>LUCH01000096.1:244021-274047 GCA_013368495.1 Paragonimus heterotremus | reverse complement strand
CGGAAGACAGCAGTGCCGCAACTATAAATAGTTCTGCTGTATGTCCATAGGATCGTGCCTCACTACCTAAGCACTCCTACACGGTCAGTAGTGCGACATACAATCTTATGAGTGTAACTGCTTTTCGTCTGATTGCTCCCCTTTGGCCTGTCTGACAAGGTTGCACCTGGAAGGACCGCAGTTCTAGTCAACATATCCCGCTGGATCAAAACAGTACACGAGCCCGGCCACCTTGCCACGGTAGCACTGTAGGTCCTGAAGTGACGGACAACCGTTGTGGTCTGTTTGGGTCTCATCAACAGTACACACGCCAGAGAATCGAACCCACGGTCCTTGATTAAATGGGAGATTGTAATTCAAATACTTCCACTAAACAACACGGTCGCGGTTATCATGGTTTCAGTAAGTTATTGCGCTTCTTTTTGCTCATGGACTGTTTGCAAACTCCTTTCTCGACCCATCATCGTCCTCATGATTATGAACAGCAATACCTCAGTGGTTCTCACTGATGCTTAACTGTCAAACAACCATGAGAAAAAAACAAGCCCTGTGCAGGAAGAGAGAAAGGGACCTAACTGATAAAGCTAGCTGCTCCCGTATTCAGTCGTTCAACTGTAAGATGCTTAAACCTTGCAGACAAACAACTGATCTATTAGTGTGAGTTAGGCGTCATCTGCCCCGAGTCATTAAGTGCATTTACTTCACAGACAACTCGTCCAAACAACGACAACATTCACTTCACTGAGCCTTGTTAGCCGTCATCTCACCTGAAATCTTCAGCCATCGACTTTGAGATTCGCGAGGTCCCCAGCCCTGGAGACGAACTCGATCTACAGTGGCTAACCCTTTGATGAACGATATCACTTCTGTACGCCAAACCATCATCTGTCCACCTATCACCAGTCAGTCGCAGCGGCGACAAAGAGTGCTCGGTGTGGCAGACGATTAGCTGACATCCTTAGTACATAACCTAATGTAAGGACTGAACAGAAGCGATCGTTTGGGATTCACTACCAAATATCAGCTGGTATTCTTACTACATGTTCTAACCATTTAAGTCTATGTAGATATAAGGATTCATTAAAAGAACTCTTCTAACAGTCACTACCAAATACCCGCTTCCTAACATCTTTGCTACTTATTCGCTGGTGCTACCCGATACGAGCGATTGAACGCAAACATCGATGGTCAGATACCTGAAGACGATTTATGTCTTCCGTCCTAAGCGGTCAGGTTTCGCCTCCGTGAAGTACTACAACTCTCACACTTGCCTTATCTACGCATCATTTAAGACATCAGAGTGATATCCCTCTCTCTATCCGGACGTGTCCTAGGCTAGTGGATACTACGCTTACGCTAGAGATACGCACTCCCATTCCATTCGTTACACCTCTGCTGCCGCCGTTGATGCAAATTCCCAAGTACACAAATCGGTCAACAACCTCAAAGATTTCATTATCTATCGATAAATCTACGTAAACACAGCAATCTTGTAGAAGCACTTTTAGACTATAAAGCGCATTCCGAACTACTTAGCAGAACGCGAAATACTGTCTAGCATTGTTTGTGCTGCCTGTAAGTTATCAAACAGCAGCAACTTGTCATCAACATAATCAAGATCAGTCTTCCGCCAGGTAGGAGGTCCACACCGGCATCTTGTGAGTACCGCAGACAATCGTCCTCCCTTCGCTGGCTGTATTGGTTGTTTGTTCGTCTGCGGGCTAGCCACAAAACGGTTAATCGGTTCCCGCCTATGATCGCATAAAGGTTCAACAGCTAATGAAACTGATGGATAACTGTGTTTAAAACCAGTGGTTTACGAGACGTCACATATGTCCAGTATTTTAGATCGAGGCTGTAGATATGTGAATGAAGCATACGGCCGATTCACCAATTGTGATAAAATGAAAACCTGTCGAAATCAAAGGGGAATTAAAATGAATGCGATCAGTTAGATCAGTCCAAGAATTGTGATATTGTTCAATTTGACTGACTGCCCTGGCAAATTTAACGGACAGTGATTTTCTATGTCATCGATGTTACACACACGGAGTGATGGTGGTTCAGTTCGATGAACTGTGCACAAGAACTAGGTCAGAAAATCAAAAAGACGAGCGACTCGCTTCGACCGAACGGTTACCTGACAACCTCGTTGGTTTTTGTCGTTTCAAAAGATAGAAATCGATATTTTCAGCTCACAGCTCATGTGCTGTTCGATCAGTCCTATTTGCTTGTTCGTTGGCTGAATGGTATCAGCGGCGAGCCTCAGTTGCGTATTTCAATCAATGAATCTTTGTTTAACTGAGATGTCTTTATACGTTCGTTTTGCTTTAACAGTGACATAGCTGTCAAACTCAAACTCTACTACTAATTGGCGGTATCCCAATTCATGATTGACCGACCTTGAATTATTTGATTGTTCTGCCTCAATTCGTTGGTTTATATTACTAAACAAACGTGCATTGTCAACATCATTCACGATTGCACGCAATTTTCCTACAGGTTGGACAATACATTCACTATGACAGTTTTGTTTCGCTGAATTAAAAATAAGACTTTATAAAGTGTTCGACTGTAAATATACCGTAGGTCGATACCACTGACGTTTTACCAGTGGATATGAGTCCCATACAATAGGATTTTTTTTTACACCAAAGAGTTGTTCGAAGTAATGGATTTAGAGAGCTGTGACATTAATGGAAAAAGTGATAATTGAAGAAGACTCAGAAATAGACCTAAACGTTTTATCTTGCAGCTTACTTAAGCCTACCTACTCAATTGACCGGTTGTGTCAAACATTATACACTGACCGAATTTCACAGCGATTGTCTACTACTGCACATGAATCTTTCTTTGCTCTGTTTGACTATAGCTGAGTCCAACTAATCGGTCGCAATAGCAACCGTTTTTACACGTACTGTGTTCTAATTATAGTCGTGATTGAACCAAACTTTGTTTCTGTTACTGACAGCAACCGTTCGCGGATCATATGTGTGCAATTCACACGATCACTTTCACGTGCACACAAATTTTCTGCTTCGGATTGAAATCGTTAATTGACCATAGGACGTGTTCATTCGACGTTACCGACACCATGCCATTGTCTGACCGTATCGCCGACACACAAATTGTGGTTTTATGACAGATGTAGTTAATCAGCAGATTGTTTGATGCAGTCCACTTTGTAGTAGTATAAGCTGTTTATCAACCTGTGGAGAGTGTTGGCACTCTTATAACAAGCCCAACTTCATAGCCACGAAACCTGAAAACTCGAACTATCCAGTTGAGTAAATTGTATGGGTGTCGCCTACCCGGCTAAGGACCCCTTGATAGTGCAAGTCTCCGTTCGAGATCCGACGTGCCACAGTCAGTGGCACGTGTGTATCCACACCTTTTATGCTTGACCTTATTTTCACATACTTTTGTCTTTTTTATATTATTTTTTTCTGGAATATTCCGCATTGCTATTGAAGTGAGCGGTGGCTCGAACCACACAGTACGTTCTGGTCAAGTTCGTGATCATTATGAACGAACATGTCTTAGTCATTAGAGATGGGATCATTCTGGTTGAATTGCTGCTGCGTTATCTTCCTCATTGTTTTACTGTGTAGGAGCGGAAAACTGAAAGTCTTCAACATTCACACCACAGTAGCCAGGATCATTGGAAACGGTCGTTTTGAATGTTGACTGTATTACTCGGCTACCTCATCGAGCACCACACGATTAAAATTTAATCCTCCTAAACCGTAAATTTCGATTTGCCGACAAACTTACGATCGTTCTTTCTGCCCTTGCCTATAGGTACCAGGTGTTGCTTAGCCTATGAGCTGCATGTAAGTTAACCACAGATTCTGCGAACATTACCTAACAAGAATTGCTTAACCCTGATTGGTTGCTTTGTTCTTCCATTACTGCATTGGAAACGGCGAACATTTGACAACTATCTCGTGATGCATGTGCCAATCGTTCACGAAGTAATGCGATTCACTTGCTTTTTTTCTTTAACAGCAGTTTGTCATCTTTTTTCGTTCTACTGCCATCTAACTGTGTCCCATCACGTGGTCTTTATGCATGTATGCTTATATGGTGACTGGTCGATTTTTGACGTATACCTACCATTCTCACTGCTTAGATCAATACTTCTGATTGTTATTCACTATATTTGTGACCACATTGTCTACTTGTTTCCCATAACCCGTTTACACTTCAGATGGAAAACCTCGCGGCAGAGTCAAACAGAAAACCAGCCTGAATAACAACGGAAACGATACTTCCAGATCACGCCAAACCAGTACTAGCCGTAGTGTGAACTCTGATCAAAAGTCCAGGAAAAGACAAGGAAAAAAGTCCGATCAGTCTGGTTGTCACGGGGAGGCTGGGGTTGCGCTGCTGCGACAATCCAAGCTTAGTGTGAGCGCATGCGTTGTGTGACTTATTTAGTGATAGTTGTTAAATGATGTTGACCATCGTAAAAACAATTTTCATGTATTCTACTTTCGGAAATATCCTAATGTTTAAGCCAAGCCCAGATCAGAGTTATTGGGTACATATTGTAGACCAATTGAATGTACCCAAGGGATCATTTCACTGTTTTATTCAGTTTGAAGTGATTATTGGTCAGCGATAACCAAGAAACGTCTCATTTCACCTGCCGGAAAACTAGAAGGCTGAACGTACATATAGTATAGTACAGTATACGTCAAGGTTGCAGTCTGGATGACACTGATTACCACCTGTTGATATCAGGGAGCGTGTTCCTAAGGGGTTGGAAACAACTAGAAAAACTTAGCGTTTTTATTGATGTTGGCGAACTTCATCCAACTTCACTCGTGGTAAGGAATAAGCTAACTTTAACTGCCACCATTGTTGACACCTCACTGATTTTCCGGAATAACCTGGAACGGATCTTCCAAAAGGTCCTGGTTGTTATGTATCTTGAACACTGTTCAAATATACTTCGTTATGGTTATCTCGGGGGATTGCCTTTCAAGATTGTCTGCTCTCCCTCGTAAGTTCTGTTGTCGTCTAATCTTTTATTCAATAATGTTAGCTCTGATTCATCGTTTTGTTTAAAATTAGTTGCGTGTCGATATGCGATCAGAATGTACGAAATTTTATTCCAAAGAGAATGTTACGTTGTTAAATTCCGATTCATTAAGGAGATCATCCGTTTTATGCATTTAGGGTTTCACGTAAATCATTTGTAGCTGAGATGCCCACGTTTGAGTTGTTTCAAAAATGCAGTCGTGCCTATTTAACTTTATATACAGGGCGCTCCATTTCATCAGAACCGGTCCAGTTAGAAGGTGGTGAGGAAATCTGTCTGGTACGCAGGATAGGCATGCGTACCTGATCGCACACATACCGTCGGCTCTTCTACTCTGTCTGTTGTACGTGAGTTAGGTTTAGCGATCGTTATGGGTAACTGTGACGAGTAAAAAGATGGGCATGCTAATTGTGAAAGTCGTTGAGTGTAATTGTCGGATGGATTGCCCAGTCACGTTGGGTTACGCAGATGGTGTTGTGATCCATTTTGTTTGTTCAGCTATGGCTGCGTCATACCATCTATTGCACTCCACCAACCTAACCACGTGTAGCGTGACTGTGTCTCAATAATGTGGTTCGTGCGATAAATTGTGTAAACACATTAACCCACTCGTCACCATTGCATGATGTTCCGAGTCGAATAAAGCCACAGTCTATGAGACATTGTATACCAAACCGTACAGAACGGGCGGACGGCAATATATTGTCCTTTTTGCATGTCTTTTGTGTCATACACTTCCGCTGCTCTTTCTGCCCTCCACCTTCACTGGTTCCGATAACGTGACACATCATGTAGATATAACCTTACGTTATGTTAAGAACTTATAGCCTCGTCTGAGTGATCCATTAGGCATGTGAAAACTCATAACATCAGAATGTAAGTAATATTTATCACCCAACTGATTGAACAAATGATTTAGAAGATGTTATCCCACTTCTGAATCGAACTAAACGTTATCGAAATGGTTGCTATCTAACTGACCGACATAATCATGACATACTGATCACACGTGAGCCACACAAATTGAATTTCTTTGCAGACTTCATTTGGCTTTGTTTTTTCTCACTTTAGACAACAGATCAGAATCTTATCTACATCCTTGGCAAACCGGATGAAGGAACGCAAGATGATCTTCGTCGGCTGATTGAGGAGGTACGCCAAGTGTTTGTTAGTTGTATTTCCTAGTCGTTTTTTTTACCAGACGCCCCTGTTTTGCTAAAATAACACTCGCCCATTCCGGAACTGAATGGTATGGGAAACAAGCATTGGATAATATGGTGAAATAGTGGTTTCTTAAGTGTTAGATGTTTCAAGTAATGTAAAGGAGAGCACATCTGTTTGCGCTCTGATAATAACATTATAGAACAAATTGTCGCTCTTCGACAAACACTAACATTTTAACACTTGTCATCTTAAACTTTCGTGGGTATTCTAATTTCTTCACTGGTCCTCTCTTCCGAAAAAAAAGGTTGTCCATTAAGCTCATACACACAGACATGGAGTTGAATAGTCACTTATAAGACTCCTTCGGATTTATATTTATTGTCACGTTGACAAGGTTGCCCACTATCATCCTTTGCTCTCACCAAAGGCAACGTCGTAGGAGCTGTACTTTCCGGTGGTGTTCAGCTTATCTAAAGTTTGGATTATGTCGACAACCCACGGGCGGTCCAAATTCTCTTAAACAAGTCGGTGTGCTCTGCTCTTTCACAGTGCAAAAAAAACTAATTCAACACTGATATGAGCGCACGCTTGACGATAGCATACCGCACCATATTTTATCCAATGTGGGATGCTCATGGCTGGAAGAGACCAGGAGACAGCCATGCGATTATGTGGTCACGGACTATGAACGCTTTAATCGCCTCGTTGAGGAAGGTTGGTCTGCACTGTTTCACAGTTCGTAACCATCCACACCGCCAGTGAAGAATGCTGTCGGGCAAGCCAGTGTGTCATGGCCAAGGACGAGCCCACATCCGAAAAGCTGTTTACTTCCTTTTCGTGAAGTTCCGTTGTCGTTTCTTTGTTTTCTTCGTTATTACATCTATACTATGCTATTTCCTGAACTACTGTTAATACCAGCGGCATCCCGAGTCGCAGTACTCACGGGTACAGGCTGAAAACGACGACACTGACGTCTTACTTGGTTGTCGTATAAATGTTTACAGATGTATCAATAAGACGATCAAGTCATATTTATGAAGCCTTGATAACGCTTTGTCACATACGACAGAAAGTGTCAGAATATCTTTCCAATTAAGCACACGTACTTTGCATGCACACGGGAAAGAGAACGTGTTTGTCGTGTAGTGGTAAGACATGTTTGTCAGTAGGGAACAGGTGAAAGAAGGAAGAGATTGTCAACCTCCTCTTAATCTTTATAATAGCAACTGGTCTCTGCTTAATTAGGTCAGAGTTAACTCATGTTGTTTTAGATAGGACTGCGTTGACAAGATGAGAGCGCAATATATTCAATTTTCAAGTCTGACTGGTTCTATGTTCAGCCGTGTACATTTGTTTTTTTTGTTCCACTTTACATTGGAATCTCCCCCTTGGGCATAAATTGTTGTAGACCAGGCTCTCCGAGCTAACCATTAGCTCAATGACATGCGTCTTATTTTCAAGGGTGCGAATCCGAACTGTGTGAACGCAAGCGGAAACACACCATTGGTGTTGGCTGTGCAAAATCGTAAAGTCGGCGCGATTCCGATCTTGATAGAGGCTGGAGCCAAAGTAAACGCTGCGGGTGCATCGTAAGTTGCACAATTTTTTTTATGCCTGTTCCCTTTTATCATGTCTGCTTTTTTTCTTTTCTTGCGACTAATCGGTAAGTCCGTGTTTATTGCTATCCAGCCAAGGCACCAAAAAAGGACTTATTGAACACGATGGGTAAACCTTCGGATGTATATCGTGGCCCAATGTTCCTAAAATGCGCCAGCGTATACGGTTAAAAAGATGCCAGGCTATGCAAATGTTAGTTGCTTAAAACTCACAGGGAATAATTGTCACCTCATATGCTTGATGTGTCTGTGGAACAGAAATCTTTTTAATGAGGACGGCAATTGATGAGAAGAGTCAAAATTGTCTACAGGGAGATGCTGCAATGCAAAGTACCTGAAACATATTAGCTGAACGAGGACATTCCATCGCGGTGGTTCGGTGGTGTTCACACTCAATAACTTTTCACACGGTCGCAGGTTTAAACCCAGTTATTGCGACTGCTCCTGATTTTGTATTGGCAGCCCCATAATTTCTGGTCCACATGACAATAGACATCCTGTAGTGCATAGGTCGATACTTTAAATCAGAGATTAAGAAGCAGGATCAGCAAACACTATAGGAAGTCAGCGTAACAAATAACGGAAAAACACAACAATACACAACCCATGATGAAACTGTTGTAAATCCTCGAAAGAATACGCTAGTTCGTGCACGATATAGTAATACGCTTGGTAGAAATCAGATTCTCCTCCTCGTAATAAATGAAACGGAAAATCTTGGTCCTGAAAATAGCGTTACTGTCTCGGTTGATTGCTCTGAAAACAAACCAAAAGACGAGTGCAAAAAGCAACTTTGTTCAGCTCCAAAAACGTGTGTCAAGGAGAAAAAAATATACCATATTTATATGGTGCACTGCGATCTACCAACATTCCCGAATCAGGAAATCGAAGGACAGTTACCAAGACTATCAGTTAAGGTCACTAATCCACCACTGAGCATTGCGGAGTTAAAGTCGAACAGGTAAAACAGTAGCGGAAGTTACCTCTCGACTGTTCAGGACATTTCCGGTCATTCTGATTGAGTAAAATCGTCTTCTCGAATAAGGAGGCGGTTTTAGACAGAAACATTAGATTCCCTAACAGAAACAGAGAACCGTATGTCAAAAGGTAATCCGCCAGACAAAACGATGGGAGGGAACTTTGTCGATACGAATGAATCAACTGCGGTCAAAATGTAACGTTAAGTTACTTGGCTACAGACCATTTTGGTGTAGGTTAGTGGGTAGACATTAAGCACAGTAATTGCGGAGTGAATTCCTCACATTTGGTTCCTACAGAAAGTTTCACGCGCCAGCCGAGTTGCGACACTCTGAAATAGATAATCGTCGCTCAGTCACACTTGTCTTGGACACGCAGCTTTTAAACATTGAAAGAGAATTATGCAGAGAATATATTCACCCGAAGAACGATTTTTATGTTAATCAACGATGAGTGATCAAACAGAATTGGAGGACTTGACAGCTCATGAACCGGCTTCTGGATTTCATCATGTTGGAGTTGCAGTGTTTCCCAGTTTTGTACTCTGAACGATTCCCCATGTGTCTAAATCCCGCTCACTGTCGACTGTTAGTGTGTTCAGATTGGTTTACTCAGCCTGAACTGTCTTGCATAGCCAGTGGGTGTGCAGCGAATTTGTGCTCTGCCAGTGTGAACACGAGTGTTGTATCTCGTTAAGCCGCGACACAAGAATCCATGAAGCGGTTCGTTCATAAAGGCTAGGAACTGTCAAATTCAGCGCCAAAACAGTGTGTTGAAAACAGCTCAGAACAAATCTGAAAATGAAATCACTCTATGTGGCTGCAGTTCGGCCTCGATAATACTTAGAAGCAGCCAACTCACTTAAAACATTTCAAAAGCACCTCGCATGATTTTTATGTGACCAGCTGTAAATCGTCCGCGCTGCTTTTAGAGCAACGAAAAGTTAAGTAATCAAGGCACTTCGTACGAATTGATCAAGCAAGCCTCTGAATTTCTATTGTAAACATTACTGCATCACTCTGGCCCACATGTTTGGTTTATTTTATGTTCGTTACTTGTATGCAATGTGGGAAACGTATGTCCAATGTCTGTAGTTGAAAAATGACAACCACCTAGCCTGTGGGACACTTTTTGATTATGTTTCCAGATTACAGCCATCATTTGTTCGGTTATCTCATTTCCGTTAATTTGTAATCCACCGTGGCACTTCACCAGATTATCACAAATTAGTTTTTATGCCAACAAGTTGTCTACTTGCTCTCGCATCTTTTCTAGAAACGGGAACACGGCCCTACATGAAGCTGTCCTTTGCGGGTTCGACGGCGTGGAATTAGTGAGCACGTTGCTAAAGTTAGTGTGGTTTTTTGTTTATTTCATATTCTCGCTAATTCGCCGCTTGCAACACGTTGTTCGCTTCTGAACTCCCGCCACCATGTTGTTCGTTTATCATGCGAAGAACGCCCATTTATAGGACCCTGGTTCCGAGTAGTATATCATAGTAATAAGGCCTACGTAAATCTTTGGATTAACCGTTTTCAGTTACGTAATACATCTACAGTTTGTAAGCCTAGTATGCTAGCCCGTTCGGAAGCCAACACATTTTTATTCTAACGTACCTTGAACTGGGACTTTGTTATTCTGTCCACGTAAGGCATCCTGGAAGCACGCGCAGCAATCCTAGCTCCCGTATATGTCAACGGATCATGATTACAATGTTCACATCCCTAATCCTGTTATTACTACTACAGATGTGGCGCCAATCCAAAAATAAAAAACAAACGCAAAGAGACTGCGCACGCTTTGGCCTTACGAATCAAGTGCGAACCACTCACACGATTGTTTGTCGCACACATGGGACAGCAACAAATTCAACAACTGACCAAAGAAACAAATCAACTCGCCTCCGGAGATACCGAATCGGAACAGTTTTGAAACTCCTGCTTTTATTCTGGTCGCACGTACACAAACATACGCACAACTCGGTGATTCTATTTGAGCAATTCACGTTAGTTTGTCAGTAGTATGTCCATTTTATGACCGCTCCAAAACAGACGACAGCAGAACCTCGCACAGTACACATCATCGAATGAGACAGTTACCAAATAAAGATTTGTCTTTCTCAGTAACGTCAAAATCACACACACACACTCTCTCAAGTGTATTCGCTTTTTGATCGCTTCGATGTTTTCTGCTTCACAATAAAACAGTTGTTTTGGTATTTTGTTAATCCCTCAGGACGCGAAAAACCAATATAATCTGGTGCATTGAGGGGAATTACAAACCGAATTCAAACAGACTGTTTCTACCGGAAACACTCGACAGATTTGAGTTGACCAGGATTAAGTGTTTTGGCGAATAGTCTGTTCTCGGTTATTCGTCATCGGAGCATTTACATAACAAGCGGGCAAAATCAAGGGCATTTAGTCACAATTACGTCGCATGGTAGTGAATTCTAGGACAATTAGGAGACCAAATGGATCTCTGGAGGTCTCAAGTGTGTAACAGGAGGTCATGGTAACCGTAGGGCCTGGACAAATTTCTTCTGAGCGCACAACTGTGGATTGCGTAATCGAGTTCCGATGGCTTCCGCAGTGGCCAGAATGCTAAATTTGACGACTGGGCAAACAGTAAGTGGGCTGAAAAACAACTTCTGGTGAGACTTGGTGCCGTGAGTCAACGAAGTGCGCCAGATTTGCACTCGAACTGCATTTCACCTCGTCCTTAGTCAGCCACGTGGGGTGGTGCTCACGTATCTTCCGAGAAAGGCGCCTGGCTGTGTAACTAACGTAACCTGCTCCACAGGAGCAAGTGAAAGAGTAAACACAAAATGAGGCCATACATTTAGACAATGTGTCTTTGAGTTGTACGTGGACTACCCGGTTGGATCTGAACGAGATTCGCAGTCGTACTGCACTGTAGGTCTTCAATTGTGTTACTTATTTTACGAGTCAGCATCTCACCCTTGTATTCTAG
Source organism: Paragonimus heterotremus (assembly GCA_013368495.1). NCBI lineage: Eukaryota > Metazoa > Platyhelminthes > Trematoda > Plagiorchiida > Troglotrematidae > Paragonimus > Paragonimus heterotremus. The sequence continues at coordinate 262,269 of LUCH01000096.1, read as the reverse complement.
CGTCACGTAAACCAACTTCTTTTCCGCAGATCAGAGTTTAGCTGTCAGTTATGTCAGTTCCATGTCTATTAGTGAAGTTTACGGCGTAGGCCTTCTCTGCGAATATCCGCCGTAAAATATCAATTCTGCTTCAGTCGTATCGACAATGTAAATCTTCATTGTCCTGTGTGTTAAACTACGGACGTGGTCTCTCTTCTGCCTTAGAGGTACGTAACTGAAAAAGTGAATATACTGGCCGTTCCAAATCCCTTTCCTGTGAATGCCCCTCTGGACTGAACCGTCTGCACCATGATTCAGTGCCACGTCCCAGAAGGATATTCGTCCATCTTTCTGTCTCAAATGTAAAGTTGAAATTAGGATGCACTGTGTTTGCCTCAGCAGGTAGACTATTTAGATCAACCGTTTCGTCAACTACACAGATGACATCGTCCACGTACCTTTTCTAAAAAGTGCTATGATCCCATGAAGCGTAGTTCTTTCTAACATTGCCGTGAGGATATCTGCCAACGGTGACCCCCTTTCAACACCGTTCTGTTGACGGTACCTTTTCCCATCAATCTGAAGGTGTACATTCTGCGTGCAAGTTAACATCAGCTGCTTGAGCGTGTCTGCAGGTAAACCCATGTTTAAATCTTTCTGTTCACGAACATACCATTTGTAGAGTTTATTGATTACCTGTGGATACATTCATTCCGAGGGTTTACATGCAGTCAATCTGGTCACTTAATTGTTCTCCAATTCACTACCGTGTGGCGTAATCATCTGACTAGTTGCTCTTGGTTTTGCTCGCTTGACAACCATGATGATATAAAATGTTACGTAGTTGACCCGATGACGAATAACCGGAAACAGACTGTTTGCTAAAGCACCTTTTACTACTAATCAATTCATGGGAGCTGTTCGAAACATATCAGAGTTGATTAAAGTTTGACCAAAGCGATCCTACATCAGTCATTGCATTCATTGTTGAGTCTGCTTTTACTGACTCCAAATCGTCACTTCAGGAATGCCTGAATGAAGCCATAAAATCGAATGAACCGCCTGATCCCTACGCGACAATCATTCTAGTGTGTTCAAGTTGACACATTGCCGAAATCCATCGTGACAGTATCAGCAGATAGACGCAGACTGCATGTACAGGACATCAGTCCGAGTCTTCACTTACCGAACCGTCCTACCAGGATAAAGATGTGTATCTTTTGTTGCGTCAAAAAGGTGTCCCACTCGAACATAAAAGCCGCGGTTATATTCTACGGTTGCGAGCTGTGACCGCGAATGCTTGTAGGTTTCAAATATATCGAGATATTCAATAGTCTGTCGCCAATTGGACGACACCAAGGGATAGGCTGGGGTTAGAAATTGGGGTTTCAGTCGTGAAAATCAGTCAGATTCTCTTGCCTAAACTCTGAAGAGGAGTAAATTTGAATAGTTAAGTCATTTATCAGGAATAACAACGCATCCTCAAATTCACTGATACAAAGGCGTTGGCAGATGGCTCGTGACACGGTTATCAACATGTTGACCGCTGCAAGCCATATCAATCCATTATGCTGGCATCTTCGTAGTTAACACGGTCTGATTGCAAATGTTAAGAGGAACAGCAGTGTGAAAGCAGCCGTTAACTTTAAAGTAAAGACAATCGGTGAAGCTAAACAATGGAATCTTCACGGAATCGGTTTCTGGGATACCATCTAACTCAGCTGCAGCTGATTTGTGTGCTTGTAAGTTGTTGATACTTCAGTATTGGCCGTTTGAATTTGGGCATATCCTTGGTTGTAGGACAGTCAACTAGTAATATCGAACGACGGTGAACTGTTGCTGATGTGTAGAAGGACTGTCATAGGTGGTTTAAACAAGTTACTGGAGCATTAACAATCAAGTTTCCAGCGTATATACTCATCTGTCTTGCGACTTGTTGATTTAAATGGACTGTTATCGGGCTGTCTGAACCAGGATGAGGACTTTCTAGAGAGTGATTGTAATTATGGCAGACAGCGTAGGAACCACAGATGATACGTCATTTAACAGCGCGAACGTTAGTAAACACAGTCACAAGAGTCAGGGTCGATCAGAACAGTGAGACACACTCGAAAAAAAGACTCACATAAATATATTTGAAGAAAGGTAATTCAAATGAAACTTATCACAATCGCAGCGATAAAATATCTTTATTGTACGGTACAAATCAGATCGAACGAGATTTCCCGCGTTAGTTCAGACTCTGATCTTCGAAAAATTTTTGCGGTACCTCGTCCTAAAGCAACAGAGTAAATTCGGAAAATGTGATCGTTCTCACTTCTTGAATAATATCCTGTGCATCGATAACAGAAAGAATTTCCCGTGTCCCTGTTTCCTGCACCTCGCCAGCCAACAAGTACTCATCTAACACGAAATAGGCCTTCTCGAAGTGAAAAATGATGTCCAATTCACAAACCTATCAAGCGAAACGGCTTGTTCCGATTAGGAACACACGAAACTCACATTCCCAAAGTATTTATCCAGAATTTCCACGTACCGATGAATAATCTCCACAGTGATGAGTTCATTGTCGCCAGCATCTATGGCACAGGCGAAATACAAACTTGCATATCTAAAGAAATATAGGCGCATAGAATAACACTCCTGAACGTGGTATACCTGCGATATACGATTTTCATGTCCTGCCATTCGACAAACGAACACATCTTAGGTTTTCTCGCGAAAATTAACGAAATGATTTCGCGCATGTATTTCTTTTTCTGCTTCTCTGAGTAAGAACTGTACCATTTCTGAAGGCGAACTTTGCCTTGTCGGCTAAATAGTAATAGAAAATGAATCTGTACAAGCGAGTGCTTGTACGCAACGGGTCAAACTTACCATTGTCACCGGTGTCCAACAGCAAATAGACGGAGTTTCACCTTAGTAATCCGTAACGAGAGATCTTGAATAGAGTAAACAGAGACAGATACTACGATAATGCCAGGAAATTTGAAAAGTCTAAATTGTATGTGAACCCAAAGCCAAGTGAACTAGATTTGACATCACATGTGCAAAGTGCAGAAAAGTGCAAACAGATCAGCAGTAAATGTTTATGTGCAGGCAGGAGAGTCAAGATTTTATCAGCCCCAGTAATACACCTGAGAGTCAATAGTTCATTTTGACAAATTTGTGAATCACAATAAGTATGTGTGTAGTTTAGGTCTGGGTTACAGTTTGAAGTCAGATACCCACCACCACCACATGCTGTTATGAAGGTGAAATAAAGCCTACGCTACAGGTGAGTAAAGCGGACGTACATTTTGCAAGTTATACGGAGGACTTTTAGTGAAAACGATTGGTATATTGGATTTCGCCAATCTGTTCCCATATTCGTTAGATTGTCCACACATTGAACGATGGTTATCCATCCTTGTGAAAATAAAAAACCACACAACAAATGCCCGACATCCATTCCTATAGTAGAACAAAATAAATCGAGCAAGTTGCACAGGCATCAAACAAAATTTCCGGAATAGCAAATATATCGCCTTCGAAAAAAGGAAACACGATGATCTAACAGAAGGCAGGAATAAGAAGCACAATTAAATGAGCACCGATGTTAGAACAGTTTGAATGACCGTTTACAAAATTGACGTTTTTCGTGTGACCCAAACAAATGTTTTTGGGATACAAACGAAGTCACACAACGCAAATAGCTATCAATAGCTGCCTACTGATGTTTATATATATATAACGGATATGATAACGGATCCTAGTGTGGATTTGAAACGTCACAATAAATCGTTCACTACTCAGTGTTTACCCTCTTTTTAATACTTCAAATATATATATATATATATCTTCAAAACGTGAAAACCAAGTGGAGTGGGAAGCGTGCCACAATATGAGAAGAAAAAGAGTATCATGTTAGATGAGAGAGAAGAAAAATTACGCTGACGTACACAGAGACTCGCGACGCGAACGTCATGAACTTCCACCCTTCGCTATATCAGACAGCATCCTTAACCAAGGGTGTTCATTGCCCTCCAGCCAGGAAGCCGGGGGTGCGCCACTGAAGCAAGTTTTGTAATGAGTTTCTTAATACCGCTGTCACCTTGAGCCCAACCCTCCATTTGCAAACAAGGCACAGGATGGCACGCGGTAGGCTGACATTCGTAAGATGTGGCCAAACCAACGTAGGCTGTGAGACGAGATCAGCATACTCAGTGATCGACGGAGTCTATTCGTTTCGAAGACACGTCGGCGAACTTCGTCACTGCTGACACGGTGTTTCTACCACACACCGCTGATGTTTCGGAGACACCGATGGTCGAGAACGGATACTCTATGAACACCCTCCATGCAAATGGACCAGGTTTGAGAACCATACAATATGACCACCTTTGCAGTGGCATTGTACACTCAACCTTTCACAAAAAGACTGAGACCATGTCGACACCACAAGTGGCACAAACTGGTAAACGCCACACGAGCTTATGCCATGTGATTTGTGATCTCACTAGACATTCTATCAACGTTGATACAGCCCCAAAGTACACTAACTTCTCAACCACCTCTAACGGCTCGCCACCAAAGATGAGAAAAGGTGCGGGGCTCTGCCTAACTTGCAACATCACGCTGCATTTAGTAAGTGCAAAGATCATACCAAACTGAAGCCTCTAAACTGTCACAGGTTTTCTAGCCTCGTCGTGATCCTTCACAGACTGCAGCTATGTCGTCTGCGTACTCTATGTTTCGAATTCGAGTGCGTGGGAGCAATTCCACATCATCATATTCGCAGTCCGTTGGGACACTAGAAACTTGTCTACTGCAGAGTTGTATAAGATGGGAGAGACTGAACAACCTTGCCGCACCCCACTAAAGATCAGCGATATCTTGTCACAAGTCCTAACCCTGCTCGAGGTTTGACAATAAACTGCTTTCAGGATGTTCACATACTTCTCGGGCACACCCTTCCTCGATAGGCTTTCTATATGAATGGCGAAGTTCAAGCATCTGGCGAATAATGAAGATGTGACAACTGGTGCCACGGCGTAGGCGAAACTCAGCTTGCTTCTCACGGATATGCTGTTCGTCCGTTCCGCCTAGTCTACGAAGTACAATGGTTGTAAGCAACTTTAACGCAATAGGTATCAGGCTAGTCTCTTTGTGATTTGCACACCAAGTGCGTGTGGGCTTTTTGAAAATGGGGTCGATGTTAGCCAAATTTCAGTCATTTCGAATAACTCCACTGATCCAGAATTCCTTGAGCGTGACCGTCAGCTCTTTTACTAAGGTTGGGCTTCCATTTACAAAGAAGGCAGGAAGAGGTCCACCTGAGCTAGGTGCCTTGTGACGTTTAAGGAACTTGATATTAAGTGAGACTTCTGTTTTCGACGGCAGAAAAACGTCAACTAATGAGGACGGGCAGAACCCGAAGGCGTAGTCAATGGTGCGAGTGGTCAGCTGAAGTGCTCACCTCAACGTCCGAAGCGTCACCGCCGGTTACACAAAAGCTCACCACTAGCTTGGATGAAATTAAAGTGCATTTGCGGGCTTCAGGTATAATCGACTTGTTCCATCTCGATAGCGCGTTTTGTCCATCAGGTCTCATGATTCCATCTCAGTTGCTTTCGGAGTTCCAAACGAGCAGTCCTACAAGCACATTTCGTGCTCGTTAGTGAATGAAATATTCCGGCGAGCACCATGAAGTTCCAGGGATTACATGCAGATCCATCGGTTGGCGGCAGAACGAGCAGCAGTACCACACAAGGTAATAACGAGCCTATGCAGTTTATGCCATATATGTGCCCAACGTGTTTCAATGTCAATTAGAAGGTGAGCTCCTAAACTAGGAGCAGGTGCACACTGGTGAATGAAGATGTCTTTAATACATGCTAGTTTAAGTATGTCAATGTATCGTTGACGGTGAAGTGATCTCTCACAAAAAGCAAAGCGAACACACCACATAACCATGCATGATCGGAATCCACACAGATGCTCCAGATTGACTTACAATCACCATCATATACAGTAATACATCAGTGGTTCTCACTGATGCTTAACTGCCACGCAACCGTGAGGAGAAAAACAAACCCTGCACAGGAATACAGAAAAAGAAAAGGAAGGGGCCTAACTACTAAAATCAATTACGTTTATATTCAAACATTCTGCATCAAGGTGCCCACACCTTGCAAATAAACAACCGACTTATAAGTGAAAGTAAGGCATCATCAGCATGACAGCTTCCTTACGATTTTCACTGCCCCGCGTCATTAAGTGCATTCACTTCACAGACGACTCGGCCAAACAATGACAACGTTCACGTCACTGAGCTCGGTTAGCTGCCATCTCACCTAAAGTCTTCAGCCACCGACTCTGGGAGTCACGAGATCCCCCGCACGACAAACTAACTCGAACTACAGCAGCTAATTCCTTGATGAACGACTTCATGTGTCTATATGCTAGGTCATCATCTGTCCACCTCGCACCTTACGCCAGTTGACCGCATCGTCGGCAAAGAGTGCTCGGTATAGCAGATGACCGGCTGATATTCTTAGTACATGTTCTAGCCATTTAAGTCTATGTAGACGTAAGGATTCATTAAAAGAACTCGTCTGACAGTCACTACCAAATACCCGCTTCCTAACATCTTTGCTACTTATTCGCTGGTGCCACCCGATACGAGCGATTGGATGCAAACATCGATGGTCAAATACCTGAAGACGGTTCATGTCTTTCGTCATAAGCGACCAGGTTTCGCTTCCGTGAAGTACTACAACTCTCACAGTTGCCTTATCTACGTGACATTCAAGGTATCAGAGAGACGTCCCTCCGTCTCCAGACGTGTCTTAGGTCAGTGAATACTGCTTTAGCCTTGGATATATGCGCTTCTATTTCATCCCCCACATCTCCGCTGATGCAAATTCCCAAGTACACAAACCGGTCAACAACCTACGAAACATCACCACCCAACATCAAATCCACGTAATCACAGCAATCTTGCAGAAACACTGCACTTTCAAGCTGCAAAGCGCATTCCGAAGTACTTAGCAGGACGTGGAATACTGTCTAGTATTGTTTGTGCCGCTTGTAAGTTGTCAAACAGCAACACTGTCATTATCACAATCAACAGCAGTCAGTCTTTCATCAAGTAGGAGGTCCACGCCGGCATCTTGTGAGTGCCGGAGACAATCCCTCATTATATTATCCATAACAAAAGTAAGCAAAAATGGTGCAAGAGGGAAGTCTTGACTTAGGCCGTTGTCGGTGCTGAAACTGTCACCGTAAACCCTAACCTGAGCTGAAATATGGGAATAAAGCGCCGATAGTATGTTCACATACTTGGTCGGCACACCACTGCGTTTAAACGATTCTAACAGTATAGATCGATCCACCGAATCGAACACATCTTTATAGTCGAGAAAAACGGCAATTGCCAGTTGGCGGTACACATGACAATGTTCCGGAATTTGACGAAGAGTAAAAATTTGATCAATAGAACGCCTCTCAGAGCGAAGCTCTGTTTGTTTTCCTTAATGTTTGCCTCCCGAAATGCAATGAGTTGACGAATTATAATGGATTCCAGAACCCTAGAAATGACTGGGTTCAAGCCAGTTCTTCCGTGGTTTCCACAAGAGCCCCGGACTCCTTCTCTGAATATGGCAATTATTATCGAGTGACCCCGTTTTTCACACAAATTGAAACAACTAAGCCAAAGTCACTTCTAACACCTCCTCGCCTTCTTTGATGAGTTCCGACACGAGGTCATCTACACAAGCAGCCCTGTTACGTTTGAGAACTGAAACGCAATTGCGGACCTCAGTTTCAGTGAGTGGTACTAAATCTACCGATCAGGGCGCTACATTACAAGTCTGTGACGGAAACACCATACAACCAGAAGGCCAGCTAAATCGACTCTGAACGTGTTCTGTCCAGCGCTCTAACCTATTGGACTTACTATGGACTAGTGACATCTGACTCGCTAATGGTTTCATTGACAGACGGTCACCCGGGACCAACACCACGGACAAGCTTGAAGAGTCTGTCGATATTCTCCGAAGCAAAAGCGGTTTTCATTTCCTTAATCTCTTCGGTTAGCCAAGCCTCACGGTCATTGTCTGGGCTTCGTTTCAATTTCCTATGGATATCTCTCCTAAAATTGTTATATGAACTACCATAAGGAATGTTCTGTCTGTCATCTAGCAACTCCGAAGATTTCCCCGAGATCCAATCTTTGTTTATTCCACAAACCACCGTGCCACATGCTACAGTACCTGCTTCACGAGTGGCCTGTGAGATCTCGGTCCGACATATATTAGGATCTTTGGAGTGAGAACTACTAAGGCAGCTTTCTAAGCTGGTTTAGTACTTACGCTCTATTGACGGCATAGCCAGTTTCTCAACAGCCAGCCATTGTAATCGGCGAGCTGGTTGCTCAGCGAGAGTAAGAACAAAACCACGGCGTATGAACGCGTGATTTATATCCAAGTATGTGCTCCAGTAAGAACGACAGTCCACGGTGGAACCCCGCTACTCATAACTAACAGCTATGTGGTCTATCTGAGACTAGGCCTTATTCGGAGAAGAAAAGCGCCAAGTATAACAATGACGCGCACGATATCTAAAACTAGTGCTGGCTAAAAGTAGCTTATGCTCAGCGCACAGCTGTAACAGCCGTCCGTCATTATCCGAGCAGTGAGATATTATCCAAAACCTGTCACCTAAACGAGACTCGGCCACACCAAAGCGGCCGACCTGAGCATTCATATCTCTGGCTATAACGACTAGATTATAACCATGTATCGATCCGAGTAAAAGGTGTCTTTGAAGCCCATGTCACTACAGTCAGTTCCGGCGTAAGCAGATACAATGAATAAATTTCTGAGTTTTGCGTCTAGAGCTAGTCTCAGTAGAACCAGTCAAGCGGACAGCACAAGGTCTACTGTTAACAGGAACCCAATCTATCAGTGCGGTTGCGACCGTCGTGCTGAGGACTATACCTACTCCAGCTTGATCGGTAGCGACAACCGTGGAGTCACCCGAAGTATATGACCAGTATTGGGTAGACAGTGCGGGTGCTGTTAGTTCTATAGGATGACTACTGTCCTAGATTTTACTCTACGAAATGAAACAGACATCGACATCCAACGAGTCTAACGTTCGTTCGAGAGCAACCTGTTGACATTTGTTTTATAGTGAGAACGTTGAAAGCACCTACATTGATTCGCATTCTAGGTCTGAGTAAAAGACAAGGGATGCCTGGAGCTGAATGGTAAAATATGGGACCTACCAACACAGTTATTACGACCAGCTATTTTTGTTGTGGGACCTGCAGAGTAATCACTAGAAGTGGATATTGGGAGGCGCCTGAGAGCTAAATTTGATACGATAGTGGGGAAGGGGTCAGAAGTAGCATGTTTTACCTATCTACCCTGTTGTATGCAGCTGATAGGGCGACCCGGTTTATACTGCAAGACGGCTGATGCAGTATGGAGTTAACAATGTTCAGTATTCGTGACCTTTCCAAAGGATCTCTCGGTGCACTGTTATTAATCCAATCAATTTCCGGTTAACTGAAGTCGCCTAGAAAAAGGATTTTACTGAATCTGATAGCCTGCTCTCTAAGGATTGTAACCAATTGTGCATACTCTGGTGTAGTTGCCGAGCCACCCTTATAAATACAAACAATAAGTTGTAATGATACAGTTGACTATTTGCAAACTGGTAAGGCTAGTTCATTGCAGCCTCTTAGTTCATAATGTTGAGCCACCTCCTCCTATCCTACCGTCCTGTCTGTGTGCGTGATACCAACAACATCCCGGCGTACATACGCTCGCGACCCTTCTTTGTGGTTTAGGCCATGTCTCGGTAAACTCTATGACGAAGATCCCACTGTAATAGTTTGTAGCTCATCCCACTTGTTTTCCACCCTACATGTATTCGTATGTGTCACACATGTCTGCCCATCTAACCCCATATACATCCGTTTTATAACCACTTGGAAGGATAAGCTCGGGCTCTAAGCCTAGGCAACTACCTTGATTTTGGGGTCTAATGCAGCATTTTCCATTGGTAAGGCTTTCTTTGCTGATTCAGGCTGTATCAGTAGTGCAGTACTTGTTCCGGATGCTACAAGTCCTTTTCGAAGCACATCGTTGTAAAAAGGTGATGCTACCTCGTTGATCTCTCCTGTTTTAGACTTTTCGCGTACTGACTTACTTACAGAAACTAGATTTACCTGTATCCTAGGTATTTCACTGAAGCTGCTGTTCGGCAGACCTCTGGTTGCCGCGCCAGTTAGCAGAATCGTTTGGAGGCTACTACAATTTTCTATCGAGTAGAATTCCGGATAGTCTTAGTGACAGCTAAGAACTTACCTCTATGTAGTGGATTCGCAAATTCTATCAGAATTGGTCTAGGTATAGCGTGTTTTGAAGCAAAGATACTCTGCCAAATTCCAAGGCCTCTTGACGGTCACATGGCCTGAAATATTGAACGTCCTGAGCAAGCACATCAAATGATAGTGCACTGCACATTCGCTTTGATATCCTTTCTCCAGGACAGCCTCCGGTACTCCGCGAATCATTACATTTTTATTCCTACCCAAGGCCAGATCACTGACATTCTCCAATCGGGAAAGCATTAATGTCATAGCACTCATGTCGGCTTGCGTTGTTAAAAATGTTTCCGTTTGCTTATCAACTTTCCTTTGTAAACCAATGAGAGTCTCTCACATCTGCTTGGTATTTCACTTGGTCTTCCTTTTTAACTCTCTTCCGGACCGTTCTTTTGGTCATAAACTTATCCCGTCTAAAACACCTTTCCTCTGTAGGATCAAACCTGGATTAACCCCACTTACTCCCCCCAGTCGAGTTATTATAAGCGACTGGCTTCCTAGTTCAGTCACCGATTGCTTTTCCAGAACTAAATCCCCACATCGCCCTAGTGCAGTGTTAATTTCATCCACTCTACACGAACCGTCTTCCATACTTTCATTATGCCGAGCATTTGAACCCAGCTTCAGCAGACGTAGTATGCACTGGTTACGATTTGGTCAGACCCATTTTCAAACCACATGTGCATAGGCCGTTTGCATAGCTTGCTACATTCAGGTGGTACCAGGCATCACATGTTACAGCATATTCCGTTTCTCTTCACATCAAGGAAACATCCGTTATTCCCGCACGGAAAATCGACTTAGCTCGTCTTATCTAGTTTGCTCGCAGAAAGCTGTCAACAGTTTACTGTGGCAACCCCAGTCATTCTGGATAACCTGGGTCTACGGCCTTTGATGTCTAGTTCTCTTCAACGAGTCAATGGATTAGAGACGGAACTAAGAAGCAGAAGCATTTGGATATTTCGTACCTTGATGCTTACAATCCCAATCTTCTCAGCAGTGGGCTGAAACTAGGGAAAAAAGGTGCAGTATTCGAATTAAGGCAGTAAATATTGGTCAGGGCGAGTCTAGAAAACATGGTTAGATAAAGCAACCCAAGCTTAGCAAAACACAGAATGAGAAAAAGCTGTCTGCAGTCTAGCCTGTTATGTTGAACCTCTAGTGTTAGGGGGTGATCCCTCAACGTTGTAAAAGGTTAATACCAAGTCATCTCTAAGCCGACGACAATCTAAAGAGTACATGTTTAGAGGTGCCGTACGGCCTAGCATTTCGGCCTCCGGACTACCGTAGTGGCATGGCGTTGCACAATCTTCAAGATCAACTTGGCCTTTTGGAGACATGGTGGTCAGACTACAGCACCATTCTCCAGACGCGGTCGAACGAAACTGTTGTAAACGAGCTAAAAACTATGAGGATTTACCTAACCGAAAAGAGATCTCAGTAACGAGAAGGTTTCACTGGCCTGTTTTACATCCGTTTCAACATTCGGAGAGCTCGAAAGGGAGTGCGAAACAATGGTTCGCAAGTCTTTGTCAGTAAGAACTGTCTGAAGCGGGTATTCCTCAAGGAAGTACGTGGTGTTCAGAGATCTGTGAATGTACACACCTTCACACTTACTGGCATTAAAGTCCAGTTGGCTCACTTCAGACCAATCGAATAGAATGTTAACATCCTTCTGTAGGGTAAGAGAATCGTTGGTAGTGATTACGGCACACCAATTTGACATCGTCGGCAGATAATAACAATGGGGAGGTGATTAAAACGAGAAGATCGCTGGTAAATGTCAATAACAGGAGAGGGCGGAAAAATGAACCTAGAGGCTAGACTTGCAGGCGGAGAATGCACCGTTTGCACGCATCCTATACAAACGACTAGTAGGATACCAGTCAAGCTGCTGAAGAAGGTTGCCTTGATCCCCATAATGAGAAAGCTCGCCGATTAAAACAGCATAGCATATGCAGTCAAATGCCTTGGGAAGGTCGAGGTATACGACATCAATGCCATTGTCTTGATCAACCGCTTTAGCCCACTGATCAGTGATCATCAGCAAATTGGTGGTACACGAACGGCCTTTGCGAAAATGGTGCTGGAGGAGTCACGAGAAGTGATATACTTATGAAACGAGTCATATATGAGCAGTCCCAAAACTCTAGAGATGCTCGATACCAAGGTGGTTGGTCTGTAGTCGCAGTTGGGCGTCAGTGAGGACCACTGATGTATTGCTGCCTATGATAATGATGAGGATGGTCTGTAATCACTGGGAAAACTACGCCTGCTGCTCTTGAAAAACGGTGTGATGTTCGCGAGTTTCCAGCTGCTGATTACAGTTCCCTGAGAGATAGATTGCGTAAACAATAAGTTAAATGGGTCAGCTAGCTGTACAGCCGTTTCATGCAAGGCCTTGGGGGTATACCGTTGCAGCCAGAAAGCACATCAGTTTAACCACGACCACCGTTTGATATCATTGTTATTAATTTCAGTGTTAAGGCAAACCCGAGGAACTTAAGGCGACTGCGCAGAAATGTTGCAAGCACATCGGCGGCTTCAGCACGATAGTTAATAGGGCCTGATAGGACTAAGAGTTGAGGAGCCCCAGCTTTTGCTTTGCCCGTTGAAACTACAAATCGGAAAAGGCTATTTGAATGAACGACAAAGCGTTCGCTAAGAAGTTGCTGATAGTAGAGACAGTCTTCTCGCATTAACGATGTACACCAATTTCTCAAGGCAGCGTATATCTTTTGGCCAACTTCAGAACCTGATAATCGATAGCACGTTCAAGCATACCGCTTCTTAGGAATAAGTCTGAGTGTGCAGGAGTGTAGTTGACTTGGAGGATTTTTCCGTTTGTTGCTTGACTATGATGTAGATTCACCAACGGTTGCGGAAAGAACGACAGTTAACTTCTCACAGAAATCGTCAACAGCTTAATGGATGAAGAAGTTCACCCGAGATTGTGTTGCCAAAAAGCCGGGTAGTTTTTTCACGTCCATTTTACGAAAAGTTCCGCGCTTACTAACCTCTGAGTAGATCAGGTTCCTGCTACAAATGAAGTCAAATTACACGGCTATGTGGTCGCTTAGTCCAAATGGTGCGGTAACTTCAATATTATCAACCATCAATTCCTCGTTGGCGAATATGTGGTGCATCCGCGACGGGTTATGGCCAGTACGCCACCGAGTGAAACCAGAGAAGCACTCCGTGAAAACCAATTCCCCGATTATGTCAAAAAATTGTGCATGCATAGAATTATTGAAGCATGCGTATAAAAAAACCGAAAGTTGAATTTCTGGTATGCTGAAGTCACTCATTAACAGGATATGAGAAAATCCTAGGGCAGGTAAAAGTTCCAACCCAGATAATGCATTCACCTTTTGGATTAGAGGAAGATGGAGGACGACAGGGCAACCCTACTAGTCAATGACTGGGACCATTAGGTGAATCGAGCACAAAACTTTCCAGAATCGCAGCAAGCACTGAACGGCTATGAAGGAGGACCTGCAGGGAAGTGTGGACATAGAGGACGAATCTTCCTCCTCTACCTTCAGTACTATCAGCGCGCAGAACCATACTTCTTAAGACGAGCTCAGAATCTAGATAATAAGTGCTGAGCCATGATTGCATTATAGCAACAATCCAGGGCTTTGCGAAAAAACAAAGCCTACGAAACTCTGGTGATTTAATTACTAGGCTAGGCGCATTTATGCATATCTACTTCACAGGGTCAACGGTAAACCAGTGAGCACAATCCCAGGATTATGAACGAGGTAGTTGATTCACAATGCAACGACGCTGGAAGTTGCCGACTTCACAGCAGCCGGTTGTAATAAGTTGTAAGCGGTAGTAGTAAGTTGACATCAGTATAGTCTCAATAGGCATTATAAACCGACTGGTGTGTGCTCATACCTTTTAATAAACCTGATTTTTCTACGGAACGGTCGGGTTGAAACGAAATCCCGTCAAAGATAGGGTGACGCCGATAGCGGAACCGCTCTAGTACATGTAATGCCATCTTCTGCGAGGTGACAATAATTTTCAGCAGTTGCGGACGAGGCGTCAGGTGTAAGATGCGATGAATAAGTTGCATTTAGACGTTAGTAAGTTAAAATGTAGATGATGGGAATTGCCACTAGTTCCTGTTGTATTCTGGGTTGTCATTAAAGGAATGGGGGACACTCCTAGTGATAACAATGAGATCGGCTAGTGGTGCCAGATTCGCTGCTAACTAGCTATCGCTTCTGTCGTTTAGCCCATGGTATATCCAGCTGCACCCGGGCCTCAGTCGTCCAGGATTTTATGTGCCGATAAAACTACGTTTTCTGTCAAATTAGATGTCGAAAGCACGACCCCTGCTCGTGTAGCGACATTACTTACTTGTTAGAGTTAAGATTGTCATTTGTACTTTCGTTTCCAACGTTTGTATGCGCTTAAACGTTTGTTTTAACGAGTCGAAATTCCGACAAGTACCCGCGAACTCGAACGTGCGACTCACGCTGCGCGCTCGCTTGTCGTTCTGGTGTGTTACCGTTTCGTCTTTTTATTCGCTCGCTCTCACGTCGACTTCGCGTGTCGACCATAAACTCCTTGTTTATTCGTTACGTTATTTTTAACCGGCCGCCTTTGGTTTGCTTGATTCCATACTAGTCGATGTTTATCAGCATGCGACGAATCCAATTTCCTGGCCAGCTTCGTGATAGAATTCGGGATATAGGTCGGTGCCCAATTTTGCACAAAGGCTCCTCCACAGCTCTCGATTATGGGTGTCCTTGTGGTGAGAGGATGGTCACAAGCCAAGAGCTGAACAGTCTACAAGCTTCCCAGAGATCTGAGGTGAAACAATAGTACGCAGTGGCTCATCTGAAACGGTTTCTGAGAAGCAAACCGCAAAAAACTCAAGTCTTCTTTGACTCTCCCTTGTTGGGACTCCCCCCAAAGTTTAACTCCAGGTTCGGTGAGTTACCCAATAGTAATTATTCAGAAGACAACAAACAGCGCGGTATTTTGTGTATTGCCACGACCGACGAACAAGAAAATATAGTCAGCTAGCGTTCTGCGTGTAGCGCGCGTTGTCTAACGCACTCGAAGGTTCCACGCACTTTTAGGTGTCGCCGAGTGGGTTGTAGTCCACTTCGCGCTTCTTTTCTTTATCCTCTTGGTTGCTGCCGTTGGCCCCAGACTAGGCTAGAGCCAAATGCTTATCGTATTTCTTAACATTGCTGGAAATGTACGGTTTGTTTCCAAACCCTATTGTGTTTTTTTAGTTCGATGCCTGTTTGGACTAGGTTTTGATCGCTCGCCAGGAAAGGCGTTTTAAATTGTTAGTGGACGAGGGTCTAGCGCATGTCCACTTATCCACTAGACCTCCTACACGTCCTACAGTATTGAAGATATGTACATAAATGAATCATAGACATATTTTTAATACACACATGCATGATACAACGTACTACGCAAACACTGTATGTACACGGCACGTCTGTATATTTTCTCGTATACACAGAAACAACTAGAAATGGCTAGTTAATAAACGGAAAACATACTTTAATTATAGTTAAATACCCTAAAGGCTAAAAAATATGACCTTCAGCAGACCGTCTTATGGGTACCTTCGTAGATTGCTTCTGATTTTTAGCAACTAACACGTGTTAGCGGAATAGTACCATTCCTTTTTCGTACAGCAACGTTTTTGCATCACCTTCCGAGCTTCTTTTAAATTCACTTAAGTTACCTTGTGATAGCGGAAAAATTTGTGTTCAACGGTCTACCGTTCTTTCTGTGTTTGCAGTCGCCTAACGATACTATACGGATCTTTCGTCCAGTTTTTGTCACTCCGTTGTAATACATAAGTCGTTGATACTCTCATCCCGCTTGAGCAACCTAAGGTGGCTTCGCAGAACACCTTTACTCCTCGGACTAAAGTAACTTACAATATTGTGGTGATCATCCCGAAATAATTGTGAACGAATTCTGGGATTCCAACGGTTGGATTATCGCACCTTGCTCGGATTGTGTAACTTTTAAACTGAATCTGTTCGTTTTATTATCACTAGTAGGCTGGTGGTGTATGCTGGCATTTACTTAGGCTCTTCATCAATACATAACTGACCGACACCAATCGATGAGTCCGACGCAGTAATTCTTTCACCACCATTTCTGCCATCATTATTTAACAAGCCTATTGTACCTTCACGTGCTGTTCACTTGTCCCATCGTGAAACTGGCTCTTTGCTCTTTGGTTCGTACATCCAAAGTTTCCTCAGCCTTATGTTAACGCGAATCGGAAATCGTAATGAGAACACATGAAGTCAGTAAATGAACCTCACTTAATGATTTACTTCAACGCAACAAGTATAGGCGCTAGGTAGTTGGACGTAAGAGAATCTTGAGCATGACCGCACGACAGCCGCCAAACAAGACGAATGTCAACGGAAGCCCCAGTCGACCTTCAGAATCCAAACAAGCGTCGGACTGGTTGAGCGGCGTTCCCTAGCTAGAACATTGTTACTCTAGTGGATGTAGCCTACAGTGGGAGAGATGGCGCGGATCAATTACACAGCCGCGAGTAAAGCTGCGATACCCACGTCAACACATTAAATTTGAAGTTAGTGGTTTGTAGTAAATTTACATTCACAAGGTAATGTGAACATGTACGGCGGTACTAGTAGGGCAACTCTCACGTCGCAGGGGGTTTAGGATTTTGGAGGTCGGAGGTGATCTCACTGCAATTTCCATTTACTTCCCCGTATCATCAAAAAAACTAACGTATTCACTACTTCATTTTTTTGAAGTACTGTTTCAGCATGTTCGACTACGGCCATTCAACAGAGTAGCTGACTACATCAGTGCACATCAGGCTGCCTTCATTAAGGATCAACATACCTCATCTCTGGTCCGATGAACCATTGGGCTGGTAACAAAAGTAAGAAGCAGCAGCTTCTTGATGTTCCGTACTACGAAGCGTAAAATCACAGAACCAGGACGGTAGTTAAGCCTGAAAACGCTCAGAAAGAGCAATCAGTATCTTTAATACGCGCAGTGGGGATAAGCCGTGCTTACACCCCAGTTGGTTATATCAAATCTAAAGTTCAAAATGGGTGACCCTTCAGAAAACTTGTCCTACCCACTTTAGCACCAGATAGCACGGATGGTCAGGCGTTTTGATACTGACGTTGGGAGGGACCGAGTCGGAATTCTAGTGAATATGTGTTCGATTCCGTAAGTTGTGCGTCTCGCCGTCCAATTCTAAGCCCACGAAAGGCATTGTAACACACCATTGATTAGTTTCAAGGAAAAATTTGCCCTTCTGAAAAGGAGACCGAATGACAGATCTACTTTCGAAGTGCGGCCGAATGAAGGTGTTATAGCGAGGCTTGGAACAGGAGGGTTCAATTTGCCCGAGAGGTCGCCCGAAAAGCACCGAAGCGTTGTCAGCATTTCTTACATCTGCATTCACGTTCAGACAGCTAGACAAAGAATACGAAATAGACTTCCTTGTCTTTCTTTACGAGAGAAGATGGGAGATGGAAGACATTCAAATAGTGGGTTTTAATCGACAAGTGTCCACTAGGAATAACCGTACTCTTTTCGGCGTTCAATACGAACTTACTCGCCTGGGACGAATTTAAAAAGACATTAATGTCATTTTGCAGTATAGTATGGATATTGGGTGTATCCACTGGTCGACGAATTTTGACCTCCTCCACAAACAGTAACAGCGAAGACAAAATCGACAGAGAACGATAACAGTAAGAACCAGAGTGACAGAAACTGCGATGCACAACTTCACGATGTCGGCCTCAGAGGTACAGACTATTCTTCAGTCGCTGGATCCATCGAAGTCTCCGGGACCAGACGGCATTCATGCAGTTATGGTTCGCCCCTTGGCCGAGGTTTT
>LUCH01000096.1:163740-227136 GCA_013368495.1 Paragonimus heterotremus | reverse complement strand
CCTCGGGATTCTACTCTCAGAAAACTTCTGTCTTATGGCTAATACGCTAACGTTGACAAAGAGGGCGGCAATTGTGTGGTTCGTCGGAATGGTGATTCAAGGCCGAAACGAGTTGGAAACGGCCATTTAGGCGCGAAAAGAGATTTTTCAAATTTTTTCATGAAATATTAAAATGCATATTGTGGGACAAATATACAGACTTTATTGAATACAGCGGTAGTGTTGCAGTTAGAAAAATCTCTTTTCGCGCCTAAATGGCCGTTTCCAACTCGTTTCGGCCTTGAATCACCATTCCGACGAACCACACAATTGCCGCCCTCTTTGTCAACGTTAGCGTATTAGCCATAAGACAGAAGTTTTCTGAGAGTAGAATCCCGAGGTCTTTCTCTTGAGAAACAGTAGTAAGCGATTGCCTAACAGTCCAGTAATCTTTGTGACTTTCTTGCACAATATACACTTACAGCGATTTCAGTGACTTATCCATAGGTTCGAGGTTGGGGGCCAAATTCACCCAGATCCAGTCAGTTTGTCCATTCCGATGTTAGCAGTATTTTGTTTACCTGAAAGGCAGTCATTGTAAACAGGGTGATGTATAGGATCGAACTAACCGAAGACAACCGGCTAGGAATATTACGGCTCCTAGACAAAGAGTATGTTGTTGACCTGCTGGGTCACCGCCAGAGTAAACGGATACGAATATGAAGCGATAACAGGGCGCAGCGACAAGCGTACACGCAGCGGAATCGTACGTTTGAGTGCATGGGGTGGGCGTCGATATTTCTACTCGTTCAAACGAATGTTTAAGTACATACGAAAGCTGGAACCAGGAAGAACACTCGTAACTCTAACGTAGTTGACAAAAACGAACAGGGTCGCTGCAGAGCTCTCTCCTAGAAGGCAACCACGGTATCGATCTTGAAATTATTGCAGTATTTCATTCAGCGTGGGCCGTCGGCAGAAACATGCGTGGTCCAATTTACTCTTGTCACACAGCCCGCGTCTCCGGTCAGTGAAAGGTCGAGGGTGGACAACTGGAAGTGGTTTGGGGAGTATGGTTCGCAAGGTTACTGACCATAGGCAATCAGGGGAATCGGGCGCCGGTCAGCCGTAGTCGACTTGGTACGATCGTAACCATGTTCGCATCCGTCGAAGGCGGCCCTTGCAGAATTTCGAGATCTCCGGCGTCCTCTCGCTGTCGCGACGTCGGCGTCCCGCTTAACTCTCAATATTTGGAATATACAGTATTTATTAATGGAAATCAATAACTTTCTAGGGTTTCAACGTCCACTGCGTCAGGAAGCATGAAGCGTTTTTTTATATCATTTTTTAAAATCTTGCTAACAGCGTTCGCTGTAGGTTGAGCCATCTAAAGTAAGCTCGGTAAGAACAGGCAAAAACAATAAAAACTAGATACGACGGACGTCCACATAGTCCGCAAATCGCACCGGCCTTCGAACCTCTCGACCACGTCTGTTATGGAGACTTGGCTCCGTTGCGGCAGGCGGAGTCGTAACCGCAACCGGATCTGTACTAACGCCAGGCAATGCACTAGCTCTTGGGGATGCTGTTGGTCGGGAATCCATTTTCGCATCGGGTACTCCTAAAACCGCTGGATTTAATCTACCGATAAAGAAAACCTCGCGTTTGTCCTTGCTTTTCAATACGAAAGCCTTAACGTAACACGTTAGTAAGGGGAATGGGCCTGTGTGCGGCGGGTGTAAAGGTCGTCAAAGAGTAACCGCACGCACCAAAACGTGAGAACAAGTTGACAGACGAGGATCCACGTACGCTGGCGTCGACTGTTACCTTGATGGGGTCAGTCGGAGTCGTCTCATGTGTTGTGCCAACCGCTGGCCGTAATCTGCGAAGTTGATTGGTCTCGTTGCGCGTGGGAAAGCCATCTCCCCCGGTAATCGTAGGGAGCATCCATAGACTAACTGGGCGGGGCTGGTATTCAAGTCGGCCTTTAGAGTGTTTCGGATACCTAAGAAGACTAATGGGCTAACCTCGTGCCACGAATGGTTGTTGTTAGCGGATAACGAACAATTCGGTTGCCGATGAAAACGTTCAACTAGCCCGTTGGATGGTGGATGGTAGGCTGTAGTTCGAACTCGACTGTAGGCTATTGTGTTGAGAGGTGACGTGAAGGCTACGTCAAAACGTGGCCCGCCATCAGTGGTCACTAAGGCGGGGCAACCAAACTGGGCAATCCAACGTTCCAGAAATGCTAATGTGACGGCTTCAGATGAGCTTTTCGTAATGGATAAAGCCTCCAACGAGCATGTAAATCTATCTACACATGTAAGCCCACTCGATGGTGGCGAGAGTCGGACCAGGTCAACATTCACGTGGTAGAAACGCTCATCGAGGGCTGTAAAACTCCTTGCTGGGGTACGCGTGTGACGACTAATTTTAGACCGTTGGCATTGTATGCACACTTTGGCCTATATGTGGACGTTGCGATTGACATTGCACCAGACAAAACGCTCGGTGATAATTATGACTATTGAACATATGCCTGGATGAGACATATTATGCAATGTATCAAAAATTCGGCGGCAGAAAGCTGGTGAAATAACCGGGTGAGGGATGTCTTGTGAAGTGTCACAGTTAGTCATCCCCTCGGATGAATTCATAGGAACACTCTCTAGCCTTAGGAGATTGGACCGACGATGTAGTTCAATCTCTGCACCGTTGTACTGTGCAGCTGCGGTTGCTGTAAGATCGTTTGAGCTGTCTGCCCTGCTCGTTGTAGCATTGTTGCGCGAGAGAGCATCGGCGGCTTGGTTCGCAACACTTAGAGTGTGACGGATATCGTTCGAGAATTTAGTGATATAATCCAGGTGTCGCGTTCCTCTATGGGAGTACCTGTCGGTTGCCGAGCGCATGGCGTACGTGAGCGGCTTATGGTCTTTGAAGACGATGAAGTCCCTGCCTCCAAGTACATGTCGAAAATGGCGGATGCCGAAATATACCGCCAACAGCCCCTTTCCTAAAGCATTATACTGCAGCGTGCGGTCGAAATCAGCAAGTGAGCGCAGGTTGGATTTGAATTGCGTAACAGTGTGTGCTGCTGTGTTGTTGACATTTTAGTTTTCGTTTTTGTAAGCCGTGTGCATGGCTTACCGGGCCTTTGGCTCATGTTTGTTTTCTTGTTGCTTCCTTTTACAGGGCTTGTTGAAACCCCTACTTCGGAAGAACGCTGTCCCCTGATGTCTTTATGTTGCCCCACAGTTGATCCGCAGGTGTGCCGGACAGTCAACTTGTAAACAGCCGGCTTGCATGTTACAGTACCGCGACTCAGTTGGTTGTAAACGTTTAGAGAAAAAAGCCGTTGGTCACCAGTAGTCACCGAGTTGCTGTTGCAGGATTGCTCATGTGGCCACGTCTGATGCATCCACAGTTAGCGCTAAAGGAGCGAACGGGTGATGGTGTGACAACGATGCTATATTAGCGACAGCTGTTTTTAAGTTAACGAAGGCCTTTTTTGCGGTCGCTGTAAACGGGAGTGAGCAAACCTTGCCTCTGAGCAGGTCGGTGAGCGATTGCATTAAGTGTGCACGATTAGGAAACAAATGAGGATAAAAATTTAGCAGACCAGCAAAACGGTGATGTTGCTTGAATGATATGGGATCCAGGTAGTCCACCGTTTCTTGAATTTTGTCGGAGAGAAGTTTGATCCGGCTCGTGGATATGCTGTGACCCAGGAAGTTCACGCTGGGCGTCCCAAACGAGCACTTAGCTAGGTGTATAGTCACTCCATGATGCGATAAACGGGCGAATAACGAACGTAGGTAAGCGCAATGTTTCTCCTGCGAGGAGCTAGCAACGAAGATGTCATCCAAGTACTGATAGACCCCGTTTATTCTACGACACACATCGTGAATAAAACGTTGGAAATTCTGGGTAGCGTTGCTCAAACCAAACGGCATACGTAGAAATTCGAAAAGTCCGAACGGTGTTATGACCGCTATCTTCGAGATGTCTTCGGGAGCTGCAGGAATCTGGTTATACGCACGCACTAGGTCTATTTTTGTAAATACCATTGTTCCCAATAGGTTTGCCGTCGAGGCTTTAATAGGCGGAATTGGGTACCCATCGGGAGTAGTCGCGTTTTCCAATGCTCGATAGTTGCTACATGGGCGCCAGTCGTTGTCAGTCTTTTTGGGCACCATGTTGAAGCATAGGCTCAAATTCGGCTCGAGCAATTTTCAACTTAACGGGGGCTAAGCGGCGTGGACGTTTTCGATCCGGTGGCCCTCGTGTGATAATGTGATTTGCGACGTCGGTTGCCACGGCCGGTAGTTCGTTGGCGAGGCGGATCAGTTGAGGGAATTCGAAAAGAAGTTCCCCATAGGGCCGACCCACTTCGGGGTTGGCTAGCATTGGGCTGATCACAGTCGCATGCGACGGCTTACCCCGAACATTGAGTCTTGTCGAAGTATCGATCAAGCGCGATCGACGTGCGTCGACTAGCAAGTCGAAGTGTCGGAGGAAGTCGATCCCAATTATAGGGAAAGGTATATCAGCTGCCATGAAAACCCAGCGAAAGTCGAATCGAAGACCAAATTTTGGGCTCAACAGTCGATGGCCGAAGGTTCTCATGGGCATGCCGTTTGCTGTTCGGAGTAGTGTCAGATTCTCATGGTGCATCCCTTGCCGAGGCGGGATTACACTCACCTCTGCTCCAGTATCGATTAGAGGCCAAATCAATTAGAAAGAAAAGGCGACTGTTGTTCGACTGGCCTGTGGCTGTCGTCGCTGGAACACACCGGCCTGTTAGCTTGAATGTTTGCTGCCATGACGGTCGCATGGCGATCGGCATCGTTTAGCGTTACCACCGTACGTCTCATGGTATAAGCGAAGATCGTTAGTTTTCATTTCGGGCGGTGATCGAGTACGTGTCGGAAGAATTTTTGGTGGTGACCTAGTACGCCGAATGTTGGCACAAAGATCTGCCAGCTCACGTTTCAGTCGAGCAATTTCGGCGTTTGGATCCACTGGATTGCATTCACGACATTCAAGTGCCTTGCGCAAAATCTGCTATTTCGGCCTTTGCGGTTAACGAACTATTCGCGGAACTGTTGAATGTAACCACCCACCTCACTAATGGTCACGGCGTCATGCTTCGAAGACGTTCATGTATCGCGTCGACAGAATCTGCTAGATCCCTCCACGGACGTGTGGGTAACACGGACAATAGCTCCTGTGTATACTCGGGCAGATGCTGCATCCACAACTCTTGTAAGAGGGACTCGGGCAGCCGCGACTTACCTACTGCCTGTCGCATTTCTCGAAGGAGAACCGATGGCTTTTTTGTCTCCTAACTGCAACCGCTGGAACAGTTGCTCCAGACACATTTTGTCGGACGGCTGTGCTTCTTCAAGAATTGTTTGTTTAGCCCACTCGTAGCGATCAGTAGCCGCACCTAGAAAGATATCACTTACTAGGTTCAGCATATCTCGGGGGAGGCGTGGTATAAGTTGCGAGAACTTGACCGCATCTCTTGTAATACGTTGTTTGTTAACCTCTATTTCCAACAAGGTGAACCACAGCTTCGAATCAAGATCCAAGAATGTGGCAACAGCTAAAGTGATCAGCGATTGAAAGACGAACATTCAGACTTAATGTCCATGGCGATTGAGTGGATGCGAACGATATAAAATTCAAACAATACTGTACATGTGAACTATATTCACTGGAAACTCAAAATGTGCGGATACGAATATGAAGCGATAACAGAGCGGAGCGACAAGTGTACACGCAGCGGAGTCGTACGTTTGAGTGCATGGGGCGGGTGTCGACATCTCTACTCGTTCAAACGAATGTTTAAGTACATACGAAAACTGAAAACAAGGAGACCACTCGTAACTCCAACTTAGTTGACAATAGCGAGTGGAGTCGGTACAGTAACACCGCCCTTGGCGGTTACAAAGCATACCGAATACAGAGTAAAATAATAACTACGGGTGATCGCCACATACGTACACTTTTCCATGTGATTGAGGCTATCAGTCTAAGCGGACACAAGTTCAAGTTATATATATAAGACGCCGTCACATACTCTGAATGCAATACGGTTGTACTATGCAAGGATTTCCCCTTGGAACGCTCTTCTGAAAGAAGTTATTGGGCCACTATTCTGAAGACGTACTAAAACCATCTTGATGAGCAGCTCTTGATATATTGGACACTACAGACGACGTTTTCCCTTCAGAACGCTCAGCTGTCGACGTGTGCATATGCAGGTGTGCCTTTACAGGTATGTATGTTTGCGTTGCTGATCTGGTTGTCTTTACATGTGTTTCTCACCCTCCCCCACCCCATCAAGTCTAGCTGGTTCGCAACAATCACAAGTTAACGTCATGCTCGCCTATGGTAATTTCCTATAAGCCTCTATTCCCGTTGTTCTAGTTATGGTTATTTTATTCTTTTCTCCCAACCCCATCGAAGGTGGCTATGGGTTTATGTCTACGTTATCGTACGCATAATAAAATGGTGCTTCTCGTCTACGGTTCTGGGATGCACACTGTCATTCAACGCATTTAAACAACACATTCTTTCGGTGGTTCGCGCGACTAAAGCGGACGACCAACCATCTAACGTCCGTTCAGAAAATGAAGTTGTCCGGGATAGGAAACTTCTGGAAAACACAAAGCGATACAGAAAGAAACTGAGGTGCAGCATCATAACAAATACCACAACTTTGAAACAAAAAACCAGTTGAACCAGTAAAATGACTGGGTTACTGCGATGCATATCTTGAACATATCATTAAATCTTCAGTGGCCTGTGAAATAGCTCAGAAAAAGTTATTCCACATTCCAGATTTCAATCGACTTTCTAAAGTTGTTTTACTGCGCCACGTTTCGAGGTCTTTAAACAGCTAATCATTTCAATGGTTTCAAACGTTATTGGTTGTCGTGTTATCTGATTCTAAACACCTTCAGTTTTGTGATAATGCTTATTTTTCAAGCAAAAATAAATTGCTTGACTCTTGGTAAGCATCATCAGCGAGGCTGATTCTGGTCGTTTTTATTAACCGTTGTTATTTTAGTCGATCGAATTATGCGTTCAGTTTTTCGACGACGACTTTACTCACATGACCTTAGTCTGCAGGTTTAGTGAGTTGTTCAAAACACACTAGTTTAGTCATATCGTTATAAACTCAAAATGAGTGCACGTCGACCGCATTAGTTCAACACATGTATTTATAATGTTCTTCAGAAAGAAGACAACAAGTGAAGCATTAATCCATTTATAGCTGTTCTGAGCCAGTATACATGGGTTTCAAGTAAATGCAATGAACTATCCAATATAGACCATTCAATTTAAGCACACGCTTCCGGGTTATGCACTGCACGTAGACGATAATACGGTTGTAAATCTGTCCATAAATTCTTTCGTTCACAAGTTGTTGCAGTATAAATAAAAAATGTCCTTGTGCGTTTCATGTTGTGCTTTAGTTGGTAAAAATTTTGCTTGATGGTTCTCGCCGGATTATTTTGCAACCGCAATTTTGGACGATGTATTCCGTTGTTAATAGGCCAAGACATTAATATGTCGTGTCAACTATTTACCGAAAATGCAATGAGCTTAAAACCCCCCAGGGTCCTATAAGGGATCATACGGGGCGTGCTATTTAGGTTGAAACAGTATGGTTTGCATTGTAAATTACCAATTCCACAGTCAACATTCAGCAAGTGGTTCTCTGAACATTCATTCTTGTTTTGTTAAAGACAATTTAAACATGAATAACTTGGGACGTGGGTAGCTTGTGGATAATCATTAGATTTCACCCAAGGCAATTTTTATTAGCAAATAATTGATCTAATTCGATCAGTTTCTTTGACTGGGTGACTCCCCCAAATGTTGTAACTTTTATACTGACCCGTCTTTGAATACTTCTTAATATTTAAAATCTTAAGATAGGTCAGCAGCCCCATGTGTTTTTCTCTGGTGTGACCAAACGATGTGTAAAACATTCTATGGGAAACTTCATGGTTGTGTGCTTCACAACTCCTTATGAGTGTAGTGGATATGTGAGTTTTTAGTCATAATATCACAGATTGTGGACTTAATTAATTTGTTTGCAGTGATGGTCCTTAGGTTTTAGTCGCGTAGTGATACGGACATTCTTGTATCACGAAGATAGTAACTAGTACAATGGTAGTAGTACTTGTGCCCTACTTCGTGGCTGTTGCTAATTACTAACAGCCTTTCTGGTCACTGATGATCAAAAGGCTGTTTTCTATATAGTTCAAACTACCATTTAGTTTATTTATGCTCTGGACGAGTCACACCTAGCCAGAATGTTATAACAACGGTAGTTAACGGCATCGGCGATGTGATGACGTTGGGTAAGGAAGAAAAGAATTTACAACATGGATCCAAACGTGGACTCCCACGGAAAGCTGCTGTTAGCTAGAGGCCGGTCTGCTAACTGTCCATTTATTTTAGCGTCTAACCTACTTCTAGCGTGATGGTGCTGAATCCGTCTATAAAAGCCATCGGGGAACCCAGTTTTGTGGAGCTTTCATAACGGCTTGAAATCAGCGACTTCACCAAAAGCCTCAGAGAAACAAAACAGAGCTAAATAATGATAAGCTTTTGTCAGAAGCTTATCTCCAAAAGTTACAAACAAACGACTGCTCTGAGATGCGCAGCTGCCGTTTCCCCTGAGGATAACCATCCAGTAAGGTGTCCGTTGCTTTTGGACTACTGAAGACAATTTACTGACTGACGGTTCACCGATTCACTTTCGCAAACATCTGTGATGACAGATGTGATTTTAAACTGTTTTTGATTTTCCCGTAGACAGCAAGTCAACACTGAAAAGTTTGTAGCTTTCGCCACTTGTTCTGCCAAATCAGTAGCACTATTTTTCGTGTCAAAAGGGATTATCAAACCGGGGGCTGGTGCTTCGTCTGTCAGTATCTTCCTTACTGTGGGTCTAGTTTTGCGGTAGCTCAGTTGAGTTGACTTTATTATATTTACTTCTCACGTAAGGCGCAGTTTTGTACATCAACATATTAATTATCACATATCGGTCACCTTTATATCCACGTCAATGGATCTATCGGTTGTTTGGAGTTGATAAATGCTAATCGCTTTTTCCGTTTATAGCGCAGTTAGTGATTTATCTAATGATTTTAAACAAAACATTTTTGGCAAAATGTTGATCCTCTTTCACAGCATAATTAGTGTGAGTAAGCCATACGGCCTAGTTATTGAATAAAAATTCGGCCTTTTACAGCTGGATGTCTTAATACGTGAAGAACACTTCAGCAGAACTTAGTCGTGAACGATATTAGAGTTCTTCGTTACAAAGAATTGACAGTGACGGTCAAAACTGAAGGTAGCAATGAACCAAGGTCACTGGATTCGGATATACCTTAATCGCTTTGTGACAGGATTTTAAAACTACATTTTGGGATCTACATCATTTGGCTCCCTATGAGTAGCTGACTCCAGTCGACCCACCTGTTACTTAACTGATCATGAAAATGTCAAAATACTCCAGCTCTTACTACAGTCTTGACGAATTCCTCGGTTGAGTTAGAAGTTAAAGTACAAATGAAATTTCTTTCAAGATAATTAAGTTTTTCATTATTAAAGGTTAAGTGTAAACCAAGGATGGCATTTTGAACGAACGTTTCCATGAACAGCATACGATACCCAGTTCAGAACAATCTAGCAAGTAAAATACGGGCAAACTCAGTTAATTTTCACCCTGACTGGAGAAGGTCCAGGAGCACCGTCTCACGAAGATTTAAAGTATCTGGATGCGTGATAACATAAAGATCTGCGCAACTTCCTTTGTCAACTCTCTAATTAATACAGAGCGAAGTCATACCAGGGATGAACGTTTAACTGCCGCATACTTTCCTGCTACGCTTTTTCCGTTTACGATTTCACTGGGGCCAACTACAAAGAGTTTCACCATGTACAACGGTTTCTAAATCTTTTCAATTGGTTGAAAGGTGAAGCGGCTTGGCTATGAAAAATACTACAAGTCAGTTTAACTACGTACAGAAAAAACTGCATATAAATCTGCATGAACAAATTTAGCAAATAAGAAAAGTGAACTCAACGTGTTGTAGTGCGCCTCCAAGGCTGATATCTTCCCCCGGTCTCGCGGCAAGCAAGTGGTTGCAAGCCCGTGAATTGAATTCAACATACAAGTAAAGATAGTCTAGGATATTTATAGGATCAACTGAATTAGTGTTCTGACGGTGTACAGCTGTCTTTACCCAGATCCGATACGCCTCGGTATGGTTCCACTAACCAACCGCAAGTTGACGATGGAAATAGCTGCTTAGTCTGTTACGTCATTTCTTTTGACAGGAGAGTAATTTTCAGCCGATAAGACAAATGTATTGCAACAAATACCTCTACCGGGCTGTACAATATACCTTACCGACCGCCAGACCAGACAGCTGAATAATCTCAATGTACTACTTGTACGTAGTTGTCAGAACTCACTGAATCAGGCGCACTATGCCTTGGGCTTCAAACGACGGGTGCAAAATTGGTGGTCAAGAGGTATCCCAACAGAGATATCAATTCCAATATAGCTGATATGTTGCAAAGCCACCGGCTTCTTGGGGTCAGGCACAGCGAAAGGTGTAACCCGCGGCGAATGTGACCGATGCCTGACTTTCAAAGTTCATAGGAATCTCCTGAAGCTAGTTTTTATGGTTTGTTGTAGAATTCTGTTTTGATTATAATCGCACGTTTATTTTTGTGGTAAAAAATCTAACTATTAACCCCTTAAAATGCAATTCATGTTACTTGGATTGGGCAAACTGTAAATTACTCAATCACTTGGAGTGACTGATGATTTCTCAAGCCTAGATGAAGCTGTGCAATAACGCGCCGCTGTAAACTGTTTGGAATGCTGTTTAGTGATGTTGGAACTGTTGCTTTTGAAATGAATGCTCACCATCAGCAGTATGTTGTGAGATGGGTAGTCTGGTTATATTCAGTTTGCTACTTTGTCCTACATAATTATTGGTTCTTTTGTGAAAATGTTAGTTTTATCAGTTGTCTTTAGTAACTTCAAGAGGATAGTCTGTAAGCAATTTCAGCTATACGTTATGGTGCGATTGGGTCAGTTTGAGGTACACGAAATAGTTATGAACAAGTTCGTCTTCTACAAAGTTAGATTGGTTTTAAACCATCTATAAGTGAAAGGAAGCCTACTAACAAATAACGATTGGGGAGGTTAGAATGTAATTTTTCCTGTTGTAAGAAGTTTACCAGAAAAATTCTGTGTGACTATTGCAAATATTACCGAAAGTTGGCAATATGACCTGTACCAAATGCTTTAAATCAAAATGACTAATACACAGATTGTTAGACGCTACTGTTAGTCCTATGTAGAGATGTAACTGCATATATTTATACAAAGCATCAGTTTACCTTCGGCTTTACTAAAAATAATATTAGGTCAAATTTTTTCAACTAAATTTAGAATATTCCGCTACAATTCAGTTGATCAAGGGTCATCTCCAAGACGCGGAACTGTCAAGCTAGTTCTATCCTGAATAATTTGGCAATAATGCGTGTTTGGACATGAACTTTTTATAAATGCATAGAGCAGTAGAGGGTTCTGTTAGTTGCATTTCCAAATTTGACATATCTGCTGAAAATGCTCCAAATCAGCAATTTTGGAATACAAAAGAGCAACAAACAGGCATAAAAGTGCACGGCTTCGGTGGTTAGAGTGATATTAGTTCGCGGGATAACCTGTTTGTCTAACCTTCGTGAACAAGGGCCCAGACCGATCAGATTAAAACACTTCGTTTGTCTCTTAGCATACGCAGTTCAACTCATAACTTTACACTGAAAAAGGCAGATAGCGTTCTGTATGACTATACCATTAGAACATTGAATAACTTAGACTGAACCATCTACCACTCTTTTGAACTGACAGAAAAACCACTACCTTAGATAGACATCGACGATAACTAGGCACAACAGACACACATTGTCAGTGAATGTAAAATAAATATATTATAGTGAGAGTTATTTTACGAAATGCTTTAGTATAACAGCCCTTGGTAGTGGAAACAGTGATACTTGCAACACTGATGAGTAATTATGTTATTTGTGTGGTTTCGTAACTCAGCTGGTAGAGCGCTTGCCGCATTAAGGTCTGGTGTTTCTGTTGCTCGTTCGAATCCTGCTGAAGTCTTAACTTTTCACAATTGGGTCTCATCTAATATCATAAATCTGCCAAACTACTTATTAGTAATGCTAAAAATTGCCGTATACATATTCGATGATAATCCATCAAACACAGAATACAGGTTGTGTTTGAATTTGTCTAATTTGATAACGCCAGCTGGGCACACTAGACTAACTGATTGACTTGACAGTTTTATGTAGATTGTATGTGTACATAATAGAAGTAACAACTTGTTTACTACTGGTGCGATTGAAACTGTGATCAGAATCCACAAAGAAGACATTCGATAATTGAAAACAAAATGTCAGTCAGGTGTTTTCGGCAGCTTTTAACAAGTAAAAACTATACTACTTAGGTTTGCAATCTTTAGGTAAATTAGGGTTATGCACATTGATTTAAACTGTTTGAGAATCTCCATTAAATTGCAAACTCCACCAAGCCTGATAACTGACTGCAATAATGAGAAACAAATAACTTTGAGCAGTTAACAAATTCTTCCAGTTTATCGATTTATACACTCTGTTGAGTTTTCAGATTAAAATGTTTGATAACTGAGTAACATTTTATCTTTTTTTGCTCACAACTCAGCCAACATCATTTTGTTATTTGTCAATGGTCGTTATGCGGAGCAATGTAAACCATCCTTAGCAAAAATTGACGAGTATATCAGAGACTATCAAATCTTACCCGTTGAAATTATTTTGAATTGCGGAATGCACAATCCAAGTAGATGCCAGATGGATAATCTACGAATTAACTGGTCGCTTAATGGTGATCTACTGAAGAACAAGTAAGTCCAACTTTTTATCGAACTATGAATTGGTCTTATCCCCCTCATACAATTTATTGGTCTGAGTCAGTGAATTCAGTTTACTGATTTTGCAAAATTAAGCTTATTTACTCTGCAAAACTTCGCTTTTCCACAAATCTCAATGCAGTTCTATTTTTTCTTTAGTATTTTAATTCAAACTTTACACGACTTATTGATTAATATTGATGTTGTTGTAAGTGTTTGTGGTTATTTAAGTTCACTATAAAACTGTTTACAAATTTGATGTTATTGGTGATATGCCGGTTGTTTACTAAAAAATCTCTGTGGTTTACCACACGTTGTGGTTCTACTATGCCAACTCATTAGTGCTCGATTACATCCCCATAAGAAAAAAAACATTTTTTTACTGTTCTGCTTAAATGAATAATGGAAACACGGGCAATTACGGAGCGATCCATCGAAAGTTTGACAATTCACAAGTTGCGCACAAAGTTTTATTGTTTAGTAATTGTATATACAATGCACTCCATCGACAGCTACCACCTTCAACAACAGCACTTATCAATTTTGGTCATGTAGTGAAAAACTGCGAATTAGATAAAGGATTTACCTTCTAATGACCATTACAGGAACATGTTCAACTGCTGTTAGCTTGCAGCTTTTAGCATTCACTATGAGTGATTTTCTTTCTCTTGAAAGGAAAGTACTCCTTTTATTGCAAGAATGTGCACCTCTGAGTAATTTACTGAAATTTATTGATTAAATGACTGACTAAAATTTTCGTTTGTTTTTCTACCTGGTAGTAAAACAAAATATGGAATATGAGACAACATACGATTGAGTTTGATGGTTTATTGCTTACACAGTGATAAGTAATTGGTTTTGTTTGCTCATTACACTTTCAAATAGAAGTGCTCAATTTGAAATGAGCATTGTGGTCGACAAACAACCGTCTACGATAACACGGTATCAGTGTGTAATACAGAATGCTGTAGAAGCGGTTTCTCGTGTCTTCACTATCCGGTCCAATGGTAAGTTATTGCATTTAAACGGTTTATATATTTATTCGCCATAGCTAATGAAATCATCAATCAATAAAAACTTTTACTAATATCTTGGTTGATGAAACTCACTGTAAATTTATGTACTTTGATTTGATTTGTCTGGTTTTCTCCACAATAACCTCTCTGTTTTAGGCAGGTTGCAGTTTTAACTTGTTCAGATATTGGCGTTTTGACCATGCCATCTGAATTTAAAATTGTTGGAAAGCTGCGATCAATTAACAATAACAGTAACAACTAACAAAATAGCACCTCGAGTTTTGTGATCTTGTTTTGTAAACTTATACAAGAACGATAGCAGCCTGGACAATATGGTGGCATTACAGAGTACGAGCACTTTCAGATGATATAATTGCAGTTTTGGGCCCTTGTGATCGTTGCAAATACAAACTGACAACCCGACCTGATAGTTAGATGAACAGGAGCTTCGGTTGTTAAATAGAATGATTGTCGATCTGATCTCTGTTCACTCTATCTCTATCCATCGAGTCCCATCGGGGACCAGAACGGTCATAACAGAGCGCCGATTCGAGAGTGATTATGTTAAAACACCGTGGTTACACTTTCGAACTGTTATATCTATAGTCACTGTGAACTGGCAATCTGAAGTGAATCACGTCCACCTACACTGACGGGATTTGCATAAGTTATACATTAAAAGGTCATGTTCTTTTTTGTTGTGATAGATTCCTTAATAAATGGGATGTGGGGGTAATCAACTGAGAAATGTAAAGAAAGAAATTTAACATTGTCAACTACACGCCCTATTCAAAAACGAAACAGACTGAGTGGATACATTAGCATCATTTTACAAGTCACTGATCTACTGAGAAGAATCAACTTTGTTAGGATGCATTGTTCATTCCATGCGAAACTCGTAAAAGGAAAACGTAATCCTCTCAAGGTCAACGCTCAAACGAGATCAAAGAAAAATTATCGCTATCCCACGAGCTAGTTTACCAGTCTATTAATGTTTAACTTGTTCTATCCCAAACCTATAGCTAGGTCATAACACTGAATGATATTCATTAATTTGAGGTGAGATGACTCGCGGTAACTGTTCGTGGAATTCTTCGGGTTCATTTGCAGTTCGAAGATAAATCACCAGATTTTGTGAAACAGGCCGATCGAACAAATCAGCGGTAATCAGTGAAGATCATGTGTGCCTTATGTGATAGCTGGTACAAACCACAAACAATTATAGAGTTGCAATATGTTTGGTCAACCCGACATCAATTAGCGGCAAAAACTTTGCTATGCTAGTTGTTCGTGTTTATTTTTTGTTCTGCAGCTCGCTCCGAAGTTCAGTTGTCGTTCTGTTTCATCAAGGTTGAAACACACTGATATTGGTGACATTGTTGCTGTGGCATTTATCACGGAGAAAAGCGGTCTTGAATTTGATGACAGCATATTGAATAGTGCTGACTTAGAATGACAAACGGGAGATTATTTTATTTAAACAAATTTTTAGATTCAGAATTGGCGGAATTCCTGAAAGTGAATAAAAATGCACGCTGAACTGAAACAGCCCAAAAATCGATCGCCTACAAAAATAGAGAAGGGATGATAATTATCCATAACTGCAACCACAATGCTTTAGACGACAAACCCTGTGACCGGTTTGACGTTAGCGTTCAAATTATATTTACCGGCGGTGCAGCACTACAAAACCCATGTCGAACTAGCGCTGTTTGATGTGCAATGACATGAAAACAGTATAAGATGGCCTTCAAGGTTTCATGTAAGACGGAAAATTATATTTCGTAGGTTGTTTTGAAAGGCCAACTAAATGAAAGCGGAAAACTAAGCGGATGGACTGAATGACTAGAATTTGCAAATGGATAGTATTTGAGTGTTGGTTCAGAAAACTTTTGCGAAAGACGTTTTAAGTTTGTTAGACGTTAAGATGGAGTCTGGTTATGGAGACAATTATTCTGGAAGACGTTTTGGTTTCGTGCTGCACTGTGATGGCACCGATGGAAAGTTGGTTGACTGGAAAACAATGAATGCCCTCTACTTTAAAAGTACTCACGGGCTGGAAGTAAGGACTGATTAAGAATTTAAATTAACATTGTCGAAGGAGGCCGAGAAAAGTCAGAAATGCTTTAAAAATACAAGTGGAAATAATACATGGACATTGGGTGGTTTTATTTCTACAGTTGAAATTATTTGAATAAATGTGTGAGTGACCATTTTATTTGCAAACTCAATCAGTGTGCTGAAATTAATCAACTAAGTAATAAAACAATCAATTAATCCGCTTGAGAAGTTTCACTTAAAATGACAAGCTTTGTCGACGTCATTGGAGGGGTTGATTAGTAGGCGAATCAGGGTGAAGGCCCATTGGAGGAATCCGTATTCAGACCGTCAACTACGTCGCAGACGTTGATCTGCGTTGAGGTTTACGGCAGTGTGCGTTCCGTATGGATATCGATGTGTCAATTGGTGACGGATACAAGACCAGATCTCTAAGCTAGGTTAAGGAGACTACTATGTTGTAAAACCACAAATGTATGTATATAATTACCAAATGTTATCTTCGTTTTGCAAAAATATTTTCTTACTTCATGACAGAGAGATTTGCGACTTTAATCCTGGGACGTAAATTATAAGTGAGCATAACGTTTTTACCTTCAGCTGGAGGAAACCGTCGGTATTATTGTATGCAATGTACTATTTTAAAACTGAATTACCCGCTTCCACATTACTTTTGGATTTACATGCAAACATTACTCCTCATGAACGAGTGCTACTCACATAGGAACACTTCACCGTTAGCTTGCACACTAAAGGCTCACCACTGAGAGAGGAAGTAGTGTCTTCAGAAACACAGAAAATTTAACATTTAGTGTAAGCCCGATGCAATGCCTCGAACCACTCTAGGTAAATGAATACCGTGGGCTTCTGTATACCGAATATCTACCTGCAGGTTTTTGTTGTTGAGTGGACAGTACCATGACTATTCAAACGTTCGATTGTAAAACTCCTAATTTATGGTAAGTTTGAGGTTTGAATAGTTATTGTATGATCTCATTATTTTGAACTAACAGTAACAGAGTCAAGGCCAACAGCCTACCTGTGATAAACTAGGTCTTAAATGCTTTGACTAGTGGTTCGTTTTGGACAATTCGTTGTATTAGCAGCGTAGCGTAATGTCGGGGTAGTTAAAACATAAGTCTAAGAAAAAGTTAATATATTTAAATCGATTTCAACTATTCAGAAGTACGATTTATTCCATCGATTGTCGAGTAGTTAGGCTTCAGTAAAAACCACTGATGGATTGTTGTCAATAACAGTACTTAACTTCGAATTGAACATCACCCACAGTTGATCACAACTGTCGCGTCCCCAGAGACTTTCCAGTCGGCCCCTTTCGAGCAGAGGAAGTACTAGACCCGACTTTCGATCTTATTAAAGCTCGTTAGTAGTGCCACTGTCTGGACTAGAATTTCGGTCGCGCCTTCATAAAGCAACCGTTTTTACCATTGCTCCACCGACCTCATATTAAGCAGGACCGAGTTATCATATGTGAATACTCAACCATTTCCGCTTGTGAGTAATGACAGGTTAAGTCTCACATGTGCTGGTAAGACGGACTATCGGAGAAATCACATTTATGTTCAATCAGAATTGCTATTCGATAACGACGGAACAATTATTCCAACCCAATTATATCGGAAGATGTTTTGAGACATTTCTGTCCTTTGAGATCCATCTCATTGACAGTGATTCTATTATGTTAACAATCTGAAAACTATTCTGATTTCTACAAGTGCTATTTCTTTCCAATCAGTTTTCATGAGACCACTACAGAATTTTCTCATCCTTCCAATTCACAGAACATGCAAAATGTGTGCTTGAAATACAAGATTTGGAGAAACCGAGAAAAGGTAATGTGCTGTTAATGAATGGATCTCCCGAGCCAACATTTTATCCTTCAGATACATTCACCTGGCTCCTCGACATGCCAAC
Source organism: Paragonimus heterotremus (assembly GCA_013368495.1). Lineage (NCBI taxonomy): Eukaryota > Metazoa > Platyhelminthes > Trematoda > Plagiorchiida > Troglotrematidae > Paragonimus > Paragonimus heterotremus. The sequence continues at coordinate 209,138 of LUCH01000096.1, read as the reverse complement.
ACAACATTTGACTCAGCGTCATCATTTTGAACACGAAACTGTGAAATTATCATGTTTGTTTCATGTTCAAAGTGAATGGCTGAGACCAAAAGTACAGTGGTTTTTTATCATCAGTACAGACGGATTGCTCAGGAACGGTAACAGTAGACGTTTTTTACCTGAGACGATTCCAAACAATGTTATAGCACCGAGAGTAAGTTTGGATATTTTGTACAAGCGCAAATGATACGAAAAGATACGTTTTTGATGAAGGCATCTTAATTAAGCCACAAGAACTTATCATCTTTTATCACACAAGCCACCGTTTAAGATTATATGGTGAATACATGTGTTTTTATTCACTGTAGATTTCTCAATCAATCCAATTAAATGGTTTATTATACATTAAACACCATCCTCAGTTGAGCGCAGATGTCACATTTAAGTGGACTTTTGTTTTAAACGGTAGCATACGACTCTAGTTTTACTTTTGTTTAAACCTGTCAATAATGTGAATGCTTACGACAACTAGGTTTTGAACATCGATCCAACTTTTCAGTAAAAGGCCGTGTTGACTTCTGCCTCAGTGGCCCAACATTTGATACAACCGAATTACTACGGATGACAGTACCGGTTTCTGTTCTGACCTGTCGCAGTGACCGAAGCCAAGGTATGCCTAAGGACTGCCGTCACCACAAGCGGCTTGCGCTGCACCTACCCCGCATTCATTGTAGACCCAAAGCAGTAAGACCAGAAGGCATATGCCCTGCTGACTCTGTGGTCCAGCCGGGCCAATACTAAACAATCACATGGTAAACCAGTCTGGAAGTGAATACTTTATCTTCAAACAACGAAAAGCTAGAATTCGATGGCACGGTTTGGGCTGCAAAGGAAGATATTGAATATGTAAGACGATAAGCTTGGTGCATAAGTATACATTACTACATTTAATATACAGTTGCGAAACCAAACCAGACCTTCAGCATACCCTTCACCAAAAAGCTTGGGATAAGAAGAGGTAGCGAATCACCATGGTCCAATTTTTTGAAAAGGAGGGTGGTGGTATGTCAAAAGATAGGGTCCTTGGTTGGTGCGATTACACACAAACATATACAGATGCATAATTGAGTTAACCCACGTGAGTCGAATGCACTCACGATCTACACGTTGGCAGTACACCGTGAATATGTTGACGGCCTACCATTCGGAGACGTCCATCGCATTTGTCATAACGGTATATGGACACTCCATTACCACATATGATGCCCACAGTTTCTTTGACTACCGCACGGTTGAGTTCACGGTCATTCAGTTGCCACCCGTTTGATTTTCAGGCACTCAGGTAGTTGCACTCCTCCAGACGTATCGCCTTGAAGCTGTGTTCTTCTGTAAGCATAGATCTATAACACAACGTGTAACACTTACTTGAAGTAAACCTTAATAGGCAGCTCCTCACGCACCAAGATTTTGCACACCTGAATTTAGCTGTTTGTATAAAAACTACTTCAAGATCCGTTCGGTGGCCATATGACGGACGTTTCTCAGTCAAAAATGCCGGATGAGAAGCTACATGATTGCAATCCTATCCCTCTCTTTTCATCTAAGTACCTCAATGATTAAAACCATGTCCAACCACCAGATAGTCCAGATGCGTCTTAGATGTTGCAGATAGAAACGTCTCAGATACCACACATTCTGTTGATACAATAAACAGGTTAGACTACCGTATTAATTTGTGTGCAGTACCATTGAAGGCGACTCGGTCTTATGTTCTGACTTTGATTTCTCCAGGTTTGTCTTTCAAGACGTCCGAATGTAGCAGTAGCCTTGATTGCAAGAACTCCCAACTTGTAATCCCTAGACGGATCTGATAACCAAGTAGCAGAAGTCTGTGCAGTTATCCACGTCTTTTTCATTGATGGGGATCCCAAAAGTAAGCACAGTACCTTGACCAGTAGAAGGCCAAACGAATACAGACCATTTTTTATAGATCCAGTCAAAATTGAACTATCGAGGTTACGAAGGCCATGATCTTTTGTTGTATCTAGGCTTCATCGCTCTAATTCATGTACAAGCAACAGTGCCTGAGCGGTCGAATTACTTAACAGTCCCAGAGCACCGAAGGGTTTAACATACAACATGCGGCTATCCCTATGGGATTCGACTTGAACAATGTTCTCCGAATTTTGGAGAGCTACTGGTATTATTACAGTCAATGGTGAGGTGAATGAGGTTTTAGCTAAGATATAATCTTGTTTTAAACCAACGACAGCTTCGAGTTTATCAGGCATCGATTCATATTGTTCACATTTATCTTCATGTCTGCAAGTACTATTTTAATTAAGTTGTTAAGCACTGATGTCATGCGCAGTGCTTCAAAGTCCACCAAATCAAACCGTGTCAAAATGCACAGTAGCTGGTGGCGTTAACGACGGTCTTCCATGAATTTGTAGGCGGCGAACACTTTATAACTAGTGCTTTGTTAATGACTCGGAATCTACACTCTTCTTCAGAAACGTTCATCTTTAAGATGTCTACATTCGGTCCACTGAACACGATGCTTACGGAAATTTTTCTGGCCCAAGATGTCAGACTAGTTCTCCGACAATTATTTGTGCACTGTTGGCCCCAGCTGTCTTTAACATAGGTGCAATAAGAGGGAGATGGATTGATACACAGTTACATTGAATCACTGTAAGTAAGGGCCCAACCAAATAAGCTTCTGGGTACCACTCAGGTTGTCCGATTGCCTCAACTAGTCAACTTAGTCAACTTGAAATCAGCCAACTTGTTGAGCCACGTATTGACTAATGATAGACAGTCCAGACTTTGGTTGGTGTACGGTGTACTGGTGAGGTCTAACAATAACAAAACTCGAGTCTGGCAGTTATATTTAGAAAAGGCCAGTTGACAGTTTTACTTGACTGAAAAGTTGCAATGAAACAGACCAACAGAGTCAAGACGAATGTAAAAAAAATTAAGTAAACACCAATTCCATCATCCACAATAACAAAAATGAATTACTATCACACTTTCAAAAATATTTGCAGACTACCAGTGGGAATCACAGGTTTCGGGACAAGGACGTTTTACGACTGTCACCTATAAAGTGTTCAGTTACCATTTAAGCTTTACAGAATACTTAAATGAGGCCTGACTAAAAAAAATTATGCTTCCGCCAAACTCTAAGACTCAACAATGACAGCATATCCAAACAGGGCATCAGCTGTATCAGCTGAGCTATGAAGCCACGCTGTGAGCTCAGAAATTTTACAGTTAGATTCGCATACCCAAACATCTTACTGACTTACGTGAAATCCATCAAATTTTCTGGTGGATCGACTGCACAAACAAGATTTCTGAGAAAGCTCACGTCAGAATCTATCAGTATCTGTGCAGGTTGAATGATCAACGGAATCCGACTGCGAAACGTTTGGTTCCTGGGATGGCTTCTTAACGTTTGAATAGGTTGATCGCATCGCTTGTCCAAATCCAACCGAAGTCCAGCTTTTTCTAATTTAAGTATTTGCTAAATCATCTACTGTTCCATGCTAACCATCAGTATTGCAATCAAGTACCATGTATCAAAAATGCATATTTCGTTTACAGTATGCAATCAAGCTTGACCGTATACCCTGTGGACTATGGCCTCCAGAAGGTATTTGTTATGAAGCTGGCTTGATTATTTTCGATCTGATGGAGGCCGATTATGGTCGCTACGTGTGTTCCATAGGCCCTGAAATGCCCCCGACATTCTTATCGCCTGGAAACCTCTCCCATTACAAACTGGAACGTGAGATCGAACTGGTTCCCGTGAAGGACCCGTTTTCCCAGTACATCCAACCGGACTGGTCTTCTGAGTAGGTTAATTGTTTACTTGTGCAAACCTGTAGTTTGGAGTTATATTGTTCCGGAAAGTCACAAAGGTTTGAAAACTTTCCAAAGCAGAATTCGTAAAACAAGCTCGGATCGGTTATATAACATGCTGCAGAGTGAAAATGAGAAGCTTTGGAAGTGTTTTCGTCTTTCTATCTTATGCATTCATCGTCGAGAAAAATGTCGCTAGTTACTTAGGGAAATTTATGAGATGTACCATGCTATATCGATTGTTTAGAGACAACCGGTTTATGATCAAGAGCGACCATCCAAAATCCAGTACAGAATCGTGAATGACAACTTCTGGCTCTCAAACGATTCTCTTCGGATCAAACATCCCAGCAACTACTGTATTTGAGTTTTCATAAATTCTTTGTCATGACAACTCGTTAAACTTTATCACATCACTCTGTCCGGGTAGGGGAATGTCTCAACTCACATCGGGTACTTGAATGGTTGATTAGGTAGTAAGTCTGACTAGTCTACGATAGTTGAGTCGACAGTATACTTTGCAGACTACGTGGGTATTTGCAGGGACCAACAGCCTATTAAAGGTCTTCGAACGGTTTAAGAAAACGATGGAGTTTTTGGGAACCAACCTGGTCGTAAACTGTTAAGTGTCCAGTTGTTCCGTTTGGCAGGTTGGGCCGATGCTCACTCTCAGGTTGTTGTTATCAAGCAACACTGGTTAAGAGAGGGCTCTGACGGAATAATATATTAAGGTTTATCCGTGTTATGGCTCCACTCATGCTTGTGAATCTGTAAAAAATGTTGTATCATTGTTGCAGTTACGACGGCTGGAGTCGCAGTAGTGTGCTACGGTTACACTTAAAATCAATTGTATACACATTAAATAGTAGCCTGACTAGAGTAGTCATATCCAAGGCTATCAGTGTATAAAACATTTGAATTCTGACTGAATTTGTTTGAACAAAAAGAGTTTCACATACAGGGCACCTTTTTATGACTAGATTTCGTTGAAAAGTTGCCTTCCTATAACAATCACTTGTAGGACTAGGTGCGAATTCTAAGCAGAATTTCTCTTCAACCGTTACGGAAACTCTTGTCGGGTTCCGGGAAGATATATTGGTCCTTTCAAAATGTTTACCATCCACAGGGGCAATCACTTTATTTGAGAGTAAATTATTTAAAATAGTTGCGCCAAACAAAATCCAATCTAGCCATCATGGAACAAATAAGCATCATTCATAGAACTGTTGATCGGGCATTGCATTTTCATCTACTCAACATTGCTCACCACTTGCAATAGTGTTTCATCATATCAAGCTCAACGACAACGTTAGACATTCCATGTTCATATTGTGTATTTTTATATAAGCTTATGAAGAATTCTACCTGCTCACTAGTCGCCATATTTTGTGCGCAGCGCGATGTTTTGGGACGAAAAACCAGGCCAGATAACGTTAAATCAACCTTCCTCTGTGTACGATGCATCCGTAGTGATTCCTTCGCCGCCTTTCGGTATTATGTTCAATTTAAATACTACAGTGTGCGTTGGCGATAATTTCACATTTCACTGTGAATTTGAATCTTACGTGCTGGATGGAAAACTCCTCCTGGTGCAGCTGGATCCTGGTGTGGATCTGTCCTCGGCACAAGGGAATCCAAACAGTGTTCTGGATCTTCTGAACAGTACCATTTTAAAGGTAATTTTTTGTATAGTTTGCGAAATCGCTGTTGAAGAAGACCTATATTCACGACAAGATTTTTTATAGCTTTGAAATTCAGTTTCGTTTCCGCTATTATTCATTCGAGTATTTCAAAAAATGTCTGCATATTTGTCTAATTCTTTAAAAGTTTCACTCACGACCAATAAAAATTAGTATTCTAATAAACTTTATAAAAACCAATTAAACCGCGATGGGGCAATTGCTGTGATTTCTGTCATCAGATAACGTCAACAGTAGACAAAAGTGATTGTCACTAAATTCACGGATTCCATTTCTGCGCTGTACCTAAAGAAAACTCATTGAAACAACAGTCATTTTGTGCCTGTGATAACTGCAGCTGATGTGCTATCCAGAATAATGCTTGATGGCTACACTGAAAACGGTCCTTTTACGGTCGATGGTTTTTGTTAAGGTGGGTGCTGGGTACGATTCCCAGCTGCAGTAAATAATAGTCCAGAAATTTGTGCTCGGTCGGTTTGTATATGATACATTGGGTACACGGAAAACTTCATGCGGATCAAAAACTGCGAACGTCCAAACTGTCGCGAATGCTACCGAGTTGTCATCATTATCATACTTATCCTAAGTACGAGCAACACATCAGTGATTAACAGTGGTACCAAGTTGTTACACACCCATGAGAGAAAGTAAACCTAGTTTAAATGTAAAAAAGACAGAAGGGGTTGAAGCTTGACTTTTAAGACACATGTTTCGTTTCATATCCAGGGTCCCTGACTCCACAAACAAATTATCAGGTTGTTTATGAGAGTAGGAGGAAATCTGTGAAACAACCTACTGGCGGTTTTATTACCTTGCCTAGTTATCTGTGATTTCCTCACAGACAGCCCAATCGAACAATACTGGGAGTTATCCCACTAAATCAGAGTAACTGGTCTCTATCTTAGTGTGACCTGTCAGAGACCAGGTTGGTCACAAGGACCTTGGTCCAAGAGGCAAACCTGTTATTTTTGTGTCTTCACTTTGTTTTCGCCCTGTCAAACACTGTCCTCCCCATCGGGTCTTACGTCACTGAGCTGGCGGCTCGACAGAAACCACAAGGTCTGGTAAAGTGTGTGCAAGCATGCTTCACGTAAGATAACCATTTAAATATGCAAAATTTTGCCGTTAAATGAACTACGTGGTATGGTTCCTAGGTTCTAAAACTTGCCTTCTAACCTTGCGTAAGAGTCATCCAATGCAAGCTACCGAGCGCCTGTCTCTGTCGCCGAGCACTTCAGAGTTTGAAAGATCAAGTTGTAGTTGATTAGAAAGGTTGAACTAGAGATATAAGGAAAATTTAACCACATGGGGGGGGGACTAAGACTGACAAATCACGACTCATCCTTTGTGATATTCATAAGACTTATAAAGCCGGGGGCATCACCAATGCGATTACCCAACCTGTTGAAGGAAATCCTATAACTCACAGGAAACCTTTTATTCGTCAAAGTACTCGTAAGATACTTTGAAGTAATGAAAGTTATTCATGATTACAACGTCTAACAGTATGCAATGAAGGTCATAAATGTAACCCACTAAGAATTACTAAAACATATGCGGATAGAGAACAAAAGTGGACGGATTTGGTATTATTTATTCCCTCAGCAACCTGGGATGGGAAAATCGGTTCGCTTCAGGTGATGCCTCAGAAGCATAAAAGATGGACGGAAAGATGATACAACCTCGGACCAAACAGTTGGAAAAAAGTAAACCTTTTAAAATGGGCAACCATAAGCACATAATAGATATCGCTGACTTTTTTAGGATTGTGATCGCGAATCGGAGAGCAGCTGGCCAAAAGCCGCACAAGCTGCTTTAGTTTCAAGCCCTTCTGTAAGCAATACGACGACTTTTATAAAGCAGACGCAAGATGGCAACATCATACATCATCTTGCGGTTAGTCGAGTAGTTCGAAACGAATAACAGTCAGTGTACTGATCAGATCCGAACCGAATAAAGGCTTAAGCGAAGAATAAAAACGTCCTAACTAAGCACCTTACACTATTGAGAATAATAATTTAGAGAAGAACATGTCTTCGTCAACTTTTCTGGATTGGTACAATTATATAAGGAGTGGATAGAGTGTAGTCGGGTTATCTATCGGACTTACTACTGGAAAATAGTCTACTGGTCAGTCAGTAGATGCCATCGAGTTTGGTCCATCACGTTTCGACCACACAGGTTAGCTATCGACCCGGTAGAGTTAGGCCTCAGATAAGCGCAGATTTAGAGCAAACTGCTTTTGATGACATACTGCTGAAACAAGGAACCTTATTTCCGACGGCCTCGGCAAGATAAAACGTTCGCATTAGGGTGGCGTTTTCTAGATTACGCAAAGAGCTGTATCAGTGTTCATCAAACGATCGAGAATAGTACCGTCGATCAATTGTGTTTTACTATGCCCCAATCAAGGTGGATGAGGTTCCCGTACTTTATCCGAAGGCTGTCTCAGACTGTGACCCCATATAACCTGCTCCACAGAAACGGATGAAGGAATAGGTACACACAGATGATGTCTGAACTGTCGGTCTGTCTTTGTTGTAACAGCTAAACAACGCATGCTTATCTGATCTAAGTAACATGAAAACTTCACTTACGACTACTTTGAACATTTTTGCTTGAAACACCTGTCAGTGAATTAATCGAGGTTGTTTCATGAATCTTTGATGAGTTAACCGATAACTATTTCACCAACACAGGATATTTGACCTGCTGACTAACAAGACTGACAAGTAACTCTATCATTAAGACGCTCATGTTTGGGGAAGAGTGGTTTTGCCCATAACACATATGTTTGGATACCCAGGCATCACAGTTGGACATATGTGTGCATCATTGCAAGGACAAGAGTCTTGACAAAGTAATTTTTATTACAGTGTGTCATTAGAAACCTTCAAGAAGATAAAAAGTAATCAGTCGTTTAGATGTTCTTTGTTGTGGACGTTAATAGGTACAACAGTCATGAAATGTAAACTTGCATAACGATTTTTAACAATCAGAGAGGTCAAACTACTGAATGTTCATATGTATGGATTACCTTTAGTAGAGTGTCATCAAGTGCAGTAAAGCTGCTTTAACACTATACTACGTTTGACGAGGAAAACTGAGTATGTTGATGCGTTTCAGAATATTGTATTCCTTGGTACACACTCGTCACCTTGATTTCATTTTACCGAGCGACGTGTTTTTATCATCCTGAGATGAAGTGACCTGTACGCACTTAAGTTTAATGCCCTCACTGCTGAGCACATTGCATTGAGTGTTATTCTGACACTTCCGTACGTTGTACATAATGATTGTAGAAGCGTATGGAAATAGGTTCACCAGAAAGCACCTAATTACGCATATACTCTTGTAAATCGGTTTCAAATTTCGAAGACTGGCTGCTTAAACGTGTGTTTCTGACTTGCACTCGATAGAACTTATTTCATAGCTGTAACTGCAATAATGAAGACAAAGAGGCAGTTGGTGAAATTGACTATAATGTAAGACATCCAAATTTTGTTTGCCAAGATAGTAAACAGTAGAGATTAAAGTTCTTTTACTTTTTTTGCAGATAACCAATTCAACTTTCGGAGAGCCAGTGTCCGCATTACAGTACGAGGCGTTCAACGTGAATAAGGATATGGAGGGCGGTTACCTTTGTATTGGTGGATTGACTGGTGTGGAGAGGATGCGATGGAAGTCAATGCATCTCGTAGTCAGAGGTTGTAGGGAATTGGCAGGTGAGATCATTTTTAAGAAATTGGTGATCTGAAACAGGACTGAAATCGAACAGGTTCAGTTTGAACCTACAATAGACATTGTTGTAGTAACCGTTGCTGTCAGTATCAACAATGAGTGTTTCAATCATCCTTATCGTTCGTTCATTTTAAACCAAAATTTTCAAAAGATTTGGCTTGCTTTTATCCACCGGGGGTCACTATATTGTCAACTACCGTTTAGACGCTTAAAAGACTGTCAAGTTTATGTTAATTCTTGTGTCATCGTGTATGAAAAGTAGACTGTTTCACCAGGTATTCATTAGCCCACTATCGAAACGAAAACTGAAATGTACTATTGGACAAAGCACCGAAATAATAACATGTTCATCGTACAACAAAAACTATTCACGGTCATATTACACATTATTACACCTGTGGTGTCCATGTGCCGAAGACCAAGACGTCCGAGGTATTTTGGGCAGTCGGCACCAGACCGTGCGACTGATGTACACGTCCTGATCTAAGGAACGCGTGACAGAGGAGTAAGTGCAAGTTAGAGAATAAAAATTATTGGTTTTACAACCACATGTTGTTCAATCGTCTCAACAGTTAACAAAGATAACGGAACGAGTATGGGAGAGCTGACGCATTGTGTGTGAAATTTCAGACAGTGTATTCTAAGCAACTGGCGTGTGTGTGATGAAAAATGTAGTGAATAAATGGGACATGTTTGAAAATCCTGAAATCTCTCGTGGGAAAAATTTATCGTATGTCTCGAAGTGTTTGTGAAGAAAAATGAGAGGGGACGGTCGCCATGCTCACAAATTTTGAAAAGAGAGTCAGAAACCATAAAGGAAAAGCAATGTAGCCAAGAAGGGTGAACACAACAACTAAATGAGTGTTTTGATTCATGGTAGGAATTTTACTTTGGAGCCTAAACCATGAGAGACCGAAATCTGGTAACAAATCTATTGATGTGAAAGACTACCTTAGTTTCAAAGACTAGTGTAATGCAAAGATAGTGTGCTGTAAATCCAGTGTAATTGTTCTTTATTACAAGTGAAATAAAATTAAGTAGGGTAAATTCAGAATGAATTGTGGGTGCCGTTCTCGAAGAAATACTGGTACAAAGGTTGGATTGTAGAATCTTCAAACACATTCCTTCTGTTACTCGGGTATGTATTGGTTGGAAACAACCATCGTCACATCGTAGCGAAAAAGCATTCAACAAAGCATTATCTTTATTGTCTACCTCGCTCGTTGCCATGTTACGCACGCGGTCGCGTTTATGAAGCAGAATTCCGGTCCGTAACACCCCCCGGTTTCCGCTCACACGTCGTGTGTACTTCTACCCGGTTTGTGTGTGTGATCGACGCCTTCTATCGGGGGTTTCCGCCTGCCATTCCCGGTTCGTTCGTCCGATCTCGTTCAGCGATAGCTTTTCCGGTCGCTCGTGTTGTCCACAATCTATCCATTTTGGAGTGTGACCGTATTGCACGACTGTGTCGAGATATTCCTCCGTGTTTGGATAATCGCACCCCTGATCTGGTCGTCCCTACTAGTTTGCCTGCCATGTCTCGCCCGTTGGTCCAATCCAGACGAGCGATGTCTCATCCGGTCGCCCGTGCTGTCCTCGATCTACTCGCTGTGGGTTTTTGGACGTGCCTCGTCCGCGTTGAGGTATTCCATCGAGTACTGGAACATTCGCACCTCCGGTTTGATAATCCGCCACAATATGTAGACAGATCTTGAACGTAAAGAGCAAGAAAAAATATGGGACCTTGGTTATTAGAAAGTGAAAGCGTAAATTGCGTTAGCATACTAAAATACTCTTTGATAAGTCCGAGTTAGCACTTCCAGTAAAATGTCAGTATATTTTATATAGAAGCATTAATCAATCTTCGCCATACTTAGAGATAGTTAAAGATAAAATTACTCTGATTATTTCTTCGGGGTCAAAGTTTACAGGAAGGCATCAGAAGTCAGTCTATTGGCAACAGTGCCTTGTTTCCAGACATCCGAGTATGTCGACGAGATTTAAACATCTTATTCCTTCTGCTATGGGCCCACAGCGAAACGAAATCAGTGATACACCGTAATACTCTTGATAACGATGTGCAGCTGGAAGAAAGTTCCTAGGTGTAAAACAAACAACAAAAGTCCGCGATTACTGTGCTTCTAGTGTAAGTTTCCATTTCTGTCTAGCTTTTTCGGTCCAAACGAGGATTCCTGCAAATCCATCAATTTTTGTAAGTCGTCGATATTCGGCGATCGCTTTGAGAACCTAAGTGAATGAAGGTCAGTGTACATGGCTTACTGCACGCTATAGAAACTCCTTGGAAAGGTGAGTTCCAAAGGAAGGGACTTCACTGGAATTACGTAGGATGTAAATCAAATGGACGTGCGTTTCAAACTTAGTATGCCGTAACCATAACGTAGATGGATAATATGAATGGCCCGTGTGTTCCTCGCTACACTGTTTGCATAGCTCCAATGTACTGAATGTTGCTGGAGTCCCAACACTAATATTTACAGACGCATGCCCCAAATTTTAGAATATGTACTGAATTAAGTGGTATTTTGATTTCTACTAACATTGTAGACTGTCTGGGTGAGGTGATAGATGAAAAATGCAGGGCAAGTTGAAGCCTGCGAGTGTATCTTGCCAAAAAAGCGGGTAAAGTTTAGGATGGATCTGAAGAAGTGGACTTTTTGTCATCTTATAGGCCGCCCTCAATAAACTGCCTGCATGCTGTTTTTAACATAATATGTATGTGTAATTAAGCTTTTCTTGAGAAGCTGCATCAGTGGTGGTGGTAGTGTAGATAGTGGAACAGAAGCGTGTATCTCTAAATCTACGGCAGTATTCACTAATGCAAGTCATCTCTGGCGACAGAGAGACAATTTCCAAAGGCTTAAAGTTCGTGTGTATCAGTTAACAGTGGGGGCTGTATAAAACTACTATTGCGAATCCTGGCCGCTGAAGGGTAGAAAATGTGAACCATCCTCAGCTATCTGACCACCAATGTTTGCGTTCAATCGTTTGCGTCGGGTTGCAGCAGTGGGCGAGCCATACAGTAGTTAAAAGGGAAATATTTGTTTGTGACTGCCACGCGAGTACTCTGGCTGAAGTCTTGCATTTACACAGACTTAGAAGACTAGGACATTTACTAAGAATGCTAGCTAGTCATCCGTCGTACTTAACACCCATTGAGGACGCTGCGGACGACTGGCTTAAGGGGCAAGGAGGACAGATGATGACCAGGTGTAGAGAAATGAGGTCGTTCATGAAGGGATTGACCACTGTATGTTCGGTTCACCTCTAAGGTTAGGGGCTCAGCGACTCACAGAGTCGGTGACTGGAGACTTTAGGTGAGATGGAGGCTAATCGGGCTCAGTGGCGTGAATGTTGTGGTTGTTTGGATGTTATCTATGAAGCGAGCGCACTTCATGACGCGAGACAACGAAAACTTTGCAGATGGAGCCTCACTTACAATCAGAGGTCGGTTGTATGTCTTCAAGATATAAACACCTTGATGTTGAACGTCTAGGTACAGATGCAGCTATTTTTAGTATTCAGGTTCCTTACTCTGCATTTTCTGTTTTTCTCTATTTTTCCTTTCTTTTTATTATTCAGCACTTGCTTGTATCTTCATAGTTGGTTGACAGTTAAGCATCAGTAAGTACTACAGATGTACTGTTGTATATGACGATGATAATTCTGAAGGAGGCTAGAAACGTTGAAATATCTCTTCAGACTTTAAAGGTCCTTAATTCATACACCAGAAAATCCACAGGAGAATAGTGTTACCAATGAATAGATACGTATATGCTAAGGACATTTGTAAAATGTTCAGGAGAGACCGGAAAACGCCTTCATACTGACCGACATTGCTCGGATGTTGTTAATATGGAAAGACCGGTGCACATTTTGCCATAAAGTAAATCACAAATAGTTGGATTGTCCCTTCACGGTAGTGTGTTCACAGAGAATATGACACCCTAAAGACTGACGTGAAAACTGCTATTTACAAGTATGACCAAAACTTTCGGATGTTTGAGGGTATTCCTATGGAAATATCGAGCGCCTGACAACTCCCTCAAACCAGATGAACCGTAATACGAGCTTGTTAATTTAGAAATGTTTGGAAGAGTTTCACTGAAATAAAGATTGGCAATGCACTAGAAAAAAGTATTTACGAACACTGTGAGTTAATTAAGAGGATTGAATAATCTTTTTAAACGAGTGGCTGAAATAAGAGTTCTTTACGGAACTTTACGAAAAACCGCAGCCTATTAAAATATCTCCAAACTATCCCACACATATAGCGCTTATATTCTTCGAATGTTTTTTCTTCCTGTTTTGTATTTGTAATAGTAACTCATCTTGTTCGATAATGACCTTTTTTTCCATTCGTTTTCAGATTCTAAAGGACTGAACAACTTACCACACTTGGAAATGTTTCCACGAAATCTGGTTCTTTCTCTGCTCGGTTTCCTTGTAACTGTTATGATATTGTTCTTAATTTCATTGAAATTCTGCCGTTCAAAAATATCCACAAACAACCAACTTGATTCCAAACAAATTAAAATGTCAAATACAATTCATGCTGTTACCTATCAACGTCCGGTAAGAAAAGTTCATGTGTTTCGTCATCCAAATCAATTATACACCAAATCTCATCTCACGGATGTATTGAAAGATGGAAAAGCTAATTCGCTAGATTTCAAAGCACGTTCAGATGAGGGATATAACAGTCAAACCGATTTGAACACGGATGAATCCGTTTCATCTGGTGGCATTTATTCACGTAGACGGCAGGCCAAACGTATGCTTGCCAAACTACCAAAGTTGATTCTGGATGGATTAGAAACCACTCAGAGCACGACAATATCCACCTCAAATGAACATAGCCTGAAAACTCAACCTTCGGTTACAAGCGACGAATGGACAGATTACTTACGAACCATGAGTAGTATCGATCCAGCCTTCCCGTTTTTCTGGTCTCCCAACGCCTCAACTGAAATCAATGGGTCAGGCAAGAAAGAAATATTTGTCAAATGTGAATCACCTGCGATTCAGTACGAACTCCCGTTGGACAAGAACTGGGAACTACCCAGAGAGTGTCTTCGCATCGGTCGTCGGCTTGGCGAAGGCGCATTCGGAGTGGTTTACTATGGCCAAATCTTCTTGGATCGAGTACCGGCGGAACAGAAAAAAAGATTTGTACCAAATTTGACAACTGACGAGTGTCCAACAGATAACAGAGTCGCATGCACCACTTGTGCAGTTGCTGTGAAAATGTTACGGGGTAAGTGCAGTTTCACGGACAGATATTTGTCATGTCCATTGAACATGTTGGCTAATGCGATTGCAAAACTAACCGAGTTTCAAAAGCTTGTAAAAATATGTATTTTGAATGGATAACTTGCAAATAATATAAATCAGAATTGTAGTTGGCTGTCAGGGTAATATGTTTAAATTGAATAACGCACAAGCACGTTCCGATCAATATTGAAAAATTATGAGTTACTTTATAATTATTGCGTCTTTATGTTCAATGCTAACCAATAATCACGTTTCTCAGCCAAAACTTATTTTGTGGGTCAGTTGCCGTCATTTTAACAAATGCCAGTCCTGTAAACAAAGATGCTAACTTCCCCTCTCGAGACTAGCCTCCTGCTGATACACATAGCTTGGCTGCTTGGGCTATTCTTGCACCCAATTCACTGTTTCAACACGGACACACCAACGCTTTGCGTCTGGCATACGCACTGTTGTAGATCTGTTCAAGAGGCTAAGCGATCAGCACATCTAAATGTTTGACTGGGAGAGCGGCAAACACAAATGAAAACCGTTCATCTGTGGACTTAAAGACGATGCGTTGGAAAGTGACGGTTACCGGTAAGAAGCAGACCAAATGAACAAGACACAAAAGGAAAACCTACAGACTCTGGCTTCCTTTTCTATGTAGTGACGTATATGAATGAGCGTTTCGTCCAAATGGGGGAGGAGTTAACTCTGGTTCTTATGAATGTAGGCCTAGTATATTACCTATCACTTGGATTACCCCACAGTGAGCATAACCAAACAACCATTTAGAACATTGTGTCATCACTGCCTGTCAACGGAGCTCAAGCGGTCTAACCTCTTTCGATGAAAGTTCAATCACACCATTTCCAGTAAAGCCAGTCGACGGTAGGATCGTAAACTCAGAGTGAAATGGCCAACACCATAGAGCAAATTTTTCAATGATGATGAAAGATCAAGTATCTGAATAGTAACACACCGACAATCACGTGTGTTCTGTGGCGGTCTTCTTAAGTAGGTCCATTTGCGGTGGTTCAACTGGAAAAGTGTATCTCAATTTTGTTGCTGTAACCAACTTGGAGTAGGGAAGGCAATCAGAATGACTGACCAGTTAACATTGCTTATCAGTTTTATTGGAAGGAAGTGTAAACTCAAACTGTTTTGCGTGTTTTCAAGATTTAATAGTTTTGGGCCACTTTTTTCTGGATTCTTAGACCTACCAATCGACTGCAGTAAAGTCAATCCATCAACATGATGATGTTGTCTGGGTCTTACTAACGGAAGCATTTTCAGCATAGCAAACTTCGGTTTAATCTAGGAAACCACTTACAATCTTATGATTACGAATACGTTACCAAGGTTGTGGACATCACTGAGTTCTAGTTTCGGTAGAATTCACAGATGATGATGATTATCGTTTTCGGTAGCATCTACAGGGGTTGCATGTAACCTCTTTGCCTGAAAAGTAAATTTACTCATGTTTAACATACTATCCTCCATAATTTATTGTGTATGAGGTGTTAAGTTGAACTTACTTATGCAAGCAAGTCCACTGTCAGTCAGTCTGTTTTTTAGGAAATTATCTGAAATCCTAATAATCCTTCAGCCGATCAATTTTCACGAAATATTGCTGGAGGCATTGTTGTCATTTACCACCTGCTAAATTATCACCGTTTGATCAGTTCGTTCATGGAAAATTACAGAAAGTCTTTTGCTAATTTATTTAACCACATGTAGATAAAGCCCTGACGTGATGCCATGCAATACGTACATAAACTGCGTATTACAAAAAAAAACCTTCGACTATGTCTCATTGTCTTGTAAACAGCTTTCAAATAAAGTTTAGCCGTTTTCCTCAAAATGCGACTGAAGATTCTAGGATAGACAGTGACTACTACATGAGTTCAATCGGGTGCTCTTGTTGTAATTTGATTGAGTTGGTGTAATGAACATTAGCAATGCAGACTGGCTATCTGTTTTCTTCATGTAAGAAATCCTATAATAATAATAGTAATAATAATTATAATTATAAAGATCCTTTCAGCTTTGATTCGTAACTGTGAGTACAATGGCTTGTGTTGCATTTAATCTACGAAATTGCAGAGTTCTAAGTAAAAACGAATGTAGGCTGAAGAAGAAGTAGAAGAAAAAATAAACACCAACAGGTGTGTTTCATAAAGCAAAAAAGTTAACAAGTCTGCGGATATAGATTCGTCCACGACTGTAACACAGTATCATATCAGAAAGTGTTTTCAACGTGTGGTTTGCATGGTTACAAACTCCCAGTGAAGTAGACAGCACATATCAGTAATCCTCAGCAAAACGGTCAGAGCTTTTGTAGCCCTTGATTATGTCTTCGCTTGGCTGCTTTACGGTTTTATTCCAGCTATCAACAGCCACACTAAACAATATGCGATAAAGCAGACGATCCGCCGACAGGCGGGGTTTTGATTAACTAAGTCTCATTCTTTTTTATGTTGTGTCTAGACCAAAACATTTTCATCTCTTTATGATAGTTCAGCATAAACAAATGACTATTATACTACTGTTGATTATTTTGACGATGATCACGATGATGTTGATTATGATAACAGCTTTGTAGTATCTCGAATATTCTTACAGATACCGTTTTCGCTATCCATCTATGAGTAGGTTCCTGAGATATGGTATACTGGTTTATCGTTCAAAATTTAGCTCGAAAATCTTTTTTGTCATCCATCCTGTGACTTCCATCATTCATATCACTGATTTTGTCTAACTTACTTTGTCACCGTGGTAACCGAGTCGAGCGTACAATTTTAATTAGTGAGATTTTGAAATTAATGGTGTTGGTAGGCCTCTTTTAACGAGTGACCTAATTTTGAGACAGTCTTATGTTAAACACAATGACCGAACTAGCTATAGGACTGACTGGCGCACATAGTGCTTCGTTCTCAATGTTAACCGTTAGTCATAACATTCAGTAATCAAACGGATGTGTACATATGTGTACCAAGGCACTTTTGTTTACATATTGACGAGTTTCTTTTTTACTTTACACTCAGTTATTTTCGTTGAAAACAACCAAATGACCTATTGTCAACAGTTCCTCATTTCTTACTAGTGACCAGTCGGTCGAATCTTCATCGACAAGTACAGTGTGTGTCCGATAATTTTCTCGGTACCGTATGACTACATATACGGATCATTTGGGTTCGCTTGCACGTACCTCTTGTAGGTTTTTAAGTCAGGATTGCGATACAGTTAAGGAGTAATATGTGGACGTTAGTTGTCGGTTTAATTCGCCTAATTTTGCTGCGTTTTTCTGCAAAATTTCATTTTATTGATACAGTTTCGACTAGCTATTGAATCAGTTGTTGCAAACGTTTTGGGACATTTGTACTCAACTGAACACGGCTCAAGAAATTATTTTTCATCACGCTAAGATAATTTTTTTTACATTTCAGCTAATTTTATTGAACAAGACCTCATGGATTTGGTACGTGAGACGGAGATGATGAAAGTTTTTGGACAACATCCCCATTTGATCAAACTGTATGGTGCCTGCACTCAATCAGGTAAGCCTCCTAAATTTGCATCTTGTATGAAAGACAAATTTGCTATTATTCTAGAACCTAGTTCCGTACGTTGAACAGCATCAATATTTTTGCCCAGCGCTTTGGCAGCAGTGAAACGTGTGACCATAACGACAGTTTTGTTTTACGGCTGCAAAATGCAACCGCTCAGGATGGGAAAGATAACCTGTCTATTGTCATTCACTCGTTAGTGTCTGCGCTCAGGCACAGGCATCGATAAACACCCAGGGGCAGTCAACGGCAACTTAGGGATGTACAGGTTTAGATGATTACGTCGTGTAACGAATATGCCAACCATTCCTTGACGCCGATAGTCAACACTATGACAGACTGACGTAATATGTGAGATGAACAAACGGTGACTTGGGTTAAAAAAGTGTAAACCGTCGCCAGTAAAATAACTAGTACAGTCAGCATTCGTCTTATAGGTTAGAGGACCAGAGATCCATACAGTATGTGGCTGAATACTTTAGAGAAGATAGTGATCAGTCGGACGCAACTGCTCGGATGCTACCACTGTCTATAAAGAAAGAACAGTTATTAAAGCAGGGTTGAAAAAACTATGTATATCTTTCCACTGTCGACCGCAAGCTGGTTGGTAAGTGATTGAGTTTACATATGAATGACGTGAATCTCATCCTGTATGCACATAGCTTCTAAAGTAGAGTTGTTTCCGTTTCCACGACTTTTCTAAGTTTACAATATTAGTCTCAATTTTCCGGTGAACAAAGGACTTTACTGGCACGAATCAAACATCAGATGTCTGCATATTGTTATCAAAGATGACGTCTGTTCTGGACAAAACGACCTGTCCATACGAGGCATGAACGACAGCTAACGCTGTATAGCTCACCGTAGGATTTTGGCGCTGCCTATCGGTGTGCGCTTGTCATGTTGGATTACATAACCATCTAGGATATGTGACTTGATCGCTGGGAGCACGTTTCCACGTGCAGCTGGCACCTTGTGTTATTATCTATAGAGCGATGACAAAGTAATTATCTGAGTAAAGAAGACAGTAGGCTGATATTGCATGATTTAAGTCCGGACAAATTTCGCTACATCTTTACGAGCGCATACCACAGACCATTTATATATTAGTATGAGAAAGTGAACAAGATAACACAAGAAGTCAGTTGTCAGAATGCACAATCATTGTCGTTACCAAGGTAGCGACAACCGTACATACTGATATATAAATAGTCTGTAGTATGTATTCGTAAAGATGCAGCGAAATTTGTCCGGAGTAACTCATGCAATATCAGCTTATCGTCTTCTTTATTCAAATTCTTGACGAGAAAAGAATGTTTCAAAGTAACTGTCTGAATGAAATATGTTTATACACTCAGACTGTGAGAAACAACCTGTAGGTTAAACTGTCTGTATTACCGGACAATATACAAAACAGTGTTTATCTGGACTAGCATCATAAGATTAACAATTAGAGTGAAAACTGGAAAAGAATTCAAAAATGAGAGGGTCAAATTTATGAGTTGAACAAACAGCAGTTTAGCACTTTCCTACTGTCACTTTTAGTCTAGAGAGAAGATGTGCTTAACAGATTCATAATGTATAAATTGCCTAAACACAAGCAGAACCGATTCGTTTACCCTATGAAAATAGGTGATTGTTACCAACTCACTAAAAATGTAAAAGGATTTTTGGATTTACGCAACTGCATTATATGGACGTTTAACTAAAGACTCAACTAGCTCTGTGTTACCGAACTAAATCACTTCATTTTCAACTCTTCTATCTACTTGGAAGCGAAACCTTCGAGCGGAAAAGATCAATAAGAAAAAACAACAGTTGGTCACATTTTATAACAGAACCGAATGTAGAACTGGTGTTACTGACAGCATGCTCAGAATGTGCCACCGTACGATGGTTACTGGTGGTTTGGAAGGGTCCGCTCTGTACGACCGCCTTTAATGCTTGGGCCTGGTACAATGGGACTTTTGGAGCACACCTCACTCAGAACGACTGGTTAATGACCTTCATGAATGAACTAAGTAAATTTTGTTGACTGGTTGTTGGATTCATTCTACACAATACCACAACACCAGAGTTTTGGAAACAAAAGAAGACTGTCTAGGAGGCAGGTGCCAAAACATGGTCAGCGTGTTACGCTATAACTGTGGGTCCTCCTGGTTGTACTCGATGAAAAAGTTGGAATTCGCACACTGTAGCCACCCGGAAAATCTTACTATGAATATGAGTACTTTGTTGCGAATAACGCAGGTTCTGATTTGCTTTTGTTATTATCTGTTCTATGTGACCTGAATAAGTTAGTTTTGAACTTGTGTTTAACGCTTGTACAAGGCTGCTGTTATTATTTCCCAGATGTAGATGACATGGAAGTACATGTTGTGCGACTTCAGTCTGTCAAGGTTAACACTTTGTATGTAGTGAGTCAAAACTCTAGTTTTATGACAGACAATCTATATGATGCTTTGACATCCTACAACTATGGCGTTGATGGCTGTTCTATCACCGTTTGTCTGTGCTGAATTTACTGAGATAAACTGACAAGCGAAACACCGAAGGAATGTCATTTATCAAACAATGTTTTGTACAGTTTTACAGTTCTTCATAGCAAAGATAAATGAATCCTGTTAAATATATATCAGGTGTCGTAAGGTGATTATTTCCGTTAGCTTGTTTTCTCAAACTGATTAGATGTACCGTTGTTAACTTTCCTGACAGATATGCTAAATGTGTTAACATTTTCTGATGGACGCCTGTCCGAGATGTTTCTGTTGTGATCAGTGACTAGTACAATCGGAGTTTGGTTACAATGACTACCTGGCTTGTTTAGGATACAAAATTGGTGCTCATCCTAGTACTAAAGAAAGAAACTTTCATTCAGCGATTTGAAAGAAGTCTAGATAAGTTGTGTAATCAAGTCGTCCATAACAAAAAGCCAGATACGAAAACGGCGAATGCGCTTATCCAGTTTCACCGACAGCTGCTCATCATAAGGCACCCACGACTATCTGTTGAGCTAGTATCTCACGCGTAACCTCGGCTAAGTTTCTCTTGATAAACTGTGTATCATGTAGAGATCATCAATGTGTATGAAACTGTATGAATTAATGCGTCTTCAGTCCAGTTGTTCTAGGAGGGGCACTATGGCAAACGACACGAAACCAAAGTAAACTGTGGCCAATTCCACACATTTTGGAGAAGGAGTCCATTGGGTCTTCAAAACAACCGACTTAAAAGCTACACTAACAAGGAGTCATCATGACATAGAAAGCCATGATCATATGGTAACCGTTGGCTGGCTTATGCGTTAAATGCAACACCGTCAACATCCTCAGCACTGACAGCAGTACATATACGGTGGAACGAGCCATGTTTCTTTTGTCCTGACGACTGGTTTTTGTGATGCTTGAGATGGAGTTGATTCGGAAGTTCTATGTTATAGATTAGTAGATTGGACAATCGAGGGGGTTGCCAGTACGTACCAGGTTACAACATCAGCAGTGGGTACGTTGGATAGTTTATATATCTCAGTTGCTTAACCACCATTCAAGCTCATTTACGTTTAGGTCAACCTTATGAAGGTCATCCCCTGGTCTACAAGCTGAAGTCGTTAACGCTAACATTGGGTTTTAAGACAAAAGTTAGCAAAAGTGGGATCATTAAGAAGAATTCAAAATAATGACAGGAAAACCAAGTAACCAGCCGGTTGAGTCTACCTTTGCTTATTAGCGCAGCACTTTTTAAACCACAACTCCATCATTGTACGTCTGGTGGTAGGTATTCAGAGACATAAACAATCTATATAAGAGAATCTGCGTACCCTGTTCATCACCGAGGTTCATTTTCACTGCGGTCAAGGCCACGCTGCTAGAGCTAACTCTATCCGAATTAGCCGGAGTATGTACTTTCTAACTAACTTCCTTTCTCACGCACCCCCCAACTTCAACCGGGCTTCGTGATCTTCATCCAGGAGCTGGCTAAACAGCACAGAACGGGATCAGCATCAGTTTGTTGGCAATCATGCACATGCAGGTTAATATCTGTGTGTACGTATCCAGGGTCACCCTGTACTGTCTGTGTCTGAAAACTTTCCGCACACACGTACTGACCGTCTCAGTAGCGTCCGGTCAATTTCGCTCAGTTTTGTGTATCACACTGAGTCACCCCTGACATGTCGATCCCATTCACTGTGACTATTCCCGGTCGTCGCAGTGCTTGTCTAAAACGGCCATTGTTCGGGCATTTCTCTGAGTCAAACAGTAACTGTGCGGGCAGGGGTTGTTGGTTAGTGGTTTATAGTTGTGTTAACGGAACAAAATAAGGGTAACCCCAGTCGCACACCTGTGCGTGTAAAACCGACAGCAACTTCCTGTCATGTGCTTGTGATAATAGTACATCACGTGCATCACTGGTCTTTTCATCCGAATGGTAAGTACGTGCGATTGTCCACATCCGTTTAGTGGACTCGTATAAACTATTCATACAGTTGATTAGTTGTTAGTAGACCATTATAACGTGCCGCCACTTCCTCTGTTGGGCCTCTCTTTGTCATTGTGCCTCGGAGGATTCTTAATACAAGATTCGGTTCAACTCCTAGACATGGTAGTTCACCTGCGTGATCATCGCATGACAGACAGGCGAACGGTTGGATATAACAAGAACAGCCGCCCACATTCGTTCATTGTTTTATACTGTATGATATATTTTTTAGATTCATGACTGAATTCACATGACAGGAATTTCCAGTTGACTCAATCCTGGCATATCCCACAAATATTTGGAACTTAGGTTAAATACACCTGGCTCACATTTCATGAGGTTTGAGTACGTGGAGCAAAAAGCGAGTGCGTTAATATTTTTCAGTATGATTCATTCTCAAACATGATACTCAATTTACCGTTTATTGTGATCCTAAGTTTTGCACCTCAAACAGTGAAAATATTTAAGAGATATGCTATTTCTCTATATGTATCTTTAAAGTTTACTATTTCAACGTCAAATCTGAACGAAGCAACAAACTCATCCACCCCACAATTAATACTGATTAGCACTAGTTAGAAGTGCGCAGAGTTCCCTTCTTACCTTATTGTCGATTATCCCCACATCGTTAAAACAATGGTTTCGAGAGGAGGTACCTTCTCGAGACTTTACAGCTACAAAACTGGGTAGTGATTGAAGGAATACATGTGCATGCCACGCGTTAGTGTAGTTGGCCTTTGACATAGAACAGAAAGTTGCTGAATAACTAGTAAGTTGTATAGCTGTTGTGGAGAAAGTGGATGAAGTTCACACATCAAAGATAGAAACCAGACATGGTTCAGAGTGAAACGGATAAGGAAGAAGGGAGAAGATTAGGGAGTGCAAATGCATGGTCCGTGTGGTTCGGCCCATTACAGCCAGACCAGGGAGGTGATACCTGCAGGGGTATTTTGCACATACATTTCCCGTTGCAGTACACGGATGGTGATAGGTTTAACTATGTACACTAGGGGCAAACGCACTGCTCTTTGGAATTTACTGGGTACGTATAACTGGTCACAATCTGGTAGACATTGTCGATGAGGTGTATCAGAGCGGAGTTATTAACGCCTTTGACCAACCCCTCAGTAAATAAAATCGGGGCGCCGCTGCTTGAGCCGACTGGATAATTGTTTTTGTACAAACAAAGAAACTGATTTCAAGGTAGCAGTCGAAATTATGTAGATATATAGGGAATGGCGCCAAAATCTTGCAAACGGCCTGCCGATTGGGATGAGAGAGCTTTCAGCGAATGTCGCAGGACAGAAGTAAGCATGAAAGTGGCCGCGATATGGGGACATTTTGTGTTTTTCACTACACCCGATCGAGGTCGGATAAGTGTAAAATGAGCCATGCCAACTGACATCTCCGGGTCCAGTGTTTGTCCTCGGTTTAAACAACAAGATTTGTGTGTGCATGAATTCTAATTGAGTACGGACCCACACTGGTGTACGTCGAAGAGTTCTGTGACCAGACTGTGCTTGCCCCATTCTTCGTTCTGGACTGATGCCTAATTTCAACAATCCAATGATGTTTACACATCGGAATGCGTTGTAAACATGTTCAACAAGGTTGAACAAGTTTTTTTTTGGGATGGTTGTGCCATGATTTTCCGTTGGCTGACAAACACCTTTGCAGAAAATAAGTGGATTACGATCCAAGCATGGACATGAAGTTTTAGTTTTTACATTGGTAGGTTTGCACTTTTCAAAACTGACAGACTGGTGAACATTTTCCATAGCTGCCGTGCGGATTAGGTCATTGTTTCCCCCCTATACCAATGATTAAGAGAAATAACTCAAGTTGGCTAGAACAAGATGAAACTCACTGGACATCTGTAGGTTTGTCACCATGATTTCATGGAAGAAATCTGGATAGCACAACGAGCTCCTGGAGCGATGCAGATTGCAAAAACAGCGCCTTCTCGAAACAGGTTTCACGTGAAGTATTCGATCCATACAATGATATCCACAAGCTGTACATATATAATGATTACCTTAGAAAATAAACATATGCCGTGCTATTTTTAGCCGTTATTCCCACTTATGGGACCTCGGCGGTAAAATACTGCCAGTTGGATATCAATAACACTTTCCCACTGGGCTGCCTACAAAAAGTGTAAACAAACAAACAAAAGGCTTCTAACATTATTTGTGTGTATGATTCACATCTACGCATCATGCGGACGATGCAGTTGTCCATCCGTAAGGTCATTAAATGTGCCCAAAAACCACCTCGCAAGGATGAATTATGTTAGTCTCGACGTTTTCGCACGTGTATGTATATCAAATCTCGTAACTTGAAAGGCAGTAAGCAGTTATGATGATGAGCCGAGGCCACTGCTGACTTAGCCTGCCAGGCCCAAATATCTAGAATATACTCTGACTTTTCTGATCATTGTAACATTCTATTTTGAATGTAAGCGTAACCCCTTGTTCACAACGAAAAACAATTATCTTAAACGAGTAGTATTTCGTACACTTAACGTAGATTTGGGATGTAACCCAAAATATAGTCATATCTGATTCACAGTATAAGGATAAACGAGAGATTGCATGAAATATCTGCCTGTTCCATTCGGCTTACTATTACTAACCGAGTACCCACCAGTGTCCAGGAACAGCTGCCGATGACTGAACCGAATGATGGTTATTTTCTGCTGATCAAAACTACCATTTAGACTTATCGTCAAGGAGATATCATCCAGACAAACTGGACGGTAGGAGCACAGTTGTACTATATCTCGTCTTGCTGTTGCTACGCCATGCGTTCAGCCATATCATACCTCCAGATCTAGCAGTTAAATCGCATACAGTGCGTTCATTAAATGCTGTTTTTAAATATGATCTTGATTCTAATGGCCCCTGGAATTGAGTTACTGTACAAGGTGTATAGTATAAACCCAAGTAAGTCACATTTCTAAAATATGATTTCCACTTACTGAAGATTACAGCAACGTTCATACGTACACACTGTTTGTGTTGCAGGAAACGACGGCGGCTTTTAAATACCGTCATGTGTATGTGTGAGACAGTAGGCAACACAGTTGTCTCATGAAGTCATGGTCAACGTTCTAGTCCCTGCCATGACAAGGATTACGCTACTAGGCACATGGTTCCAGCCAAATGCTTCATTTCTTAAAGGACTAGCTTAAAGTCTATGGGAATAAGAAAGTGGCAATTATTTGTACGTGATGTTTCACACATTTCAACTAAAACCTCGCACCATTTGTTAGTAACATTTTTTGGGAATGAAAGCCTGGGAGTCACGAGATGACCTTGGAGAGCAGTAGGTATTGTGTTGTAAGAATGGTGGTTAAACGGGAAATCTGACTACTATTCTATTTTGTTGAACGATCGACAGTGTGTACTGTGCTCGACGCAACCATAAGCTCACTGAGACGATGCAGTCTACATATAACTATCATTACTGCTGTAATTCTTGTTCATCATACTTGGTGCGATTTAGGTAGCAGGAATAGATTGATACTTTGTGTTTATCTGGTGAATGCTCCTAAAGGTCAGACGACGTGAATTGAATGGACTGGTCCCGTAAAAAAGTGGACTACGAATTTCACTCACTCTTATACAGCCGCCTCCGTCATATGTGACAAAATCATGACCGACTCCACTGTAGACTTGCATTTCGAATAGGTGCCCTCATCCTTAGCTTATAGAATGTTTCGGGCTACATAAAAATACAAATCACACGACTCTCAGGAAAGGTAGTATTTGCTACGTTTAGCTATTTCCATTTTGTTTGCTCCACTGCTACAGGAGAAAATGCTTTGTGAAACTTGTTGCATTGTAATCTTATTGACTGTCAAATTATTCTACCCTATTCCCATTCTCACAGCCTCGAGCATGAATGAAATAAGACGTAGTTTGTGGTTATGGGTTCCCGGTAGACTTCGTAAAGCGTTCGCATAATATCACAATCCAAAATTCTGTAACCTCACCATCTACTGTTTGCATAATAGAGCTTGTGCCTCAGGTATACTGTAAGTGATGGGTACCGAGTCTCTGGCGAAGTTTAACTAATTATTATGTATTACTTACGTCATTGCATATGTTTAGTCCCTATGAATACTATGGCAGACTGAAGTTACACACACTACCTACATGTATTTCTGACGCCCATACTGATTTACAGACTCAGCTTAGTGCCAGCTACACGTTAAAAAGTGGTCTTTCAAAGATTAGGTTAAATGTGGTTCGAAACAAACGATCCTACTAATTGTGTTGTTTATTTGCTGGTCATGAGACTGAAGATGAGACCATGATGGAAGAATGATCATCAGTCAATCAGTTTACTCTAAACAAGGACGACTTTTCGTGTTGATGATCACCACAAAAAGTGTAGGTGCCCAACAGACGTGTTGGTACAGGTCGTGACCCAGGTTAGGAGGTATCATAGCAGTACCGTGCTAGTTTTTCACAAGTTACTGAACGCCAGTTTTGGCGCGGGCGCCTAGTTTTTCAGTATATAATTTAGCGGTGACTTACCAGGAAGAACAGTCAGTGTAGTGGTTCCCAACCAGGTTAACTGAAAATTCAATTTTTTCATAAAATTTCACCCGCTACCTAAGGCAATTAAAGTGCTGGCAATGTTGACAACAATTCCACTGAGAAACTTAACAGGACATCGGGGTTAGAGTCAACTGATTCAGCCTGGTTTCGTGGTTTCACAAACT
The DNA here is from genome assembly GCA_013368495.1 of Paragonimus heterotremus. NCBI lineage: Eukaryota > Metazoa > Platyhelminthes > Trematoda > Plagiorchiida > Troglotrematidae > Paragonimus > Paragonimus heterotremus. The sequence goes on along the minus strand of LUCH01000096.1, from coordinate 181,803 downwards.
GTTGTTCATAAGCCTGACTCTGCCCGGACCTAATGACCTTTCCTAACACACTACACGCACAGCCGCCCCTCCTAGTGGTTCGATATGAAAAACTATTTCATGTTATTTTATACTTGGCACTGACGAATCAATTTGAAACATGTATATCTACCATACTTTGTGTGCCGACTGTTTTTTCTTAAAGTTCTGGAGGAAACCACTTGTTTTAAAATCTGGACCAATTTTTCCACTATAAATTCCTAACTTTCACTGACTTTCTGGAGACTTTCCGAGCCAAAAAGATCACAGTGTATATCATGCTAATGACCAAGTTTATCTTTTTGTTTCAACCGTAGTTTCCAAGTAACTGAGAAACTCTGCGTCATAGCAATACATTGTATGTCATTTACTGTTGGAAATGTAAACGTCTGATATCTTTTCAGTTTTACTCAAAACGTTTATTTCTTTATGGTAAAAAAGCGATGTTTACGTTATTCTCAAGAGTAGTTTGTTAAGACCATACATACTGGAGTGGAGTCACGTAGTGCATAACTGTGCTTAACTGTTCGTTAGCTTGTCTACATCAAGTAACCCACCGAGTATCCCATGACTCAAACGTGAACGGCATCCCATAGACTGAGGACCACTGGGCCAGTGTGTCGATTGGCGGTCTACTAATGGAAAGGTCCATATAGCTAATAAGAGAAGTTGTTTTTATTGATTTCTAATAAAGTTACTTTCGAGCAACTCATCTTCACATCATGCGGTCGCGTCGTTTAACATTTGTGTGGTTTATATTTCGAGGGATAAAGTCTGATGTATACTGACTTACTCCGCATGTAATCCAATGCAGGTCCGTTACAGGTCGTGGTCGAGTACGCTCCGCACGGGAACCTTCGAGACTTCCTTCGAGCCCGACGACAACCGGCTAATAACTTGGAGGCAATCAGATTGGCAAAACTACCTCATCCGTATTTGAGTAAATTAAATCTGCTGGAATTTGGATTGCAAGTCGCATTGGGAATGGATTATTTGGCTTCCAGATCGGTATGTTTTCGGAAATTGTGTTCTGTTTAATGTATTGATAAAACCTTCTCAACAAAAAGTACCCACAGGTACTCCAACAACACGGCTTTACCGGTTAATTATACCAAACAGCCGTATCCTGCTGGTATGAATCATCTGTATAGTAGATACTGATTTTTCCATAAACTAAAAACTTCCAGTCTGTAAACTTCCTAGTCGTTGTTTTGTCAATCGAACTCCGGTTAGATGTTATTCTATCACATTGTTTGCGTTGGCTTGAGATCACGGTAGATTCAGTGTTCCAATAACCGTCATCTGAACACTAAAAATGGGAGTGTATAGCACAATCGTGAAAACATCAGTTATCATTAGGTCGCGCATAGAGTTCATTTTTTTCTGATTCCATGGAAGACGATAGATGACAAAGAATGACTTAACCGGCTCATCATGGAACCTTTCGTCGATTTCGTTAGTTCTACTCTCAAACGTTTGGTCAGCCTTCTGAACAGCAATACGTTAACTAGCAATACACTTTAGAAATGGACCGTGAGATGAGGTATGACAGCCAAAGGGGATGTTAAATTACCGTACAAAGTAGTGGGGGAGAGAATTCGGTGCAGCAGCTTGTTCAGGTGATGACTCAATTAAACTCTGCTGCATGTTCAGTTTGAAAATAGAAGCTAGTGACACTACATAGTAAGTCTTCTGCAATGTTCTCAATTCTCTGGACAGTATGATGAGTGGAAACGACGCTATTGAAATGGTAATAATCAAATTGAGCAAAACTTCTACGCGCATAATTTCTGTAGGTTTTGGCCTCAAGATGCACAAATGTAGTGGTATTGATCAGTCTATAAATTACTCTACTTAAGCATTACCTAAAGTACGTGTGCTATGGTTTGTCATAAGGGAATCACAAATAGAATGTAATATTAGCATATCTATACTGTTGTGATTATGACTCAAAGTTCTGCACATTCGTCACTCAACCTTGAACCGATGCATTCTCTGGATCAGCGCCTTAGGTACTTCGGTTCACAGCAAGTCAGCGCTTCCCCGTGAACAGGATTCCGTGAGGGCTGAACAGTCAGATCACTACCGAATGGTATTGACAGTGAAAGAAACAACAGTAACATTCTGGTGTAGATTTATAGGAGTGTTGTCTTTCGTAATGTCAGCTTCAGGGATATCTTCTTTACTGAGAACCAAGCGAAAAATCCTTTTTTAACATCATACTTGTCTGAGATTGTGATAACTTCTCCCGTTACCCCTGGTTGTTAGCCAAAAAATATTATCTTCCCAAGTTCTTTGCAGTCAGACACATTAACAAATGACCAGGTAAACAAAGTGAAGTCGGACTGACTTATTGTTTGCTTCTCAAGGTATCACACGCGCACAGATTGAATGGGAGGCTAAGTGACTATACCCACAATAGCAATAGGGAGGAATTGACACATCATGTCACAGGCGAACAAAATGTATTTCCATCATTCGGTTTTCTTTGCCTGCCTGAATCACACGTCAAAAGTTTTAACCCTTTATCTGAGTCGCCAATCAGCACTAAGTGCGCTCATGAGGTGACACATTAGACTATGCATATACGACCAGCTGGACTGTCCATCAGTCCTGAACATAGGCAGTAACAGTTCAGAGATGTCGTCTACTCAACTTTGGTGGACCACTTAGTTTACTGCTTTCCACTTGAATGTATTCACTTTTTTCCACCAAACTGTTGCTGGCAGGCGGGTCGATTCATTTGTTTTACTAATCGTTATGTTGTAAAACCACTGTTCCTGTCGAACTGGCATTATTGGGGACGTGTAGCCACCAACAAGATGTCGTTTAACAAATTTGCTGGAATCCGGATCCAAGGGGCAAAGAACGGTGGGCTCCACCGGGTAAATCTATCGTCCACGTTCAGCTGTAGGTCTTTTCTGTTGTCAGTAATATAGTCGTTCAGTTTTGTGTCTGACGTGTGTCTTACCTGCTTTTGCTTGGTGTCGAATTTCTTGAAATTTTACGCGTTTAATCCAACTAGGGATTTAACAAGTTCCCAGTATTGTTGAAGAATTCTTGCATTAAATTTCGTTTGAGTAACACAAAGCTAATAAAAGTTATAATATATTGTGTTGAAATTCGCAGAAATTAACTGAATGACTGTGGTTACTGAAAATGTATCTTTCCAATAGGTACCATATCATGGAAAACCAATCAAAAGTGGATTCACTGAATCCTGCATCACGTGAACAGAAATCGACCAGGGGAAATGAATTAGTAGCTTTCGAGTCTACTAGTGTTCAATTCCTTCACATCACTCACATAAGGTGGCTGTCAAGTTGCGTACAAACTGACTTGTTTTAGACCTGTTAATCTGCTTTATTGAGTCCTTCAGCCTTGAGTTATAATTCCAAACAACGGTGTCAATTTTCCTCTACTTAAAAGAAAATGGCCGATTTAGCTGAACGCAGCTATTAGGTTAACATTTTGGAAGCTGTTGGTGGTGATCAGTTTTACAACTTTAAAGTGAAACATCGACTTGCATTTGAACAGGAAAATAATGATATCCTGCTCAATGCTATGTCGTTCGCAGTTTGTGTGTGGACGATTACCTAGACTGAATACTCCCAAGCCATAGTATGTGTTGCTTTTGGATAAGGTGAACATCACTTGCCTGACGCATAAACTGTACACAACATGAGAGGTGTGTTACAAGTCTTTAGACAAGATAGTCTTCCTGGTATCCGAGTCCTGTGAATCAACGTTCAGCACATGACTCTCCCGATTCATTTTCATCTTGATTTTGACAACTATTAACGTTGACAATTATGTGGTGTTAGTTTGTATCATTATCAGCAAGTGATAGCAGGTCTTGATGCGGATAGCTGAGGTGCGCATGTGTGCGTAAACGAATGAAAGACTGTATACGACTGTTTTTTGACTGATGTGTTCTTCAGTATCAGTATATCCCAAGGACGTGTTCAATCGACAGTTGTCCATTTGGATACACTTCCTTGAATTGGAGTAAATTTGTTAGCTTGTGTCTACTCGCTTGTCGGAAAAGTTGACAGTTTACAACAAGGCTTGTGGTTTAGCTTAATGGTCAGCTAGGCCTAGTTACTGATGACTGCAACCGGTTTTTTGTTTGGTGGAAGTTTCTAACTGAACTGACTCATGAGGGGCGGGTGGGTGAGAGCACTTTTCAGTTGACGCTACCAGAGTGGTGATCCGCCGGTTAGAAAAAAAAGGTGAAACGAAAGTACAAACACTTTCTGGTCTACTTTTTTCAATCTTTCACAAATCAACTCTAGCCTCTTGCTTCATAAAATCTTTCGTTGAAAATCAATATCGATATAATGAAGGGAGGTATGAATGTTCTTTTTTACTGCGTTCACACCTGTAGTCATTCTACTGACAGGACTGTGATAAACCATATTCTGCAGAAGTTCGTCAAAACCTCACAAGTGGCTCACCTAGCCTAGTATAATCCGACTGAAGTTATCGAATGTGGTACGTAACTAACGACGTCCTATTTCCCACTATTTAAAGTACAACCGTTTGTTATGTGTTTTTGTGCTTACTGTTAAGCAATAATGGACTCGATATCCCTAAACTTATCATTTGCTAATCAACAGAACATACGTAATAATCAACTTGAACATGTCTCAAAACTTTATAGTCATTTCACAGGCGTGGCCTATAGATCAGTAATCAGACTATATACATTGTAACCCACATGCAGGTTTTTTGATGTTTAGCCGATTATAGTACACAGCGGCTCCAAACCGATCGGTCAGTACAGCTTGATTAGGCATCCTCGATTGTACGTTCATCCACCGGGGTTCCCATATTTGTTGCTGTTCGGTTTTTAGAGACGAGCAAGCACCGGGATTGTGAGTGAAGCTTTAGAGGTTATGATTCTGCAAAATAGTATTCAGTTAGCTTGCATCACATACATGGAGTCTGGTGTTCATCTCCCTCCCCTAGACGGAAAAGCATAAGGAATTAGCTTGGACGTCGGCAATACTAAAATATAGTGTTCCCATCACACGTGGATTAGCAGAGGATTTTATCGGAATTCTAAGTCTCTGATTGAATGTGAGGGATGGCCACCTTTCACCACTCCAACCCCCAGCTGTCCAGTTATCCAAATGAACGGCAGATGCAGTCATTTCAGCAGTCTGTTTAAACTTCTGAGAACATTGGTCATGTATTCTAAAGTCTCCATACTGTTAATTCGAGACAATAATAGATATCATACATCTAACTAGCACATACGTATACACATATAATCTGATTTCTCTTGAACTAATTCTTGTGTGACCTATTGCTATATAAACATCATCGATAGTTGTTGGTGGAGTCTAAATATGTGAGTAGGCACCTTGTTTGTTATAACAAAAATTAGCCTGATTATACCCTCCATATCAACTTTGTCTCCTAGGTGGTCCATCGAGACTTGGCAGCAAGAAACATTCTTATAGGTGAAAGGTTTGTGGTAAAAATTGCCGACTTTGGATTGACACGCTCGGTATCGGACTATTACAAGAAAACCAGCACTGTGAGTTTTGCGTTGTCCGGTTATATGTGTAAATTTCTGAAAAGATGGAAAGTTATGGGGCGTATACATTGCTGATACGTGTTTTGTTTTTAAGTTAATAATCATGTGAAAAGAGTTCGCAACTCTTGTACGCAAACGTACTATTCTTTCGCATTCCTTAATTGCAAAAAAAGTTTACGAACTGATGTTGTCAGTGAACAAAATTTCTCAATTTCACAGGCATCGCTTTCGTGTTTCAACATGTTGAACAACTTTGCACAAACAAATCACTACTTATTAAGTTTCTGAGTAAGCACATTGATACTCATCAAATGCTGCATCACCAACAATTTTACGCGGGAGGTGGGGGTAATGGTGTGGATTATTTTGGTTTGGATGTTTTCTCACTGATATGGGCAAAGAATCTGAGTTAAAATCGGTTCCCATCACTTAGTGGGGTTAGTTTGCTTATATAAGCTATGGTTGAACATATGAGATGTAAAGTCCCAATGACTAATAGACCAGTGCGACGCACATGACAATTCGCTGATGCGTTAGAATTAAAATTACTGAGTGAACATTGTGATCACTTACACTGTGACCTTCTGAGCAATTTATTCATATGGCAATTATCCGAAAATGTTTTTCCAGTATGTCCATCCTCTTTTTTTTTCAGAAATCACTCGCAAGTTGTTTGTATAGCCCCACTTATTGACCTAGATGGAGGGATATAAATTCACTCATTTTATATCTTCTCCGCCCTTCGCTTGAAACACTCAGAATGGACCACCAAGATGGCTTATCTAACAAGACGCCTTTCAGATTAAAATGTTATCCAAATTTAACTGTAGAATAAATCAGTTGTGGAAAACGTGGCGTCGGCTGCACTCGTGGCAGCTACAGGCGCTTTACCATTTTATCTACGAGGCAGTATTGGAGGCTCATAAATGTCACACCTGAACTCATTTACCAGTCCATACTGTTTCTACTGCTGGTTCAAATCCGGTCAAAACCCGGATTATTCGTGATTAGTTTTCTTCTACAACACCATACCGGTATATCACCTAAAGTTAGTAAAAATAGCTCCGTTAAACAGATATTGTCACTATGACGGTTGAATTATCCTTTATAAAGGTTTTGCAATTATTCCTTCTAGGTAAATACAGCCACTAGTTTTGAGTCAACATCCAAAGCACTTTTTTAATATATGAAGTTACATTTTCTGATCTGCAGTAATTTCAAAAAATTTCCCCCTCATAATGGTTCCACTAATATATCAGATCATTTGGGTGGAGTAATAGAGGAATAGCTGAAGTTTGAATCAATTTGACAATGTTCAACGCGTCCCAAAATAAATGGACCTTGTCATATAAATTGGCCACCACATTTAGTTGATCGCAGCCTCCAGAATTTCGTGGAATTTTAAAAGTTAGTGGATCAGAATGACTGATATACCTTGAAAGCATTATTAAATTTTCCAGATAACTTGATCGAAACATGGAAATTAACATAAGATTTAACTGGTTAGCTCTATATCTACAGAGTTATCTAATCCAAACAGATCACAGCAGTGCAGCGTAGGAAAAAGTAAAAGTGACAACCTCAAACAGGCTCCCAGCATTGTTCAAGCGACACAGACTTTTTAATCGAGCAGTGTAAGTGATAACCACTAGTTCACGATAGTCAGGACCTAGTAAAATGAGCGAATCGAGATTTTTTGACCTAGAAGAAGCATAAGAACTCACTTTGGAAAAGGTAGTCATTCCTCAGTGTCCGACCTTGTTCGGTCAGTATCCTTCTTGGCATAGATCTCCATATAATGTTGAGACTGTTTCTCGAATCGTCTATTTTGGACCAACCTGAAGATATTGAATATTATCAGAAAAACTTCATAAGTTGAGAACAACTGACAAGGAGTAGGAAAACAAGCTATCAGTGTTATCCAAGATGAAGAAATTATAAGACTTTTACGCAAAATAAAGTAATGATTTTTACAATGTCCTCCGTTGTTCGTAACTAATTGTATGCATATCTACAACAGTTTACTTTTGTATGTTTAAAGAAGACCAACATCAAAGCATAGGATGACTCCTTCACAGAGTTCACTTTCCCGTCTTACCTGTTACTACGATGAAATCATTACAACTAACACATAATAAATAGACACAATGACTACATTGAAGTGTACGAAATTAGTAATTGTGATCAGATTAAATAATACCCGAACAAGAGCCTCTGGTTGATACAAAATGAACACAGTAAATGAAAATGCGCGCATTAATCTGCGCCTAATTCATATGAGAATCGACAACCGGACAGTCCCAATCGAGGTCTACTGATATTAATTCATTTGTCTCCAGTGAATAATAATTGGAAAAATGGTCATTAAATTAAAAGCATGCAGATGTAAGTGTTTCTTTTCAGAAAAATATGTTCAATCTTTTATAAAATTAATACAGGATGTCTTTTATCTTTCCAATACACTGATGTTACAGGGCCGTTTGCCAATCAAATGGATGGCTCCAGAATCTCTGTTTGACAGAATTTACACAACAAAAAGTGACGTGTAAGTTTAATTTTTACTAGTTATGTCCAATCACTATACTTATGCATATTTGTGTCCACTACGCTGTATAAACTCGCATATGGTGTCTAGTTTATCACTGTGATCCAATTATGCCTCACGGTAATTAATTTCCCAACATGGAACCAGTCACTGCAATTGTCATGAACAAATCCACTGATCTGGGTTCCATATAAACTGTAATGATCTTCGGTTATACGCAATCTATCTAGGCAGTTGTAAACCTCTTGATTCTGGCGGCATAGGACATACTATTGAAGGTTTACTCAAATTGAACTGGTTCAGTACATAATAGTTTGAAAACCGACAAAAACACTGAAAGTACAACTAGGTAAATTTTGGCCACGGAAACCGATGGTTAACAGTTAACGCCGAAAATACAGCAACGTACATTGTTTTATTGGACGATGTAAAAACAAAGAAGCTGGGGGCCATCATGTTGATAAAGATTTTATGGGCAGAATAAACTTAACACTGGATACGTTCACACCTCGGATGCACAAATTTGCGTGTGAATATTATACTGCCTTCTCTATTCAGCATTCGGAGAATCCAGTTTATGTGTAGACGCTTTGACGTCATATTACTCGCGAAACTAGCAGTAGTCAAAAGTTCTTCCTCAGTAATTCTACCCAGAATCACCCGTTTGCATTCGCCCATTCTGGGTTCCATTATTTGCTACGATCAACTCACCAACAATTCGTCACAGGGCTTCACTCACCTGTATAAAAAGGATTTACACTTCATTCTACGCTTACAACACAGCCTTACAAGCATGTTATCTGGATAGTAAATCAAATTACTTAATTTCAACTTCTGAAACTTCCCAAGTGTATTCAAATGCTTCAAATCGGATAAGTAAGCCGACCAAGAACGATGCTAATACACGTGACTTACTCGAAGGCACCAGCAGATCTCATTCAATACGGAGGGGTAATTTCTGGCCGTGACACAATGTTCTCTTTGCCAACTGTGAACAAACTACTCGTTTGAATTCGGTCGATGCTGCACCAGCATTGTATTGAGTTCACCCCAACCAACTTCCCTACAACTGTTCGTGGCTGGCTGTGTCTATCAGTGGATTAAATCACACACTCATTAGTATATAGTGTAAATCTAACCGTAAGGTCAGTTTTACATGAAATCCAGATTGACGAGATTTTTGTCAAAGTGTGTTCGTAATATGACGGCCTAACATTACTTACTCAACCCGGAATCAAACTTTTGTTTCGCCAATAACCGAGTATATTATACAGATTGAACATCACCCACAACTGATCCAAGTAGCTGTCACTTTCCCATAAAATTTCGAAAACAGGAAGCACTAGACTCGAGTTTCGCTGTTATTAGAGTTCGTCAGTAGTGCATATCATCGCTACTTCCGGGACTTGGACCACGGACACACTGTTCATGAGGCAACCATACTTACCACTGCGCCGTTGACCTTACATTCGGCACGACCAAATTATCATATGTGAACGCTCATCCACTTTCGTTTGTGAATAGTGATCAGGTTGCCCGGTCGCCTCGAGAGGAGACACAGTTACTGTCTGTTAACTCCAATCATCAGTAACCTAGTATATATTGGACAAATATCATCATAACATTCTTGGCTTGACAAGCAAGGTTATAATGAGTCACAGAAGTCGACGTTGGGGATGCCAACATAAAACAGCATTATTATAGAGTGAGAACAAGGTTAGTAAAGTATGCGGTCTAAATCTGAATTGATTATTGTATCATCGTCGTCGAAGAAAATCTTGGACCAACAGACATTCGGTTGAAAAAGGAAGATGAATGCGCACAACCTATTGTCAAGTGTTGTGTAGAACAGCAGTAAGTACACCCTCCGTCACTTCTTTTATCCACATGTTGCACAATGTGTACAGCAATAACTGTTCCTACCGAACACGCAACACAGTGTACATATTGACTGCCTTGTTTATCCTCCATATTGTGTTCCTCACATCACCCCGTTAAGATTTTTGCAAACTTTCGGCTAGTGTTTCATGGCATTAAAAACTCAACAAGAAATGCCATCATCAATTACTAGTCCCTCTTTTCATTGTTATGTTAAATAAATACCCACGTTTGCTGTACTTCTCGTCTGCAGCCTCGAGAGGAGGCACATCCACTATTCCATCGGTTCCAGTGGACGATCCTACTAACAGAACTCCCCTAGTTTGACTCACAAAAATCACTCAACTTATTGAGCGATATTTTGATTACTTGTAAGTGGTAAGGACATTGTATGAGCATCAAGCGAATATGACCGGGCGTTTATGAGTCGGTCGCTCCTGATGTGAACGCAGTGCCGCAGTGGTCAACACATTTGCCCCAAGAAAGCTCTCAGTCGATGTGAGGATATACACCGTTGATGATCTCTAACAGGAGCAGAACTCCAATACAGTGCTTCTTTCCAAGGGAGGCTAATTGGAATGCATATGGGAATACGACAGCTGCAATCTTGTTTGAATGTTGTTTAGCGTGTAAAAGTCAAATCCCCTACTAATTACTAATAAAAGAAAACTTCTGCGGATCTAGCATCCTTGCCTTCCTGTGATAACCAAGAAATACGCTCACTCGGATGGTTTGTTTCTCCACAGCTAGTTATGTGGAGGTCTTTTGTAAATGATGTTCTATATATGTGTTACACTTCATCTGAATATGACAACCTTTTTTAATCCAAATGCAAATTACTGTGTAAACAAAATGTATCATTCATTTGAATATCACAACACCATCACCACAATACCGTGTCATTTCATTACAGGTGGTCATTTGGTGTATTGCTGTGGGAGATTTTTACATTGGGTAGCGTGCCGTATCCATCGATTGCACCGGAACGATTACTGCCCATGCTTCAGGATGGGTACCGAAATGAATGTCCTCCTTTGGCCAACGAAGACATCTATCAACTCATGTTACGATGCTGGTCTCAACTGTCACACGAAAGACCGGAATTTAGCGACATCGTTTCATATCTGGAAATTAGAAAGCAGTCTTCTTCTGAATGGATGAACGATACCGCTATCAACATGCCCAATGAAGTTTTATTCAACAAACAATCTAAAACCAACGAAAATATGTTAAATCATTCAAACAACATCGTTCCAGAATCTTCAGGAAGGTACGGGTTGTCGCAAAACGTGGAGCTTGGGCTAGGACAACCGGGTGGGAAATTTAGGTCAGATTTTCAAAACCGAGGAGTCACCCATTTCTCACAACAGTATTCTCAACCCTGCAAAAGTACAAACAATCCAACACAGGTCAGTTAAACTCATTCGTTATTCAACACAAGGATCTGATAACACTTAAACTTGTTAGCACTTCATTCGTCCAACTTACCACATCATACTTGAACAAAACGACCTTGAGTATTTCGTACTGTCCACGGCAAATTAGTATTGAATCATCCTAACGTAGCACTCTTCAGAAGCATCAACTTTTAGTCATTAATTATGTTGTGTTTCGACTCCACCGATGCCTTTTCAATGTCATTATACAGAATTATGAAAAAATGGCACATCCGCAAATGTTATCAAAGTTTTAATGACCACATACGTTTCAATGTCATATTTACGTTGTGGATCATGTGTAGGATTGACATTGTTATGATTCAGCTTGACAGGTCACACTAATGATCAATCACTGGTTGTTTGCTTGCGACTATACAGTTGTGATTCGAAATTTTGAAGGGTATACGGCACGGGGATTTGTTCGGGGATGACTGATTGATTGCCCATAAAAATTGGGTACAAGGTTTAATTTCGGAATGATACACCTCAAACCTGTTCGCGATCTATCCAGTCGTAATTACACACCGATTTGCTGTGCAACAAAAAAAGCTTGTTAGTGGAGAAAGTTACAAATAACTAGTGACAAGAGTAAGGTTTGGTTTATTGACTGTCTTGTTGCTACACATCATACGGTAACTATAAATAAGTCCCTTTCTGAAGAAACTTGTAGACGACGCAGTCTTTAGCTGACGGTTTAGTACGCTATTTGAAGAAACAAAACAGTTGAGGATTTAGGGGCTTCTGTAGCTGCCATTTCATAGTGTGCGGTTAAATCATCATGTACCGCACTGATTTTGGCTTACTACTGTGTTTGTGTTGTGTACACAATTCGGACTGTGAACTAACACCTTCTGAGAGTTTCAAATAACGGGGTGGGAGTTTTTCTTGTAGTTCGGCCATGGCCAGCTATTAGACCGAACAACTTAATGATAATTTCAGCAGTTTATACCGATTTTCGAGGACACTTCACACTAACACATATTCAATTAGAGAAGAAGGCGCATTTAAAAATCACGCCAAAATTTCCAATAAATTTTTCAGATTATCCATTTTGAAAAATATAACGATAAACATTCTTCGGTGTCTTAGTCTTCAATTTTTACAAAGAGAGACTTGTTGAAGAAGGCAAAGTGAGAAGTGCTCGTTCAAAAAATGGTTTAATTAATAAAAGCTGAATAAAAATACATGTGCTTGTTTGTAAAAAACACGAAGTGCCACCTAACCTAATCTGAGTTTTACGAACGCCCCAATTAAAATGTGTGCAGGTTACACACTTCATTTTTTCCCCGTAATGCGGTGATTTCTGCAGGTTTCGGTGTTACACATTTTGCCTATCTATGAAAATCAAATGTCACCTGAATTCGACTGTAGCTATCAGATGCATAAAAACCTTTATTCCAGTTCGTTGAGAATTAAAGTTTAAGCTCAGAATTGGGAGGTTGTTTTCATGAGGATTTATGCATTTGCTTATACCTTTCTGAAACAAGCTTGATGTCGATTACCTCCTTTGATCTAACATAGACACAACCTACGTACCATAACTAATTGTTACGTCACAACACTGTTCGTGTTCAAAGTGAATCGCCAAAAACGATTATCTGAATGTGAATGATGTGGTTAAATCTGGTGAGTATTCAATTGATCACAATCCAGGTTTCAGTTTATTCACGACTCATTCCTTGGCATGCTATAAATCACATTCTTCGGCAGAAGTGTGTAGGATGATTCGTGGCATAGATTAAATAGATACATTTCATGCGAATTGCATTGCCTTCTCTCAAATCCACAACACTTACACATACGTGTACTGAAAGTGTGCTCAATGACCAAGAATGTACAACTGAATTTACCGTCGCTATGGGCGCCTTGGTAATCGTCATGCACTTGAACCTCGATTAGTGACAGTTGTCCATTTATTCGAAAATTTTACTCAACTGGTGTTTACTTAGACCCCTACAGCGACATCAAATTGTATTCCGTATCATGAGCAAGCGGTTACTTTGCCAGCAAATCCATAACATTACAAGTCCAAGCGAGGCTATGCATTTTACACAAAAATACGTTTCCCAAATTTGTGTAGGCTGAGTGGTTTAAACTACCCTGTCCACTGTGTTATTCAAGATAGCGGTTCCAACTTGGCTACACACTAGTGCGTACACTGTATGACTATACTGCTTCAAAGTTTGTACTGATTGCCACCAGTGAGAATCCGAGTTGTCTAGAGAACAGCGTTTTGCCTCTTAGCTGGGTAATTTATCTTTTTTGTTTGGTTCTCTTTCCCTTTACAAAAAAAATGTCTATTAATAAATAAACTGAGTCCAGCATAATGTTACGAGCAAGGTTTAGTACTCAACGTCTTAGCCACCTCGGATGATCTTCAGAAGTGTTGTAATTCTAGTTTTCTATTCTATCTTGGGCAGAAAACAGTTACTGCTATTCAGCTGCAACAACGACTCGAGCGATTTGTTTTGAAAATTGGGTGAAATAATCTATGGGCTACCTTGAAAGTTTGGTTCGCCTTGTTCCAATTTGCACAGAGGGATAGAAAACAGTGTAATACGCACACGGTTAACTTAATATAACTATGCATACACCTGAAACATTCAAACCTTGTCTTATTTTTTTTTATCTCTGGTAGCATTTAGAGGATTTTCGTTTTATAGTATACATGTACTCACGACATTAATGTCTAGGCCTTGTTGCAAATTGTTTGAAACAATCCATTATAGTTTAAACACGGTGCAAATGCCGTACAACTGGGCGGATAAAATACTACCGGTCAGAAGTTCACTACAAGACACCAGCTAAAATCTGAATCAATGATGTTTGTATGCATGGGGCTGGTCTTCAGTGCTTCATCAATGAGACCTCACTGATAATTAAACGTTCCAGGTTTGAGTTATTTATCAATACAATAAGTGAATTGATCGAGTTCGCTGCATAAACAACCATGTGGACATTGTTCGTCGTCCAGGAGTGTGGGTTGTGCTGCTTTTGTCAGCCATGCTGATACTCCCATCGAGTTGGTCAGTAACTTGGCGACGGAGGCATCGATCTGTTCTTCTAATATAACCGTTAATTTAAACGCAAACGAACCAACAGACCAACTGCCTTTTAACATCTCTTCTACTTGTAGTCAAGGATCAAATGAAAGGCATCAAATAGAATGGAACGTTAGGGATATTAGTCAGACAGCGGTCATTCACCGGCGACCTTACTAGCTTAAATCTATGTTTATCCGTTCTGGTTACGGAACGTGTAATTTTTGACAAGTTTACTCAGAATTTAGGATCACGTTTACAGTAAAGTGGCCTTCAACTTAGAATCCGTAGTATGGCAGTTTTATCTTGAGAAGGGATTACACTTTTAAAATCAGCTATACCTTTATTCCCGAACTGAAGGTCAGTCAACTGTGAAAGTAATTTTAGACTCCGAGTGAACTTATGAATGATATGCACTATTGGGAACACTTATTACACAAAAAGACTGTCCACTGACCAACCAGCATCACTGACTCAGTGGACTAAGAGATCCATCCCGCAATTTAGTTACGTTACCTTTTATATTGTATGACGCACTCTAACAGAACAAAGAGTTATTGTCAGTAACATAATCGTAATAGAAAACAGCATTTATATGTGCACTGCTTTTGTATACCGACCAGTAATATCGTTCATTTACTGCCTTCTTGTTATCTTCACTCTACTTGGGTAGCTTTATTTCAATTCTGACTACCAAATTCTTTCGATCTAGGTATACTTTGCTATCCTGCATTTCACTAGTTGTTAATCAAATTTATTGTCCAAGTCTGTTAATTTTACAGAAAAACAACACGTAATGATCTTACCCGAAGCTTAAAAATATACGGTTAGCGACTTTACATAAATTATGCATGAAACATAACGAACTTAAGGGGGAAGTCACAGAAGAAGAGGAAAATTGACAGAAAAGAAAGGTCATATATTACTTCATGAACACTGATGTTGTGACTGGTATCTATCCTAATTTGAATTTTGAATAATGTGAATAATTGTAGTGGTAGGAGGGCATTGTTCTATTACAGATTGTCATGGTTGGTGTTCCAATAGTTACCTTTCTAAATATCCCCTTTATCTAATGCATTTTAGTAATACTCGCTCAAGTCTTACAATTTGGCTGCTTTGGGTTCTCCATGTCTTTACTTCTTCTTCTAGTTTTGTTGGGGAAATGGAAAATTTCTTTCATTAGACTTCTTCGTAAAACGTCAAGCTAAATTGTGCTTACGTTTCCGTGTATCGTAATTCACAAAGGTGATATATCGAGATGATTGCCAGAATTATTTTAATTATAAATTGCATAACTGGAGTTAGAGACGCCGGCCTAATCCGCAAGATTATATAATGTTTTTCATGAGTATATATTTAATTAACGGATGGCCTTAATTTTGTACGAAGTGTTAGTGGACCATGCGGTCATTGTTTTGTTGGCAAAAATTCTCTTTGTCGATTTAGTAACAAAGCCGTAGGCGTAAATGTTTTTCAGTGATACAGTGTACTTATCACGGTCTTTCACTTTATTGTCGGATAATATGGTGGTAGCATAATTTAGAAATATAACTATAGATTTTTGGCAACATTTTGCTAGGGGCTATTTTGGGGGTATTTCATAAAAATCGACTTTCTCCGTTTTCGTTTATATATGGTGTAGAAAAATTATACCAGGTAATACACCTTTTCTTTTTGACCTATTTTTAAAAATGCTCACATATGTTTATGAAACATCACTAAAAATGGTGTTAGTGTACACTTCTTAATCAACACGCAAATTTAGGTTCATTTCACTACATGATTTACAAATGTGTCAACTGTTCAACGGGACAATACTTTCCAGATGAACCTGAACTCATGCATTCAGTCTCTAAGTATACCTTCACACAAATTAAACATCGGTTTGAATAATATTACAATTCACATGCACTAATTTGGAGGAGTATTATTATAACAAATTCTATTTAACGTCACCTTAGACGGTAGATAAGTTTCATGTGGTGAACAGATGAAACAAATTTGTTTCGCAGGAATTTTGGTTAACGATGTACAGGCATCCAAGATTACGTGTGACGTCTTTGCCCGTCTGTCAGCACTATCGAACAACTAACCAAACATCTAATGATTTTTTTTCAGTGGCTCGAGTTAGTTACATGGAAATACTTTTCCATATAGCACAAGGTTCACCAACCAACCAACAAGGTTACAGCAGTGGGTGACATCAATGTTAAAATGCCATACTAGACGTGCACTTTTATTTGAAACCAGAATGAAAAAAGCAAAATGTCACATCAATGGAAGCCTTGTGTATAAAGTCAAACAAACAGCATTGTTACATCTACAACATTTATGAAAAACAGCCGGTTTGGAAATCAGAGTTAGAGGTTGTCCCCATCGATACTTCCTCGAGTCTATGTTTGCACTGTTGTCTCAGTCGGATATTTTGTGCGATTCTTCTACTCACATTTTTACGATGCCAATCTATTTCTCTTTTTAACAGCACTACATTGAGATGACACAAAGTTATTTGATTCCAAATTCAACGAAAAATTCTGGAAGGTCAGAATTCGTATAACAATAGCAATGAACAGGCTTTATGGAGTGCTTAGAACAATATTTTCGTGGCACTCATCTCTACCAATCTCATTTTAATTGCTGTACACTTACTCTATTTGTCACGTGACATTTAGTATTTAGCTTTTTATATTATGCAACGTTCCCATCTTTCCTACTGTAATTTGAATTCATTTTGAACTAGTCAAACAACCTATTTTGTATCAACATTCAATGTGGAATGTTTTATATTTGTATGTTTCTCTTCTAATTGGACAATACATGCAAAATCTAGTCTTACAAACAAACTCTTATTAAAACATTATGTAGAAACATTTTCAGATTCTGTTTTGGACATGAAACAAGACGTTTTTGGGGACCTGAAATGACAATACAACAAGAATATACTATACGTAATTAATTTGAACTATTCCTTCAGCATTCTGTCGAGCGCATACTGCAGAAGCTGAAATATGGTCAAGTGAATTAGAAAGGCTACTGACTGTTTCCTCTAGACAAGTTGAAATGTGACAGACCTGAAGACAGCTTAAAAAGCACGATTTGTCGAATACCTACTTAGAAAAATCATTACACGCAGCGCGGTAGATTTTGTATCATTTGAGCAAAACGAAACTTTATAGAAAGTTTGGCTGATCTAGTCAATAGAAGTATTTACACTGCTGACAAGGATCAATAGTGTTTACTTGCACTATAGCGGGCAAATGACACATTGGATTATGTGGAAGTTTTTCGAACCATGGACAACGAAACCAACCCATCTACCTAAATGAAGACATATCGGCGTTCGTTAGGTTCCCTACCAGGATTGCTGATTTTCGGTTACTGCTGTACAACGAATTTTCCACGAAAAAAATTGACCATAACGTTTGATACTACTAACGTGACCGAAGCTGTTTTCCCACAGGTTACAGACTAGCATACATCCATCTGACTTCTATTGATACTTGTATCAATATTTATGTGTTTAGTTAGATTTTAGAGTTGCAGAGAGACAGTAACAAGTCAAAAAGACGACATATTTGTTTGTATGGGTGGGTA
>LUCH01000096.1:144027-155992 GCA_013368495.1 Paragonimus heterotremus | reverse complement strand
GCGTGTATTAGCTATCTTCATGGATAGCATAGCTGGAACGACAGCCAACAGTCTAATATTAACCCCCACTCTCACAGAACATCATCTGCACAACTACGTAAAAGTAGCATCATATGCGTTGTAACCTCCATCGTATTTTGTAGGTGTGTTATTGAAACAAAAAGGTTTAACATGTGCTCCGATCTCAATTTCGGTGGCTCACTCACGTTTCGTAAACACTAACTTATGAACAACTCGGTAGAGCTTTTGAACGAACCGGGTTAGCTTTGCAGAAATGGCCAGATGTTAAGTTCATGACAGTTTCATGGGTACTAGGGTTACACTCTGAGTCATTGTTCCTAAGAGGTTTCTCAACCCCAAGTCTAAGATCTAAAATTTGACACATTTTTAGAAAGTGGTATGGAATTAATGGCGAAGATGCTCTAGTTTTGGAGGCCTACGTTCTGCTCGGCGAGTTTTATACGTTATTTCTTGCTGTTTTCTTAGCTGAAACGTTTCGTTAGATCTAGGCCTCATAGCGCCGCCTGTGTCCGTAGAAATGAACCCCTAATTCACAAGAATATCTTACTGTGTGTCATATGTGTACAACTCAGACACAATTGTTGGAGACATGCCCATCTGATCTCGTTCCTGCGGCAAATAGGTCATTCTAAATTTTTGGTGGACACTAACGTCAGCGAGTGTTTTCAGGGAGCAGTTTTCATTTTTTGACCTTCTACACCTAAACATCAAGCTGTCTACAAGGACCCTGACTAGCTTATCATTTAGGCGACTGCAGTTAATCAAGAGTTTGAAAAGTTCTAGCCGAAGACGATGAGGAAGGGTCTCTTCAAGTAGTCATTACATTTTGCGGTCTACAATCAACCCGAAATACCGATATTTGTGCTCAACATATGAACAGCACTGAGCAGAATCCTGACATTACTTCTGCGAGCAGATTGGCTTAAATAATAAAAAATTAATTAGTTTGAGCTTGGAGAGTGATGGCGAAACTTCCGAAAGCCTCTCAGTCTAGTAGTACGGGAACCACGGCAAATCCGTCATGAGTTATTGCTCACTAATGCACGTGCGGTTAACGAGCTCAGAGGACAGAAGTTACAAGTGGAATCTCCTAACGAAACAGGGAAAACAAATGATGTAATATGGGTCGATACAGTTCCGGGGTCATCATCATTTTCAAGCTCGTGCAAACCTAAAGGCAGGATCAAATTTCAGCGGTATGATATGAACTTGAAGTATTTTGGTTCAAATTTCCTGATGCAGATGCAGTTTCGTGTGATTGGTCTTGTGTTACTTCAACTAGCTAATCAGACCGCAGCCGTGTGATCTGACCCCAGAAGATTTCTAACCTATCGGACATTCATTACGTCACGTACTTGTTGATTCCTACACAACCTGATTCGTTCTAGCCCCACGACTGTATGCCCGATGAGCGAGTTTCGTTCTCTGTCCTCATTGTCTTATATTGTATTGGACTGCCGTTTACGTTCAGAGCCTCTCGTTGTCTCATTTTCAACAATCTTTTTGATGTTGATGTCTTGAAGAGTTGAGAAGCAGGCAGTCTAACTGAAAGCTCAACTGCAACAAAGGTGATTCATCAACTCAAGTGCCCAACACTTCTTCATTACAACAGTCTTAAGGAAGCAGTTTACAGGTTGAGGCTGAAGGAAGCATGTATAACTAGTTGCTATGTCACGATGTTTCTGACGTTACCTGTACTGCTCAAATGTGGACAAACAACACCTTGTCGTTAACAAACTCAAGCCAAGTCAGTCTTCTACCGAGTAGAACGTTCAGCCCAGCAGTCTGTGAGTAGTGCCAATACGCGAACATCTCGGCCAACAGCCTTTTGCGTCTGCAGGCTAAAAGTCAATCGCGGGTGTCTGTTGTGATAGAGAGCCGAAAATCTACAGACTACGGCATTGTACTGTGTGTGTAACAATGACACGGCGAAAGTAGAAACCTAGCTACATTGGCTTTCAAATTGTCGCTCCGCATAACGATCTAACATTCTGTATCTATGGGTGAGTATGCCACTAGTAAACCTTGATAGATTCATTGTCAGGTAGAGTCCGCGAGCCAACAAAATGAATGGCCTTGAATAAGGTGTTATTAGCGTTAAAAACAGAGGTGGTTTCCATACCGTTAACTCTACCAGCTACCCGAATTTCACGATCGGCGATCAGAAAATAATTAGGATTTTTACCTGTTATGTGAATCGTCGTGAGGAATATTCCAACTGAACACTAACAGCTCTAAAGGCTTCTATGAGATTCAGCGTTTGTTTGCTCCAACAACCATTACACCTAATGTTGCAATATGTTGTTCGCCTGTTTTCGCCATTCAAGTCAGAATAAATGAACTTGTATTTAGGTTATCTTTGAAAAAGCAGGTTGCCACCAATCCGGGCGTTTTGTCAACTGCCATGTGTAACGGTTGTAGGGTGTTTACCCAGGGAAATAAGAAGACAGGAAATGCAAAGTATCAACCCAATGTCTGGATGTATGTATGTGTTCCAATAAAAAGAACAGACCAGAGTGGAACCAGGTCATTTATCATTAACAGCTGTGTAGCTGAAGAAGGGCCAACACAAAAAGCAATAACCATGCACACGATGTCTGAAATTGGAAATTATTAAAAGCAGTCTGCACTCGTAGCGCACTTCTGATGGCCGTCCGCCGTTATCACAGCGTCATGATATCAGTCCAAGTCTATCACCTATATCAGACTGAGTCTTGCTAAGTTGGCCTGCCTTAGCGTTTTTCCGGATCGAAAAGAATAGAACCGAACTGTTTTAACTCAGGGAGGTCGGGCAGATCCGAGTGAGATGAGTCCTCTGCAACCGATTGAAGGCACATTACTGAGAGATCTCTGAGGCCTCGACGTTTACAGTCGGTTTCAGCAAATACTGTCAGACAAGGAGCGCACAGTTCTGGGCTGAGAGAAATCCAAGCTGACAGTACGGCTTCAACTGTTGTGTACAAGACTACAGCTGTACTAGCCTGACCAACAGCAGCGATCACGAAATCGCTCGAAGTATACACCCGGTGTACAGTATTTGCGGTGTTACTGCCAGTTCGATACGCTGAATAGCACCTGAAATGTTGTACAGCCCATGACTCAACCAGTTTAGCATGCAGGCGAGGAGGCCTATTGCTTCACATGTTTCAGTGTCAGAGCTTTGCAAGAATGAACTGGAAGGAACAAAAGTGGAAGTTAGTTCGTAGTGTTATTGTACTCTTAAATGTATGTTAATGAGTGTGTGGCTTGATTTATACAGATGGTATTGAATGGGCCATTAGCTGAAGTGAGGAGAATATTAAAATAAGCGATAGCAGTGACGCAATTTTTTTTGTCTGCCCTGCTGCTCGCACCACATTTGTAGAGACAGACGATCGGATTATTATGGAATCAGTGATTTTACGTGTTGTCACGCTTGTAGGCCCGGACTGTCAGCGGCGGCCAGTCGGAAATAAATCTTCACTCACACGCCTGCTGGTCTAATTCCTTCCGATTTACGCTGGGTAGATACTATGTGAGTGCAACCACAAGTTGTGCCACGCAAACCATGCGGTGAATGTAATGCATAGACGTGCTTTGGCCTCGGTCGATGTGAGAGGTTAATTTGGAAACGGATGTCGCCAACAACGTCTAGACTAAGACAGAAAAACAACTATCGTCCTCCATCAGTATTCTGAAACAGCGTGAGTAGCGCACTGGTTGCTTTCCTATGCTTTTCAATCCTGTTTTTATGGGTGACATTTACACATCATCTTTGTATCAAAGTTGTTGACAATGTTGTGAAAATCGTCAATATTTTTCAGAAATGTGCCGGGAAAAAAATGGTCCAGGAACACTTCAGTGGCATATACTTCAGAAAGTGTTAGGTATATTTTTTTTATAAACATCAATATCATTTGCTACTTTGAAGATGTGTGTATTAAAACAAGGTTACTTTACAAAAATAGTATGTTGTTTTTGAGGCAGTGGACGTTGGTTTTTCTGGTATAACAACAGGATACGCTTAGTTTTCTGACGATGGTCTGTAAGATTTTCAGCAGTTCTCAGAATGAACTTGTCTTCTATAACACTGTCCTTGTGAGTTATTTGACGGATTTGTAAATTAACAGCAAACCAACGCATGCGTTCTGGTGGACTGTTCTGTTTGGTTACTCATAATTTATCTCTTCTGCTGAAAGAAGTATCAAAAAATCTTATCGGCCTGCGTGTTTGAGAACAGTCAAACGTTAATCCCAACTGCCCGTTACAAACTCGAAGTTACTCAATCGGTAAAAGAAAACCAGATGGTCCTTCCATTTTAAATTTAGTTTATATTCGTGTGCTTTACCGGCCCTGGTGAGGTTTCCGTTATACTTGCTCAGCGTGTTGTATTACTTCAAAAATCTCTATAGATTCCTGGAGATAATCTTAGTCAGAGTTGAGCAGATTATTTTATCTTTCGCCCACAAGAAACAGACCACAATTTTGATTTGGCAATAACGCTTGTTTTGTCGATATCTCTCTCCGAATTCCCATTTATTCTGCCTCCAAAACGTTCAGGTGTACTTTTTGCACTCGTAAGAAAGTAGTATTGTACACTCAATCTATTGTCTCCCAATAGGCAAAAGGACAGTATTACTTATGCAGTTTTGTTCCTCTGTCTGACTGTCTTAGTAAAATATTTGATTTCTTGCCGGTTTTTACGTTAGATGACAGAAAATTTCGACTTCAGTTAACGACATTACGTGCCTTGACATTACGCGAAACAAACAAAATACAATTCGGATTTAGTTTAAAAAATTTCAGATTTGTTTACAGTTTTTAAGTTACATTTATTTGTTACCTTCCAAGTAAAACGGTCCATTTGTTAGGCATGCAGTAACGTTCATAGCATTAAAAATTGTAATCTGCTCCTAATTCATACCTTTCGTAATTCATCGATAAATGTTGAGTTATTGTCGTTCGATTTAACTGATTTCAAGATTCCTGATAAAATCCATTCAAAACCCTAGGTTGTAAGCATGCTTCACCTCACATAAATTTTGACGTGTTTCTACCCAAAGTTTTGGACATCATCGAACTCCAAATGTTGTACGGGTTCGAGCCGCTGTTTCATACTCTCAGTGTGCGAGAAAAACTGGGGTGTCACAGGTCAAACGGTTTCACGAAAATATTTTATATCTTCTCCGAAAGAACGCCCCTTATGTGTAGACGGTAACCACTTTCTAGGTTGACAACTGTATTCGTCTGAGATACTTGGCCCTGTGATTCTTAGATGATTCCCAGCTTGAGTCCTTGATTTCGAATCCATTATACCTATGGTCTCAGTAAATATTTTATTTGTCAAGAGTTTAATTTTTCTTCCAGTTGTACCGATCTGAAGCGATACGTGTTTGTGAAGCCTCGTTGACTGGCACATTACGTCATCGTTTTATGGATATCTTCACCCAAGTTTTGTAATAATTATTTAGTCATCTGAAGGAAGTTATACCCGAACTCTAATCCAGGAAATAGTTTGTTCAGAACAGCTAGTTAACAGTTAACAAATGTTTGAAAATAACTCAACCTAAAACTACTTTGTTCAACTAGCTTCGCATAAACCACTGTCACAGATTTGATGTCCAGTGGTATTTTTCACAGATTTATGCAGGCTTTTCCAAGTGGCGAACGTCAGTGACAACCAGCTTAGGGATGCGCTGGTGTTTCAGCTTATCTGGATTTTGCAATCATCCATTATACATGGGGACCGGACCCATAACACTACTTCAATTTGGTCGACACAGCCGAACCGTCAGTCTCGGTTGATCACCTAGACGAAATGTTTACAAAGACTTCTTTCAGAAACTATTTTGTCAGCAGTGAAGGCTTCCAAGTTCATTTATCATCCATGCATGATTGGCCCATTTCCAGGAAAGAAAGAAAAAGGTGATGCCAAGAAAAGTGGAAAGCCCTATTTAGAGCCTAACTGAAGTTGATATCTCCATCTATGCAAGCCTGCATACCGGTGAGATGATTACTGGTGATCAGGTATTTTATGATACTCCTAGTTAGTTTGAGGGCAACATGGTGCCAACACTTTCAGCAGTAGTCAGTCATGCGCAGTGGTCATTACACTGAGCAATTCACCCGTTAGACTGTTAAAACAAAACAGTAAATGAGGTTAGAAGGTACTCTTTAGATAGGAAGCCATGAGTTGAGAAGATTATCATTCTGAAAACCTACGGAATAATTAGGCCATGTACGAGCATTACTGGCAGTCAGAATGAGTGTTTATGAACAGCGAAGACTGAGTACTGTGGTTCCACTCGAAATCGGTTACCAAAATTTCTTCATTGTGTCTGATGGTCAGCTGCATTACAATTCCTTGTTTCCTAGAGACAAAATCACAACATGTTTATCACAACTCATTGGAGCTGCTAAACATATTACTTCAATAACCTTGTAACTTTTGTAATTATTTTCGCAGACTTCATTCCCGTGTCATTCACTATCGCAGTCGGAGGCTACAGCTTCCAACCTATCGACAGTGCACGTTGCACACCAATTCCGCGGACGTTGCTTTCCAGCTGAACTCATCTATGTTGACCATGTTAGGTAGTCACTTGTGTGATTGAACTAAATCATCATCGTTACTGAAATATTTATTCACCTAACGTTAGTGAGCGCCGATCTAACATATTCATTATTGATAGTTTCTAACAGTTCGCGATAAATGCACAGATAGATGATCAGTATAAACTTTACGTTCTCATTCAGTCTTGAATCTCTGCTTTTGACTTTTCTGATCAGAGAGGTTTTTCTTTAAGATTTTTACCATTCCGTTTCATTTTCCATACTCTACCGAAAATAGATAAATACCTAGTTGGTGCGTTCTTCTCTACAAACAAATATTAGCCGACCTGTGATCACATCTTATGGAAGAACGTAGAATCAGCAAAGTAGAAAACAGTTTACTTGAGTAATTTATCTGCAAAAAATGTTTAGATGAAAAGCAACAAAAACTTTGACCTTGACACATTGGAATAACAAGTTAAGATAGCAATAACGCTGTAAGATTTGAAATAAAACTGTTATTTTAAACTGAAGTCACTTCACATGAGACAGGAATATATATGCTTCTGTACATCCACCTAATAGCGGGAAGTTGGATGATTGTGGGTAATTTCAAAATTGTTTTCTCAGGAGGTTCCATATTCGTTTTTCCCGGATACTGCCAAATCATCTTTTCACTATGATGACATTTTCCGATGGACACAAGCCGATATCACCCTCTGAATTTTTGACGCGATACCACTGGCCTCTGTCGTTCAATAGTTCTACATACTCTCCCTTCTGAACAGTTAGTTCATGCGGATACATTGCACGAAACGGGCTGATGACTTTGGCAGTTCTGTTTAAATCGAATGATTACGAAAAACACAGTGACTAGTGAGTGAAAGCTGGTTACTATGAACAGAGAATTATGAATACGTGTGCATACATAAAATCATTCATTATTCAAATTTGAAAATAATACTTCTTAAACTTCACGCTTTGATTTCCGTAATGAATCTACGCTCAAAACTAACCAATTGTGACAACTCTGTAGATGCACTGAATTAAATCATGAAGCATGAACCGCACGCCCAGTTTTTAGTATTCAGACCTGTTTGCAGTTATCTAACTCCCTAAAATATTCATTAGTAAAACAGGTTTGTTGTGCAATAGCAACGCTGTCCTACGCTATTGTCAACTCTCCACCCCTGGATTGTGTGGTAAACACCGAGACACAAAGAAGTGGCTAGGTGAATTCAATCCGCATGTGAACATTAAAAACTCCTCCCACAACTTTTTAAGTTGAGCATTATAGTACACCTCAAATGAAAAGTATCGGTTCTCGCAGCTTCTTCAAGTCAACCTGAAGCTCACGGATAGAACTCGTCAAAAATACCAACTGTTTCAACACAACTCTTAGCACTGTTTGAACAATTTAAAAACTGACTACCTATATTTAGAATATAAATCACACCTGACTACTCACTCTACATTAGAGTCGACAGACTTGGTGAAACCCACTGAACCCACTTACGAGCGGTACATTTCTCTTTTGGTGATATATACAGATATGTGTGTATCACTCCGTACATACCCACCGAAGGTTTTGCAGTGGTCGTTTGTGGTGACGGAGGTTCAGGCAAACTTTTCTGAGTTGCTTAAAAACCGAAACTTCTGTTTGCAATGTACAAACATCAGGCGGACGGTTTGTAAGGAAGATTTTGACAATATAAAACAAGTTTAATGAAATAAAGCGGTCATTTCAACTCAATAATTGAGTGGAATATTGGTATAGAATTCCTTGAAAAAATACAACAGTTTGTCACTCAGATTGACGAGAAGTTATTTCAAAAATCTCTGATATAAACCTCTATTACACAGATTAAACTACCACCTAACTCACCGGCGATTGGAATGAAAAAGTTGTTTGTCATAACCGGTCAGTTGTGTGTATCGGTGCTACAAAATAAAGTATAATGAGTACTACACAACAATATATTACTGGTTACGTTATATTTAGTAAGTTACTAAGCCATAACAGTGTGAGTTCTCGTCTAGATGGTCTGATACACTGCCCCGAAAGACGTTCTAACCATCAGAACTCGACAGTCTCGGTACTGACGTTGTTCGCTTTTTTCCATATTGCTAATGGGTTGGTAATGTTTTCTCAACAGACATAAGTACCGTTTTCCTTTTACTTAATTAAACCTTAGGCGTCGAAGTTTCGTTCCAATTTTGAAGATGATCAATCATGTAAGGTACGTTAAATAACCGAAAGTCAGATGCACACAATGAGAGTTGTAACAAGTTCAAGGAATGAACATTCAAATTGTCCCCTGTATGTCACTGTTAGGTTTTACACAAGCAAACTATAAAAAAATCCTTAAACTGTTGGTCACCAAAAGAACCACTACATATTGCTGGCAACTGGAGTAGATAATTTACAGGACTAAGCACTAAATTATACGCACGAAATATATCGAAAGTAACATTTAAATTACGGGTTTCTTGGAATTACCATGACAAATTAGACGGGGACTTAGGTTTACAGAAGGCGGCAAAATTTCGGCAAGAAGCATTTCATATAGTGACCGCGGGACAACATACATTTGGAACTGA
This sequence comes from Paragonimus heterotremus, assembly GCA_013368495.1. Classification (NCBI taxonomy): domain Eukaryota; kingdom Metazoa; phylum Platyhelminthes; class Trematoda; order Plagiorchiida; family Troglotrematidae; genus Paragonimus; species Paragonimus heterotremus. The sequence continues at coordinate 146,839 of LUCH01000096.1, read as the reverse complement.
TATTTAATCTCATTAGAAACGACAAAACGTGCACTTAAATCGTTATTTCGAAATGCATCTACTGAACCATAGTCCATTTGCATCGCTGTGATCACCAGCCCCGAATTTCAAACATTATGACCTGTATCGCACTAGTTAACACACTTACGACCATTTTATCATGAACTGGTGGGTCCTTCATCACGGTATCCTCAGTCTTGCAAACCTTACGCTGTTTCTTCCAAAAGAAGGCTAACACTAAAACCATCCAATACCGTCGGATAGGTCATGTGATACGATGAAGTAAAGGCAGAATTTGAGTAGATTTATTCAATGTGTTTTGAATGATTAATTGCCAGCCAGCTTAGCGAGCTTCTGTTGGTCTGCTACATCTGTTCAAAAATACATCACTTGCACATAATGCAGGCAGCATGTTGTAACTTTACTGGTGTTTGCGAAGTGCTGTATAATACTCACTGATATGTAGACGGTGAATTACTGTAGCGTAACCTAGGTCAACTAGTCAAAAACGGCTTTTGAAAATGATAGTAAGCTGAACTTTGCGCATGTTCCCCAGTGAGCAGCCAACACACTATACCACTCGACAAAATGTATTCCTAGTCAGGCGACTTTGATTCGCTGAATGAAACTGGGTGGAATATTCAACAAGGAAATCAGCGATTCATATTTCCAAATTCCTAACTCTATCCCTTTTACAGCAACAGGTTTACAAAGGTAGTAAGATTTCGAGGAGACTTCTGAATTGTTTTGATTACTGTCCGCAGCTTTCACAAAATTCTTTGAAGCGTGAAATATATGGACCTAAAAAAATCAGTCACTAAAAATTTTTTGTGACTCGGAGTATGCCATTCCTACGAATTTCGAAAAGATGTTCAGACAGTCTACCATTTCACTGCTTTTAAAACGACCGTCCATTCCGAGCAGGAAGATTGGTTGCTCTTAGATGATGGCCATGAGGCTATTCTATGTTCTAACGGTCAACGGTTACCGCCAGTTTGCAATACGAACCAAGTTATCGTCTACAGTATCATTTTGGTTTTGTTACATCATACACTGTTAAATATTCCATAACGATACTTTTCGTTCAGTACGCGACAAAACCCTCTACAGAAGTACCCAATTTTTGCAAACGAAAAGAATATCTCTATACACTTTTATTGAGCTGTCTTTGCAGTTGAAATGTAAACATTTATTCAAACTTCCATTTCTGCTCTGATACTTGATTGTCTTTGAGTCACAAGACATCGACATATGTGGACGAAACCATCGTGTAGTAAAGCCGAGCAAAATACGCTCACTCATTTTACCTGTCTCCAGGTCGTAACAGCACCGATGGCACATCTCTACTGAATGTCTCTAGAGAGATTAATTTTCCGCTTGTACCATATGTTTGTCTCTGTCGTGTAGGTGTGTAGTAGTGAGGTGTTGCCAAAACCTTGAATGAACAGTCAGTAGCTGAATAGTATTGTGAAGGTCTAGTTTGGTCTTCTGACTGTTACAATTAGTAGTTTGAAGTGTGGGGAAAGTGTCACATCGCAAAATGTGACGAAGATAAGAGTAGAGAGTGGGCGGAACCAAAACGAAAATACACAACGAATTTCTAGAGTGCTCATTGCTTGTAGGTCATCAGTGTGTGTTCACCTTGATACGATTGCCTTTTGATTACATGCAGTTAGAAATGGCCCAACTCTCGTGCTCCAGAAAGCTGATCGCATGATTAACCAACCTGAACCACGCAAGCATTTCTGGGGTATAATGTTACTGTGACTTTAGCTGTTTTGAGGATGCATGAATGACAAAGTTGTGTTTTACAGAAATGGCCCTTCCTTACCATATGTAGAATCTGCACTTCCTATAACTAAAGTCTACCTAAAAACGTGGTTCACCGGAGAGGTTTTCCTTGAAGAAAACGACGTACATTTGGGTGTAGCATGTATTTTTGTTCCATTGTCTAAAATACGAGAATTAAACATAGCAACAGCAGTGACACATTACAGGTGTTGATAATGAGATCAATTATAACTCATGAACTACACTCACCTCTGGATTTAAATCCACCCCGGGTCGATCATAATGAAACAAAGTCGGATCATAATCCGTTGTTTTCACTTCGAAACCACACTTGAATTTTGGAACGTAGACCGGCCCAGCTCGTCGGCGTTCTCTGCAAAATATTAGCCAAAATGAACATACGGCTACAGTCAACAGATATAGCAGCGTTTAACAAGTTTCACTAAATTGTTTGCAGTGTTGAGATCCAACTATGCGAAACGAAAATGGGCAGTTTATTATCGGTAACCTTCGTTTTTTGGCGAACATTTTTATGGGTACATTTCTGTCAAAACTTCTGGTTAATATGGAGCCCAGAGTGTAACATGCATGCATGCGGAAGTATTTTATCGAAATCCCACTGCTTAGTAAAATGAGAATATCACGCTAGAATCATTTTAAAAGGATACGTGTTCCATTAATCATGTTGTTTTCTTTGTGGATATTTTGGAAACTCATGAATGCAGCGACTTTGATCGAACTTGGGTGTTGTTCCACTTAAAACAATCGAAATCCCTAGAAATTCGATTCAAACTGTAAACATTCCTTAGTCGGTTCAATGAAGACTGTGGGTTTAACCTAACTGACATGTCCTTGATCGCGCGGTTATTGAGTGGACTTAACAGGACAGTTACTGTGTGCCCTTGTGAGATGATCCCGCAGTCTGAACACTACTCACACAAGGTTGCGCTTGGGCGTTCAGATATGACTGTTTGGTCACACCTGTTGGGAGGTTCTGGCGTTGTAGTTAACGTGTCAGTCT
>LUCH01000096.1:125816-143313 GCA_013368495.1 Paragonimus heterotremus | reverse complement strand
TTCAGAAGACAACATTAGGCTAAGGATATTCTTCTAACAGAACATACGTGTAACGACTATTTATTAAAGGAGCTGATTGAGAAATCATTCTGAGTAGGATGGTTGCAGTCAACTGGATGTATTGCTCATCTGTCATCAACCAGTTCCGAACAACTTGTCGAAAATAAGTTTATTTTGCTTGACAATTAAACAAAATGAAAATTAGTATCAAACAAACAACCATCAAGTAATGACTCGATTACACGTAAATTTCTCTGTCACAAACGATGCTCACAGAACAAATAACCATGCGGATCAGAACTTTGGTTTGTAGCGTGGAGTGTTGCAGTTCGATCCGCCATTCACACCGTTCTTATCAACCTAAAGATGGACGAAGCTGGTAGTGTTTGAAGGTGAATATCAAGAAAACCTACCAGCTATCTGTTCTACTTATTAGTAAGAATGCACAAACTAGACAAAGGAACAATATTTCATATAGCGTTTCTGTATCAATCTTTAACGTTTTGCTATGTAGAGGTTGTGAGTGTGAGTGTGAGTAACCGAGAAAAACGACAAAATGATATCTCTGTGCACCACTGTAGAAAGCTCGCATCACCAGTAAACTCCTATTCACAGAGAAAATCAGGCAAAATGTATCGTGAATGGGGTAAGGGGTTTGCTTGCCATGTCCTAAGTTACCTATATGTGTATGGATGTTTACATACTAACAGAGCTTTACTACTATGTATGCCCAAGCTTTTCTGTACATTCTCAGTGTTCTCAGAGTTTAGCTGTCAGGGAGATTTGTAATCTCCGAGGTACTTAAAAACACATCTAGTCTGTAGTTCATTGGTATATATGGTCAGCAATAATCAGGTTGTCTTTAATTACCACCATGGGAAAAAGTTACTTGTTGTTTGTGATCTATCAGGCTGTGAGATTCGCATCTCACAGTATCTTACATAGAATAACTCAACAGTATTTGACCTAAGTAATTTCTTGATCGGAAAATCAACAATATATACATTGAGGGATGCAGTTACTGTCATCACTCGATTGCCTTAAATATTTGGTTACATAGGTTTGTCGCATGGCGACAAACACAATGAAACAAATGCGATCAGGGCTGGGTTAATGATTTCACTGCTCCGGCAACGAAACTGATTGCGTCAACGTGTTAACAGTATCAGCTAACCTTGGAGTACTCCATGCTCGTCCTTGATCTAACAAGAGCTTCCAATTTTTCTGCGTTAAATTGAGCTCCAAAAAAGTCAAAGTATGTTCTGGAAATGCCGGATCATCAATCGAAGCAGCAATGGTACACTTCCTTGACGTATTGTTCTTCAAAGCATTGACACAATCCCTGAAATAAAAGTGGAAAGATTTTGTTTAATGCATTTTTACTAATACTAGTTTACACTTATGTGGAGATTATCAATATTTTCTACGATTTGAATAAAACAGTTAAAAGCAGTAAACTACGTGAGTAACGATATGACCGAACTTCCGTTAATGCTACAAAGCCTGTACTTCATATCAAAAGGAGAGTTTATCGTGTGCATCCTTGATCCAGTCAGACGGAGAATAGGGAGAATATTTACATACTATTCACTACTTTCTTGACGAAATTAATCCAGGTTTACTATAGATACGGGATGTTTTGGTGGAACCCACGAGTGATGCGGAATAGTCCAGATATGATACGTCTGTGCGTCAGCCTCAGTCGACTTTGGCTAACGTGGAGGGTCATGGGGTGGTGAATTTGATTGGTCATTAACCAAATAGAAATGAAACCAAGGAAACAAAATATATTTACAGATAAGCAATTCATAAAGGATACATGACTTTAATATCCTGCTCTGCAGTGTTGTTTTGCCAACGTGCAGAGGTACATAGATGGCCACAGAATGTGTTTACAAACTTTGCTAAAAGTGATAGTCAGAAATGCTTTACGTAATTGACACATTCATTTTATATACTCTAAGCGAACGGATATTTACACACCAGATTTGCCTGATTTAGTTTCACGTTCGGACGTGGTTGTTCTCAAAGAAAAGTATTAGCAATTAACGTCGCCTATGATGCATATCATTATAGTAAACCATCGTATGAGTAGGCATATCGAAATGATCAACTAAGCAGCCTCGGTGTGACTTATGTGCTGGGCCATTATTAACATCGTTGTTTAAAAATTGCTGTTGCAGTTGATTGTCGTCTACCTGTGTCCTGTGAAGTGACGATCAGAAGAGATGAAAACACCTTTCCACAATTATGAGTGGTAGGGGACTGAACACCACTCACATTTGTCTGTGGCTACCGCAGTATGCTAGAATTGTCAGCCAGCTCATTACGAAAAGAAGCATTTGATTCAGCTATGGTATTTTTTGGCGATACTGAGTAGTGCATACCGTGAAATCGATCAACATTTGAACCAATGACCACAAGTTGACCGGGGCATCTGCTACAACAACATCGAAATAACACTGAGCATGGCTTTGCTACTACATTTAGGTCACCGTTATAGAATACAGCTAACTATACCAGACAGTTCTAACAGTAGACACTGGAAGTGAGTACGGTTGGTAACACAGGTTTCAGTCAACCTGTGAGCATTAGTTACTAGTAACTAGGAGTTAAGCTAATATGTGGTTAGTCAATGGTGTCTAATGTGAACTCACTGGAGTAGTGGTTGGCATGGTTTGCTAGTGAGAAGTTTGGTTGGTGGTTAAAACTGTGACTTGTTACTGATGAGCCGTACTGAGGGAGAAACTGTATTAAAGTGCTGTCTTCCGCAACATACTTCCTTAAAATCTATTTTGTCTACTTGCCTAGATATTAGTAGTGTCGTAGGTCGGTAATGTGATTGGTTATGATAAAAATCTGATGTTGATTAATACACGGCCTAAAATTTAGGCCTTAAAAACACTCTGTATTTATCTTTTCAAACCATTATCACATTGTTGTGCAAAATGAGGAATCTCTGTCCTGACTAGCGAGCATAGGGATCGATTGTCTGAACTGGGTAGCGGACAAACCTGAAATGGTTCTCAGTGCTATTACCTAACTGACTCCATTGCACAAGAAAATTCATTGAACACTGAAATAACCAAATAGGGAAGATAAGACCGAAATCTAAATGACCCACCTTCAAGTTGTAAGCGTAAATTGTTTACAATACTTTATCGGGCTTGAACTAAACACATCTAGGCTGTAAATCACATTTGCAGAGACAGAGAGACAAATAGATTAGAATGGAATATTTAATAATTAGCCCTGGTTGCCATGCAGATTTAACATAAAGGTGTACATCTAAACTGCAATGGGAAAACTATAGGTTATGGTCAAAAATGCTGACGACGACGTCAGTATTTAGAAACGTGCCATGAGAGCTTTTGATGATGATGCTGGTACAGAAATCTATAAACAATAAATAACCCATTTTTGGATGACCCACTTCAAATTTGGTTTCGCTACTAACGTCGGTTCTGACGAGATAAACTAGGACGAATTTAGTATCTGACCCATCATAGTGAGAAATAACAATCCAACCCAGTAAAACTGTAAACCCAAATATATTTAATTAACATCAGTTTAACTCCTATTTATGGATTAACAGTATTGAGATAAACAAAACTAACTCGAAAATTGTCATTAGTTGTCGGACTAGAACCGGAGCATTAGGGTTCCTTACGAAATCCGATAGCCTAGAGAGCAAGATTATTGCAAACTTGATCTTTTCGTAGAAGTCCCGGACAAGTGACAAGAATTCTGGGTTCTTTTGTCGCTGGTTCATCGATTCTTTGGCTGTGAATATGAAAAAAACGTATACATATTCATTGCGAGTAGTAAGAACGTAGGTGTATTTGTAGCGGTTGATAAACTGGAACTAAACTGTTATGATTTCCTACTTCCATAGTCATTCATCAGCCACAAGCCTTTTTGATGAGGTGCACGTAAAAAAAAATTAATCACTAAAGGTTTCAGTCGTTATTCACACTGTGATTTTAATAAGTTTTTGGACCGCAGAGTTGTTTTACGATACCCCAGCTGTGTCACTTTTCTTTGAAAGAAGTGAGTCAGTTCGACGCAAAAGTTCTGGAATATTCTTTTGAGGTTTCGACTACTGTCAATTATAAAGTAACTCCTAAGTATTTTACTTGTCACCGTTAAACCGGTTACAATCACTGGGTCATAATCAAATGATTATTGCCATGCCCATTGGCAACCGGTTAAACCTAATGCAATCACTGTTACCAGGTGACCAGGAAATAACATTTCTTTTGTAATATCATCAGTGAGGAAACTTGGGTTTAGAGGTTCGAAACAAACTAAGATGGACACAATCAGCATCACTGTCAAGCAGAAGAATTCGCGATTTTTCGCAGCGAGGTCACTTCTATCTTGATTAGTCTACTTGACTACTTCATTCGTAATGCAGTTTATATATTCATCAGTGAGATGAGTAAATTCCGCTTTAAGTCGTTTTGTAGGTCTTCTTAGGACAGTCAGTCTCCTAGGTCATTTGACGGGTTCCATACAAAACGGTGGGACATGCGGATGACAGGGTACAAGAGTGTAAGCTCGAGGGGTAGAACAACTGCCGCGTTTGGGCTTGTATAATATTTGTTGGGGCCTACTCATTCTAACTGCCGTTGACCTTCAGCGTATGAAAATTTTGCGTTGCTCCATCTCCCTTATTCTGGCCAACACAACTAATTTCCCTTCATGTTGTGAACATTACTAGTAAGTAGTATGGTACATTTGTTACTTATGAAACTGTTCATTCATAAAAAATCCGGATGTCGGTCGGACTCGAACTAATGACAAAAAGAATATGTCATAATCGATGTATACTGCACAAAAATACGTCAGAACGTAGTAATCAACTTAACTGAAAACCGTTTTGACACCTATTCATGATGAATGCCACCTGAGGCTTCTGTATTAACACGAGCTTCAACACCATCGATTTTGGTAAAGAGACATTTTGGATAAGGTCTTCTAGACTGCCCATAAGTTTATTTAAAGCAGCACATAAACCCACAATTTGAGTAAAGTGAGATATTTTCAAAAAATCGACGACTGTTTTATTTACCAACACTACCGGCAGTAAGGTTTCCCAAAGTTTAAATCCGCAGAAAGATGAAATTCGGAGAACAGTAATTTCCTGTGGGTATTGCATTCAGGAGACACTTTTGACGTTGTTAAAAATCTGACAGTTAAAACTAAAAGTCGGATAGGTTTTTGGAACATAAATCTGTAGTTTCACGTGCAATAGTTGGTTTACCTTAAACGAGAAACCTTAATCGATTAAGGGGAGCATGAAGTATTCCGACTGGCATAGATATTACAATCTCAGACTGCACGTTTGGATGAGTTAAGAGAGCAATATGTATTTCGGACTCGATGAAATATTCGTCACCATACATACTCACACATGTAGGATTTCCAGGATTCAGGCAGCTCCTTTAACGATAATGTTGTGTCCTCGAAGGCGTGCATCCTCACGTGCAGCCCACTCCTTGCTACACTGAGCACACCAATTAGGTTTGAAAGTGAGCAGAAAATGTTCAACATATGGCATACCAGTTTCCCCACATTCATTCATACACAATCGGAACTAAAGGGGTTTATTGCTGCCTAATGTACGACTGAAGGAGCCAACTTTCGACATTTCTCCATAGAATATCAAAGTATTGCTTGTTTTAGTTTCAATATCTCCATCGACTTGAACAAGACGTGGGATATCACCCCGTCGTAGGATCAAGAATGTCAACCATGAAACAAAAAGCGGACTTAAATCAATAATCGACTACCTTCAAGCTTACCTTAATGCTGTTGTTTGTGATAATCCTGAATAGATTAGTAAGTCACCTGTGTTCTGGATGGATAGACCACATGACTCGAGACATAACTTCTCCATATGTCCCAAACAAAGTGTGTTACTGTTGTGGGATGCACGGTTTCTACATGATGGATAATGTCTAGACTCTCTGCCTAGGCGTCGTGCTGCGAAGAACCAAATCATGAACGAGTATAACGGAATAATTTCAGGGAGGTGCATTTTTGCAAACATACTGTTGTTATCGATATGAAAGTCTGTGGAGAAGAAAGGGTGTAAGCCAATTGTGTCTGTCTACTCCTACAGATATGAAGGGGTATTTTTGTGTCTAACTTGTTATGTATATCCATTAGATTGTCGGCATTGCTTGAGTGTCCAAGGAACGCAAAACTCCTCACCTGTGATTAACGTGGAGCACGCATGTCACAACTGAAGGCTGACAAGGGAGTAACGTGCGCTTGGAAACAGTGCACTGTCTGAGCAGCTCTCTCGAGGAGGAGTCACATGTTGAGCAGCGTTAAAAGTCTTACGGTAAGATGGACCAGGAAATGGCAGAGTATCGTACTCACGTGTCTCATGTGAATGGGTAACAGTCAGTCGATGCATCACCTGATGACCATCTAGGCGAGAAAGGCGGAAACAGTTACTAGAACAGCCGACAGTATGGTGAACAATATTATCCGGCAAGTGAAGATCTTTTTGTCCAATTCGCCAAGATCTTATGCCACTCGTCCACCAGCTGTTACGAACTGCAATCCAAGTCTATAGTGCAGCAAGTTTTTGTGCGTCTGACTGATGTTTTCTTTTCAGGATTTTTGTCTGTCGTTTCTTACGCGTTGGCCAGATCTTGCTGAGTGATGACATTTGATCTCTTGTGTTCTCCGGGATCCACCTGCTACAGGTTTTGTACATATCTTGCTACTGCATCGAGATATTCCACTGAGTATTTGAATGCTTGCCCGTCCGACCTGGCCACTTACTGAAGTAGGTGATAAACGACGAGGGAGATACATTCACGTTCGAACCATGTTCCCTAATGCGTCTCTAAATACCCTACGTAGCTGAGAAGGGATGAGACCGCGTCCGAAGATTTCAAAGTGTCATACGAAGACCAACCCTTGTGACAGGTGGCAGAAGACAACAAAACTAATTAGAAGAATCCGTTCGCTGTGGTACTAGGATTGCGTCGTTGAATGAGTGTAACTCACGGCGCGCAATGAACTTGTCATGGATTGCCTAGTTCTGATGCAAAGAATTATCTACCAGCAGATTCGCCTGATGTCAAACATCTTCTCACTCAGCTTATATCATCATTTCCGGGCCAGTACACCAAAAATACGGGATTAAGTGAGTTATTTTCCTTTCAGCCATCATTCATTCAGCGTCTGAATGTGCCAACCCCAGAACACCACCCCCAAGTTACTCTGGCAACATCGTTAGTATACCCGGAACTAAGCAAAGGTTTTGGGAAATTTGATGCAGGAATTAACTCCTTCTTTTGTTGTCACAATTTGAATGGAAAATGCAATCTGTTGCAAGAAACATGTACAAAAATAAGCATACAAATGGTAAATTAAAATGTACCGTACACTTGACCTGTAGACATGAGGATTTCTTGAATCTTGACGTAAAACATTAAATGTACGCTTAAAAAATTCACGTAAGCAGTGATTTCTTCAGTGACGGATGTCACCTTGTGGAGGTCACTACTGCAAACCCTACAAAATTAATGAAATTAACGAAACAAACGGAAAGTCTATACTCAGACCTAGTTGTCACACATCAGAAATGCAGTAAGATCATCTGGTGATCAGCAAATCTATAAATCTAGAGATGTCAACAAAACCTACATATTTTTTAGACAATTTTCAGCTTAACTTGAACTCGTTTAGTGGAATTGAAAAGATTACTAACATTTGTTTAATGGTACCTTGCTGGTACGCTTGGATGATACAGACACTAATTTGGGTGCGGTCATTTTAGGTTCCGTTTGAGTAACTTCACGAATAATTTGGTAGTCAGCTTCAATGTCATCGAAACAGTGATTCAGCAGGTCGCATTCCTCGTGAATCCATTCGGCATCTGTGGCAAAAAATTCAAGATTGAACAATCTCGGAAAAGAACGCAACTGAAATTATTGAGCAATGAAAGGCAACAAAGCAGGTATATGAATAAAATGAAATCTGGAAATACATGAAAATTAGATTCGTAGATATATGAGTCCATGACGTTGGACTAAAGACGTTTGTTGATGCGTTCTTGACTATCAGTTTGCCTAAGAATGGACGTTATTTGATGGTTATTGAAATTATGGGAGAGCAGCAAGATGTAAAGAAAATATTGATGCGGGAAAATCAATTGTAACGCAAACGTGTGTGTATGAACAAATGTGAACATGTGATGGCTCATTGTAGTGGAGACAACAGTACTGACTGGTCTCCTCGTATGTGCTTGTGGATCAAGTTCAGTCAGTGAGTGACCATTTGTGTATGAAAACTTTCGAAGTTTCGTCTTTAATTCATCAAAAACTGCCTCTCTGCCACTAGCCATTCTGAATCGGTGATTCCTTAGCTTCATGTGGTTTTCAGTAAATCATTTTCAGACATTTTCCTTTAGTATCACTTCTAATGAAAGCAGCAAGCCTATATGTTTATCTTTAGATGGGAAGGTCAATTTAGTGGAAGACTATGAAGATACGTAGATTAGTGGAAAACCTTCCGTTTTCTTACTTGGTCTAAGCGGTATGATAAATCTGAGTGCTCAAGATGCATGAATATGTTACATAGGTACCACAATTTGATGTAACGAGGAGTATAACACCTGCCTCCTCGGTCTGGTGAATAACTTGCATTGAGCGAAACCAATAATGACCTGGGGTTCTTCTAAAGAAGTAAGTTTAATATTAAGTCCTTTAGATTAGTCTCAAAAAAAGTGTATCAGTCAGAAACTTCAAATTCATAACATTTAAATTGACTTGTATAGACGTACACACGTTAACAATGTGCCTCTTAAATACCGCGTTGTTAAAATGTGTTTTCCATCTAAAGTGACCGGTTCAACTGTAAACCTCCAGTGGTTACTAGTGTAGGCTTCGGCTACTAGCAACATGTTCACCAGTTTCGTTTATCCTCATAATATGAACTGTGTCTGTTGAGTTTGAACAATGATTCAAAATAAACATTATTATTTCAACTTCATATTCTTCTGGTGGTAGCTACACAAAAGAACATACTAAAATGTGTTTGTGTTCGTCAAGCCCAACAAAGCAACGGAAGGGTAACGAGATTAACTGGTATCATTTTCAGTGACCCTCTTATGATCTGCGGTCTAGTTACTGAGGGCTTTGGTAGGTGATACCAAGTTTTTTGACTCAAACCCTTTTAGGACTACCCCCACAACCTGCTGAGTCGAAATAAGAAAGAACCTGATCACGGTAGGGTGTATACCAAGAATGCCTCGTCATGTTTGTGCTTCCTCTAACTTAATTTAAACAAGGCCGTGTCATGTCTCTTTTAATCAGGTTTTCTGACTTCTGTCTCACAGTACGTGTGCTACTATGCTGTCTTTATGGTATGGCAGCTAAACTTCGACTTGTTAATGAACTCATCTGTTAGAGAAGCCAGTCCCTACCAGGTCATCATATCATCGTTTTTAACTTAGCGATCAACATAGTTCATGTGGGGATTTGCCTCGACTCCTAACAAGGCGAATGCTACTGAAAGCTGGAGCTGATTGTCATTATACCTCATAAGTAAGACACATAGTTGAAGCAGGTTGTGGAACGATGGACTGAAAGGTAAGATCGTACATCTTCACACCATTATCTTCCCCAGATATTGAGATCACAGACTGTGCAAACTGAAGGTTTGCAACGATACGCTGTATGCATGCATATTAACGAAGTTCAAACAATTTATGAACCATTGTTGACGTTTGGTGCTTCAAAGATGAACCATCGTGGTCACACAAAACGTATTTTGCTGATATCATAGAGACCTAAATTCTCAGATCAGCACTGTGATAACAAATCACACATGGAAGGTAGTAAGTGGTCTCGTTTTGATTTACAACACCATGAACGCTGACATTGACCTTCGATGTGTTTTAAGTTTGGAACCACGAAAGAAACAGACTATGGGCTTTCGGTTTGAAAGTGAGAATCGGGAAACCTGAGCAAATTTTTAGCTACCGGCCCCGCTCTCAGACTTCATATAGAAAGTGGGCATTTTATATGGTTGTGTAAGTGCCTAGAAATTTCAGCTCATGCAAGTCTGATGCACAGATCGGAGTAACCACTTGAGCAAAAGTAGGTCAGGAAGGTGGTATAGACTAGTTGACGAAGGGGGCAGTTTCCTGGTTACGGCTACTTTTCACATGTGTACTGCCCATCCACTTAGCCAACATTCAACTAATTGCAAGTCCATAACGCTCGGCACGCTCACAGTCAAAAACAAAACAAGGACGATCGGCTGAAATGTTAGACGCTGACAGATTAGTCAAAGATTAGTCATGAGAATTTACATGAGACAGCACTTGTTTGGAGACTCTATGACGGACGATTCAGTCATGGTGTACACAATATAAAATTGTAAAATATTGCAGATTCACGAGCTGCTAGCTTATGGGGAGGAATTATTAGTTTAGTTCTTCTGAATCACGTCGCCAAGAATGGTCGGATATTTAGAAAGGCTAAAGATCTGACTTATTGTTAACACCATGTACGGGGGTGTAAGTCACTTTATAATGAAAGCCTTGCACTTCCCGCGGGAGAATTCTTACTGCTTATGCTCCTCGCTTTCCATTTAGGTTGTATAGTGTTTCGTCAAGTACACCCGTAACAGATGGTAGCATCCCGTGAATACCGATTAACCGGGGAATGAGTGGTATTCATTCGAGATCAATTAGATGACCTATTGCTTGAAACAAGTGCATGTGCGCTAAGGTACAATCAGTTAGGATTGTGAGCCCCGCCCTTGTTCGTACCTGGTTCAAGATGAGCAACTGATGCAAAATGACCGTGTTTTATCTAAGTGTTCCTGTGAGTGATATCTGCTGAATGAACACTGTAAACCACCCAATTCTGTACTTTGTTCAACAGTATGTCCCTCGCCACCAAACGTCACGGATATATCGATCGATCTTTCTGTACAACTAATAGGTTTGGTTTTTCTTGTCCATACTCTTTTCAGATGCTGTGATACTTGCAAACTGGTCAGTGGTCATGAATGATCGAGAGACCATTATACGCTATTCTTGGTCTAACCCGTTACTACCACTCATCAGCCCACATCGCTGGTTAGTAATCGAGTGAATTCTGCAGTCATTCACAGCAAGACAAATGACAGACAACGAGCACCACAAGGCTACATAAACCTCATGGTCATGTCCAGTCTAGACTAACAACCTCAGGTGAATTACATCTATTTAGTGAAATACGCTTAATAGTTGAGAGTTCCAGTAACAATGTTAGAGCCGTTGTACAAAACAATACGAGACTTGTTTGATAACGTGATGGTTACCGGGTAGGATGTCGTTCCAGAAGTTTCCAATTGCAGTCCCCCCGTGACACTGTCATTATGTTTTATTATCAAAAATATGACCGTAAACGAAGGCAACAGTATAGTGCGGGAAACCAAGGACCGGTCATAGACTGCTCAGAAATTCCGCTGCTTATTCTTTGCTGGATAATAAAATTCTCATAATTTTCACAAAAGTCAAACAAAAGGAGTCATCTTCGTTTTAACTGCTACCCAAACTATTTAAAAAAAAATGTGTGCCTGTGATCGATGGAATGAGATATATTTGATTCAGAAGCTTCGCAGCAAAGAATGAGAGTTTCCATAACCTCTTCGGCTAGTTTTGTGAATGGCAGGACATCACAGACTACTAACTGATGGAACTGATCGCGACCTAATGCACTGCTTTGATCCGGTTTTGGAGTCAGTTTCATTAAATCCAGTTCGCATCACTAAATAATGTGCACCGATGTTGAGCCAATACTAAGAATTTGCCTGGTCTCATGGGGGTCACATGGTAAAGTGTTCACCTGAATTGTAGTAGAATCGGAACCACAGTTGCTCGGGTGGTGCTAACGGTCGATAAGTGTTACTGAACTCACGTGTATGTGTGCTCGGAGGTAAGCCCAAACTACGGAACAGATCACGCTCATCTCAGCAACTCCTCATTGTTTCATGATCCTATGCATTCATGTTGTATCGTCTAAACTTTTACGTTACTGTACTGGTGCGACGACGGAGAGGGTAGACAGTGTCAATTTCGACCCTACCATAATTGCCTATCGACTGCGTCAAACAGTAGGATAGGCAATGAGACATGAGATTTGAAGACACCCCTTGCGGAAACATGAGCACATACCAACATGTGAAAAGACAAAACGAAGGTGTCACCTTCGCCTTAACGAAATACGCCACATAAGAAGAATGACGATAAAAACAGATAACATAATGACAAATGTTAAATTTTTTTCCACTATGGCAACGAGAATCGAGTGAAAAGTTTAAACAAATAGAGTATATAGCCTACCTGGAAACGACTGGGACTGGTCACAATAGATTAAGAGACTCAGCACTGAGCGTTCAACAAAATAAACAACCTGAAGCAGTTTGTTCCCTTGATGAACTTGAAGGAAACAATGAGAAGACGCAATTCATGTAATGTTCTCCGGGGTAACATTTCGTACATTCTGATCACACATGGACATGTAACTAATTTTAAACGAGTCAAAATTCCACAGAGCGAAAGTCATGACATAAGGGATTAAACAGACAGACACCAAAAATGAAAACATCAAAATTGTGCTGACTACCAGGGTAGCCGCAGTGTCAACACAAATTGTTTTTGAACACGCACGCTTTTCCATACAGCACAGCGGATATGAACTGGAGACAACCTACAGCTAGAGTTAGACTTACTGACTAACACTCTGCAGGTCAACGGGTCCCCCCTGCGATTTATTGAAAAGTACAGCAAAGCCATCATTCCAACTGTAGAAGTGACGACGGTACCGAAGAGGACAGTGTATTTGAGCTCCCGAATCTAGGGGACAGTTGGTCAGCAATGACGAGGAAGCGCCTAACAGCGGCTGTATCCAGGACTTATAACGCTGCAAAGTTGTGGGTAATACAACGAACGAGAACTCTACCAGTCGCCCCAGTTACGAACAAACAGTGTACGGCTGTCACATTTCACTGGTTATACAAATACTCGTATAGCTGCAGTATGAGTTACATAATGAGAACAAACCGACAACTAGATGTTCGTATCAAGCGGCATGTATCCAAATGGCTGAAGACGCAGTTAGAAACACCAGGAGTCTGTATGGATGCAGATGGACGGCACCCCGCATCTTCCGTTGCAAAGCATATAATACAAACACGACACATAGTCAAAGGTTCTGACGTATTCTCAGTGATCTTTCGGAACAACCGGAAACACATACTCCAGTCTGCTGAGGCTTTGGCCATTAGACGTCACAGTCCCCCCTGTGTATTCAAAAACTATTTGTGTTGACACTGCGGCTACTCTGGCAGTCAGCATCCCCACAATTTTGATTTGTTCATTTTCGGTGTCTGTTTGTTTAATCCCTTAAGCCATGACTTTCGCTCTGTGAAATTTTGACTCGTTTAAAATTAGTTACATGTCCATGTGTTATGAGAATGTACATCACATGAATTGCGTCTTCTCATCGTTTTATTCAGAATAAACAACGTCGATTGAATGATGTTTATATTTGAACAACTACCATTAATCGTTAGATGATCGGTACTTACTCAGCTCTCTGCCTTCAGCCTCACTATCCGAAGGTGAAACTGATATTTCGTCGATGAAGTGGGAAAATTTTCCGTTTTCCATGTGTTCTCTCGCAGCCTTTCCTTCAGCAGTGCTTCTAAGAAACGTGAATTACCAAAGTGAATAGTGAAATGTAGCAGGTTTTTGGTCTTATCACGTGATTATCTCTTTATTTTGTGGAATGCAAACGACTCAAAATGATTCTTCAATTCACATTGGGTTAAGTCAAAACTCTCTAAACTTTCAGAGCGAGCATCAATGGACTGTTCATTCAGTGAGACATGGTCACATAGGTAAAAATCTATAGTGTATTCTAATACGTCACACAGTCCATAGTGTTATAAGTTTTCTTCTTTGTTACATGTATGCATTTGGCTAGATTGAGGTATGATCACATGTACTTAACAGTGTGCTATCAACACATTAGCATATGTTATTAACAAACTGAGTTGGGATCTGCAAATTGTTTGAACATCCTATTTTACGAGTATATTTTTGGACAGACAACTAGGAATCCATCTGCAACCATATAGTCTAATTTGCGCTTCAAATGTTCGCAAAATGAGTGGAGCATCACACGAATATCCAATTCTTAGTTACACATTTTATTGATACTTCTATCGGAAACACAAAAAAGCTCATCTATTTCTTCAGGTTTAAGGTTTACAAAGATTCAAAACATTCTGGGCATTTCATCAGCCGAGCTAACGGTTTTTAATCCATCTAAATCCTGTTCAACTCAACTAACCTTCGCGTTTCATTGTTTAGAGAATGACTTCTAAAATGGAAAATTTTTGGAATTAATTTGTTCGGATCATAAACGACTTTCTCTTCTGAAAGTACGAAATCTAAACGGAACCAACAGCACAAAACTTTGTATTTCGTGAAGTAGTCTTGTACTTCAAGATGTTATGATTGTGTATCTGACAGAAACGTTAACCTCGGTAACTAGCTGTTATCAGGTCGATAGCGTAATGGTGAGCTATGTTGTTTCATAAAAGCATGGCAAGAGGTTCAACTCCAGCCTTGGCAAGAATGTGCACTACTGACGGGGTATACCAAGAGAGAGACTCGACTCTAGTGCCTCTTTTAGAAAGAGGCTGGCAGGAAAATCTGTCTAACTGCAAAGATTATGAACAAACGTGAGTGTTGTTCAACCTGAAACCATTCAAATCCCTGGCCACACGTCAGTGATCTTTATGGTTAGTTACGGTTAGTTTCATAAGTTCATGTTGATTCGTTTGACCTTCTTTGGCCACAGTGTTCGAACATTTACGCACTAATAATATTGGTTAGTTTGGTGGCGAAACAATTTCTGTCTAAACATCAGGATTATCGAACAGCCGATCACCGGGAAAACGGTTTGGTTAAATGAAAATGCAGGTCTGTCCCACTCGTTAGTTGGGTGATCACGATTAAACGCAGAAAGGCGGAGTAGAATTCTATTAGAAAATAAACGTAAACCGATCAACCCTGAAAGACTTTTACTCATCTATTAGGACATTTCAATTCGACTTGATTTACAAAGTACCCTTAAGCTTCTGTTCACATAAGATTAGTATTTTTGATAATCATTTGTTCTCAGTGTACATCACATGTATGCAAGTGTGGTCTTCGTTGCATAAAAGTCAGGCTAATATTTGCGACACACAGAAAGTGTGCATATTTTCACTTTCTCCAGGACGAGAAATAAAGAATAAACGTTTTCGAAATAAACGGTGAGAATCCAGGCGTAGTAGTAAATTCCTTGTCATTTTCAGTTGTTCACATACAGCAGGAGGTGAAAACTGACCACTGAAACAATGTATGGGCAAGCTGTTCCATACTGTCATTTCCAAAGGGGCTGGACTGCTCTCGTTTGGCGTATAGACTTATATTGATAATTATAATCAGTAGACCGGTAGGGAAAAATTTTCAGCGTTCTCATACGTTTTCTCTTTTCGGCCGTGACCATATGTTCGAATCACATGGATCAACCTCATGGGTGGTTTTCTTCCTGCTGGTTGAAAATGGTAACCATTTCAGAGACTGTCGCTGAAGGGCAATGTTCTCACATTGCTTCGCACACGTATGTTATTCCGGTCTATCAAAAAGACACGAAACTGTAACCGATTAAACTGACTTGTAATGCTTTCTTACCGTATACTTTTGCGGCTTTTGCCTCACTTTTGCTAATCTACGTAACGGAGATTTAAGGCAGATTGTACGTCACTGAACGCAAACACGTGAACGGTATTGACCGTGAGTGTAAAGAAGTTGGGTGTTGAAAAGCTGTCACTAGTAGATAAACTTTTAGCCAAAGTCTTAGGTTAGGTGCTACAAAATCACTCAAGTAAGAATGTTACTTTCCCGAAAAACTTCTGAATGTGCGTTGGCAAGTGAGGATGATTTTCTGACCAAATTTTTTAACATATTTTTCAAGGTGCAGATTGACTTCTGATTTGACTGAAAAACCGAATATTCTGAGGACAGGAGTAGTCTTCCTGGCGATCGATGATGTCTTACACCGTCTTGCTGTTTTGGAAGTCCGTGAACTGTCATATGTGTGCGAACTGTTGACTGTCAGTGGATGTTAACGGGTCCAACCTGTCCGTCCAGACGTATCTTCTGATAATCAGTCAGAAAACTGGCGCATTAGATTTCCGTAATGGAGACTCCCGATCAGGTTGCTTTTTACAGGTGTGTTAATGTAACTGACGATTGTATAGGGAGGACAATCCAAGAGGATTGTCACATCAGACAATGTAAACTTTTCTGTGAAGTACACCAACATTGAATGCAGCTTGAGCATCTGATTTCAAACCGGCAATTCACAAGTCGACAAAGACTGTATATTATATGGAGTTTATCCGAAAAGCAAACGCGGACAAAGATCTAATGAGATATGAATGACATAGTCAGGCAAATAATTAAGTGATGATCACATTGTTCATTTAATTGGATGTATCATATCACCCCAGATTTGTAGATATCAAGTCAAGGCTTACGCACACCAGAATTAGTAAAATTGCACGGTTGTGCTGTTTGATAATTATACTGGCGAATGTCTGTTTGCGTTTAAGACTGAAGCTTATGTCTCTGTCATGAAGTTCAGTCTCCTGATGCGCTAGTGGGAGTAACACCGGTGTTTTTAGTGACTATATGCTAGAACCGCAATCAAACGTTTTTGTTATCCAATGAAAACATCTTGAAACCTGTTGCCATTATCGGTCATTTGGTGAACATTATGCCCGAAATTAAGTGTGCAAAGCGTGTGTGTTATGAACAAAATATACCTGTATGGAATTGCTATTTTTAATCAATCGGTTTAAGGTTTAATTGCGTTGTAATTTTAATTTTCTAATGTCTCGTTTACATTTGCAGAACGTTATCTTCAAAACACACGTTAAAGGCAAAATTAAAACTTTCTATCAGTGAACAGTTCTATACAACTAACCTCGAATTGCTACCAACTTGCGAGCTGGTTCTGTTTGGAAGTAAAAACCAAAATATTTCAGTAAGGAGTTTTTTTCCAATAGATTATTTATTTCATTGCAAATAGTCATATGTCACTATGCTTTGATTGAATTAAATGCAGAATTTAAAAGATACACGTGCTGCGCATTCTATCAAAGTGAATTGTTGTATATAAACCACTAATAACATAATCTGATAGTAGACCTACAAAATACCAGGCACATCCAACGACTGTACCTCGTTGCATAACCGAGCCCCATCAGACACCATTACAATGACTTCTACAACACACAAAGACCGGCTGCTTTAGAAGTAAGCGGTAAACCTTAAGAAAAAGACAATAATTTCGCCAACGTTACAAATTGAAATGGTTAATTTAAGTGCAGCGCATTGGTAAATGGTCAACTAGTA
>LUCH01000096.1:59307-90739 GCA_013368495.1 Paragonimus heterotremus | reverse complement strand
ATCCCTGACTTTTCACAGTTGGGTCCCATCTGAATTCATAAATCTGCCAAACTACTTATAAGTAATACTTCCAGATATAACAATAAAAACGATTTACGAGGTGTACTATTTCATAAGCACCATGCACATGTAAATCAGTGAGGTCTCCCTATTTAATCGCATCTACTTATCTTTAAGCTGAAGCCTGCAACTATTGCCGGACATTCATTATGTGTTTGGTGCCCACAACAATCCCTAAATTTGAACTGGAACACTGGTGAATTATCTCTGATTGGATTTTGACTCCTGTGCCGTTCATTTTTAGCTCGTGCGGGATTTTATCACGAATTGGTTTTTGAAATGCTAACCAACAAAATTGCCAAAGGATGGCTGCACACAATTATACGACCATTACTTTTTCCCTTGCCATCGTTAGAATATGGTGAAAAACTTTTATTATATTTCAGACTATCGGTATAACGTTTATTCTCGTCATTGATCATATTTCAGTTTTCAGCTGTATTCAACTCATCAAGCATCTACCACGTAGACTTCTTTGATTGCTCATTTGACTTGTAAGGTTGGTTTTTTGCAGTATACGCATATGGATATTATTTTTTTATAGATTCCTAGACAGTTTATGGTAGAGACTCAAAGTTAACCGGTCTTAGTCAATAGTTCCTCCTCTGAGACATATCTCTGACGTATTTTTCTCGTTAAAATGCCAGACGCTTCCTGTTGTGCTAACTAGCATGTTGCAACAGTTGACTGAAAGGTGTGTGAATGCAGGACCAAGTAATCCGCAGTAGAAACATAAAATTCCTGCTTTCTCCATAAAAACGCCAGTTTTACAGCTCACTATACCGTGATCTTCACACGGCTGACCACTACAACTCCCATCAGTACTAGTCCCATCTACCCGGACCATCTAAAATTCAACCTTCCTTTAGCCAGTAGACCAACTGATGATGGCAGCTTCCCGTATGATGTAATCCTTGGTCCAACGTAACCGTTATTCAACGTGGTAACGTAATGTAATGTGCTATTTTTCTGTTATTGATAATTCAATTTTCGACTCTCATATATGTAACTCAGTGAGCGTGCAGCTCATGAGTGCTTATGTTCCGCAACCGTCTGAAGTCGGTATCTTGGCTGCCGCCAGTGTAAAAAGATTTCCTTTGAGTTCCTCAGTTGTGTTATACATTTCGTGTCCGTCCTCTGACGATGCTGCGGGTTCCAACGGCTTACCTAGTATGACATGTTTCTCAAATGTGGCCTGACGCTGTGGCGATCCTTACCCCGTTCTTGTTACGCTCATTGACTTTGATAGTTTCATAATGACACGTACGCAATTTTGGATACTTGTCAGATAACTCTATAGAAGACGGTAGTAGTTTCGTTTTAAGATCCCTAAACTGAGTTAGCTACTTCCAGCACAGTGAAACGTGTACTAACTGACTGTTACAAACAGACGTATGTGCGTGAAGTGACAGTTGGTATTTCTGTTTGATCAATGTTATGTCTATCAGTTAATTAGTTGTGATCCTTGTATAACCGCCAAGTAATCGAAAATTCATGCTATTCGGTGTGAACTCTGCTCCGTCACCAACCTCATTCTGTTTCACTCACCGGTCATTTCTCAACCTGACTTTCTTCACGCGCACAGAATCCTTGAAAACAGGTTTTTATCAGCATTATGTTCTCGATGTTATACGAGGTAAAGATAGGTCCTACAACAGTGGTTGTAAAGGTCATCTCAATGAAACGGTACATCGGAAATCTGTCATCTATACTATCTTGTAGACTGCTAATGATATGCAGTTAGTTCGGACATCGTGGCTCAGGTTTGCTTAAAGCCCCAGAAGATGGTGTACAACATGCACCCCTAACAATGCTGTATATATCTTCCTACAGAAAAGTGAGTAATTGAATCCAACAGCTTGCACATTTTTATGTTATTCTGCGGAACCATTTCATTCTCAAAATAAATCAAAGGGCCTAGGAATACGTGAATCCGACAGCTAATCATCAGAGTACGACATCTGTAGGTAAGTTTAGCCGAATTAAAACAATATTGATGTGCTGGTGAACGTTGTCGGATCGATACTTTTAAATGTTGGGCACCATATGCTGTTCGTGAAGCTTTTTATGACCAAATCAGTTTTTGAAATGGTAGCTAAAGTTGATGACCTATTGTTTGGTTTTTCTGTGGTAATGTTCACCTCTAGGGCGTACTCCTATTGGAAGCCGAACTTTCCCAATCTCCCATCTTACCACGAACGAATCAGCATGTACAAACGTTTAGATATCATGTGTAATGGTTAGTTCTGAGCCTCTATGTAGCACGAGGTATCCGCGCACACCATCGTGTATCATATGCTATCGATATGACCACATCCATAACCAGAACGTCACTGTACATCACGTCGTTGCATATCACGGCTAGAAGTCATAGAAAGCTTTCCTCATAAGTCATGGTTAATTACTTGCTAACAACGGAAAAATCGATAAACAAACGCTAAGTACTGCTGAACTGATCGTCGTTTGGTTGCTTACTCTGATTGTTTATCCACTAAAGAGTGTGATGGCGACGGGAAGATTATTCGTCGACCTGTAATTTAGTGCCCAACTCTGTGAAGTTTAGTAACACCAGCATATGTGCTTCGTTATTTACGTGCTTCGTCCATGCCTACTTGGTTTTTGTGGGCACGTGTATTGGCCATCGGCGTTGCGTTGTTTGGAATTTTCGCGTTGTTCACTACTATATTTATTTTGGCAAGTACAATTACAAGTATCAATCGGATGAAAATTTCACAACCACAATAGAAAACATGAGTTTCGGGATTCGGATATTTTGTTTTTTGCTAACCGCTCACAAGTCAGTCGACTATGTATGTCATAAAACATGGTAACAACAACCCATACCAGTAGGAAAACACTGGGGAGTCAACTTTAGACAGAAATCAGAATGTGACATTCTTTCTAAATAAACCCATTCGGGTCCACTTAATCAAAGTGTTCTCCCACCTTGGCAAAAACAACCTTGCCATTCTTAATGATTCAATGAAGAAAAGTTCGCATTTAGTAGAATGAGGAATTCTGAAAGCCAGTTATTTGTCACGACTTCGTGGTGAAATAACGAATTCAGAAATGTTGAGCAAGTTTCCTACAACTATACGTAGTCTCGCTTACCTATGATTTCCACTGTTTCCAGGTTTTGTTGGGACCCGGATAACCTTTGTTGAAAATTGTTTACCGTACTGCGATCCATTCATGTTACAACTGCTTTGGTGAGTAAATTCTTAACGAACACAGAGGTGGCGAAGTGGTGCCCAGACTCGCTACTGAGGAAACATCGTTCGGCATGGTTACAACCTCTGGTCTAATACGAGTGCACGCAGCTAACCTCAGGTTTTTGTTCACGTGTGTGTTTGTGTGTATAGCTTCATGTGTCTGAGCCTGTGCGAATTTTTGATTGTAAGTGGACTCATCGTACTTTCTGGTGCTCATCAGTGTGTCCTCAATCACACCTCATGCACTCGCGCAATTGGAGCGAGAATGTAGCTGTGTCTGTCAATAAGACCGCATCGATCCATAGAGTAAGAGAATTAGGTAGTCAAGTGTTTGTTTGGGTGCCAACGTCAGCCTCATAGAAGGTTAGATCAGTCATCCAGAGGATGACCAGAAATTAGGAAGCGGTGCATATATTGGGTTAGAAATGAGCGCACTTTGCTTAGTAAAACCTGTCGAGCGGTAGCCGTATGCAACACATGCACACTACAACCTGGTCGTTCGAAGGTTCATCGGTTTTATCTGCTGTCATCATGCTAAAATTCTAGATGATAAGCTACCACTAGAAGCACTTACACCTACAGTCTGTGCAATCTCACAGTGATCAGTAGGTGAACAAGCTATAATACGTCTTTGTATCAATTCATTTGGATTAATAGACATATATAACGGCATATCATTTCACATCATAATTATCTGAATGGACCCGCCTTTTCCTTGTACGACGCCAGTGTTCTGTAGCAACTCAAATGTGATGAAAAACACACTGACATTAAGGAGAACGATATAACTCAATAAAGAAACCGTAAAACTGAGAACTGTCATACCAAGCTTAGCGGTTTGCAATACGTTCAAACAATATAGCAAAACCATTGGGTTAGGGTTGAACGACCAAACTAAATGACTGGTGAATAATCAGATGGACATATCTACTTAGGCATTAAAGTAACCGGGGGAGAACACGAGAAAAGAAGTTAAAGCGCAATCCCGCAAGACATGGTGTTTTCTTAGCATGGACTTGCTCTTAATAACTGGTTCTGGTGATTATCGCTATGCGTAATGGATGTGTGCGTTCAATTCGTTGTTCAAGTACACTTCACCTTTGTTGATTCTCTGAACAAGAAATCTGTGTGCCACCCAGGTGAATGGAAAACAGCATGATCTGTCTCAATTACCATGTCAAAACTGTCAAGTTTCAGCCAGTCTCCTATTAATTTTGCAAATGTGTTTCGTTTGCATTGATGGCCCTTTATTATTCATAGTTTGTGGAAAAAACCTCCGTTGGGGAGAAGTTTCGTGTTCACAGTCCATTCGCACTTATTAATGCCTACTCGCTTCAAGCCAAGCGTTAACTCCTATGTGGTGAGTCATATGTTAACACCCAGCTGATATTGACCGTGCATCATAATGGCTAAAACGCCGAGACGATAGAGTTGAACAACTTGACCTGAACTGCACGTACAACTTTGTGCCAGCGAGCACGACTCTGGCTACAAGACAGTGTTGCCGCCGTTACCCGGCTATGTTAGGATGACTGTTCTGCTTGTCTTTCTAGCTAAAACCCTGGTGAGAATGTTCGGACCCTGGGGTTTTGTTATCGAATGATCACTTGTTGAACAGCTGGCATATCTCCGTGTTGGCGTGCACATCTTTTCGTCAGTAGTGTTGTAGTAAATGTTCACTTGGTTGATTTGGCCGAAGCACCTGTTAGTTTGGACCTACGCTTAATGTTGGTGGTCGAGCACCTTCTTCAATTTCATTGTGTCATTCTACTCTTTATTGTTTGCACGATCGTCATAATGTGAATGGGTTATCATGAAGCATAATTTCACCGTTTCATTTGTAAAACTTTTGAAAAGTTTTGAGATCAGGTTGTTGTTGTTGGTTGCCGAATAATCGGTATGTTGGGTTTTGATCAGACCGTCTAGAACTATATCAGAAATGAATGCATCTCAAGTTACAAGGGTATACGGGTGTCAACCCTGTTTGACGTGAAAGCATATCGACCAGTTTGGGTCATGTTAGTGGTGCATAGGTGCCGGTTAGGCAAACTGTGAGGTAAATAAACAGCAAACTAAATTAAGCTAAACTTGTGTGGTCGGGTATCAGTTGATAATTTGCAGCTCACGAGTCATATAACATATAGACTACTTCTGGTATCAGTCGGCCGAGAAACAGGAGGATGAGAAGTAACGTGGAATTAGATTTGTAGTTTTTCTGGAAACTTCAACTTATTGATAAAAGACGAAGTTATATTGGATTACGTTTTGTCAGGAATGTCAAAATCTTCAACTAGTTTATATACGAGACAAGTCACTGGGTTGTCCAACACACCAATGGTGCTTGGAGTAGGAAGAAGATTCAAATGTAAAATCCACCACGCTTCACCAGCTTGAACCCATCTCCAATGTCTGTTAATCACATTCCAATCATGCTACCATATAGTAATGCATTAGGTTTGGTATGCATGTATCAGCGATATACACACAGCTATCTGGCCAAACATATGTGGAAGGTGCAGACTGGGGCATATCTTCATACTACTGGAAATAAGTATGCTAGGACGAATACGGCGTTAACGACCGTAGCTATCAAAGATGACGAATGTAAAAACGAAAGAGTGACATCAGAAGGACTGATATAATAAAAATTAGAAAGCAATACAGATTATACAAAATTGCTTCCTTTGGTGTATAAATGAGGACACTGCACCAAGAAAATCTACTTCAAGTTCAAGAAAAGTGAACCTACATGACAAGTGGAATATTCCGTTAATCAGATGAACTTGAACCGGTAAACTGTATTTGGGATAAGTTGTCCTACTAATGCTGGAACACTGGGCAGTTTTAAACTTGAACTCATCAGCTGCGGTTGTTATATTGTTTGAGCACGTGTGGTTGAAGTTTCAGTCACCTACAAACTACGGTGGGTATGACTTTGGCATAATTAAAATCAGCCAAAGGTATTGCCCCATAATTTTACAAATTGTGACATACGTGTACAAAAAAAGAACGACTTGCATTAGATGTTAAATGCTTAGGAACCAGCTAGCTATCCACAGTTCAAAATTTGACTGAATTTTTCAATCTCACGTGACCAACTCACCGGCGAAAAAATATTGTTTCCAGCATCGTGAGAAAGAAGCAAGTACATAAATGAACACTAGTCGCCAGGTTTCTAAACATGTCTCAAGTATCTCAGCATAAGAACCAACCAACTGACACTGTACTCACATTAATAATCACCAAGTCTAGGGTGTATACATTCATAAACTATAAGAACTCTATAAAATGTATTTTCTCACGCTAAATGACACCTAGAATATAGATCTACTTCACTTAACAACGTGAAGAGAGAATCAGCTGGTTGATTCTAATCAACATTACTCAAACCAAAAGGCCACAAAACACAAGTTAACCTTCGTAACTAGAAATTTCCGTAAATCTTCTTATTTCTTAACTTGTAATTGATAACCTAAACTTAAAGCCGGGAATATCAGTGGATATAGTGTTCACTTGTTGTTCGGGGAGGAGGTTGAGCTAGAATGCCGACCAAAGATTTTATTGTGATTTAGGAATCTCAGTGTAATTTTAACATGCATGCAATCATTGTCTTATCTGGCAACAAAAACCAAATCATCTAAAGTCATCAAACTTTTGCACGTTTTCTTTCTTTTAATCCATGCCATCACTGTTCGATAATAATATAATCGTCAAGATAAGTTGTAGGTGAGTTCTGATTTTAAGATGTATAGTCATCTACACCGGCCTAAAAGTCCGTCAGGCTGCAAGTACGTGCATGGTTTTACCGGCACTCGTATTCCTATTCGTCTGAACTTATCAGTGCACCAAAGTCAACCAACCTTTTAATTGTAACTATGAATAAATATATGCTATACAATTAAAAGCTTTATATATTCGGGCTGATGGGTTATCTGCGCTTGAGCCAAAAGAGTGAACCAATGAGGAAGAATGAAGGAAAAATTTGATTATAAACTCACCAGCATCATCAAACAGCAAACATACGTTTTTAGGCTTTCATGGAAACCGTAATTTTTGTGCTTTTTAGGGGATAATTTCAAGACCACTTGTTCAAACAACTAATCTCCGACCTAAGTTGCTGACGATAATAATTTTTCTGTTGCATCTAAACTGTATCACAATAGCGTTTGTAGCCTGCATATGTATGCACTTACCCTGATTGATTTTACTTGTGTTTGGAAGGTTTACTAAGGTGAAATTTACAAAGACATCTAAACTAAATAAGATTTTTCTACATTTTCTCACGCAGTTTACTTGACTGACAGCTGACTGGTGAATGCAGGAACGTATCTAACATGTACGGACCAGAGAGCATGTTGTGCTCTACACCTATTGTCTAAAAATCTTTCAAAAAATGTCTTGTTAGTCTGCATGCAACTTATTTCTCCACCTCGCGGTGAAAGACTAGTTTTTTAAACCAAATTTTCCGTTCCATGCCTAGAACCGTCTCTACGTGGATACGTTTTATTTTGTCCTATTCAGACATCAGAGTGCCTCATGCTCACAAGTTCTCCGGGGACTACAGTAACGTAGAAAAGCAGTATTTCTTGCCCCGTCTTCAGTCTTCTAGGATGAACCCACGTGTCCTGTTTGACTGCCTATAATTGATTTGTGAGTTGTTGTAACTGTTAGACTTCTATACTGACGTCAACCAAAGTTAACATCTTAAGTGTTATCATTCTTTCGTCATCTTTTTCTATCCAGTGTTTCTGACAAGTCTTCCTTACTAGGCAAGCTCTTTTCCAAAATGTGCAAGGTACCGCCCGAAGTAAAATATGAAATCATTGCAACTCAATGTATGACATGGTTTTGGTTAAGCACGAAAATTGCAAAACAGTGTTTTATTTAGAGTGACCATAATCAGTTCACCCACCTCAAAATTTGTGTACATATTGGACGTTTTAATGCATTCTTTTCAGCGGATACAATGTTGACAAACAAAACATTAGTTACCGAACTTCTCCTAAACCCATATTAATACATCCAAGTTTTCTGTTTAGATACTGAAAGCAAGGTCGGTGGCACAGGTTTTGTAATTTATAGTAATCTGGTCAATACATCAGGTCGAATCCATTGTTGTCACACTTTGAACTTAGGATGGTCGATTCTATTGGTCGTACATATCATTGTGATTTGTTTCGTGAACCATTCGTAACTCGCACAATGCAACGATTGGACGTTTGAGCTGACTATAAACAAAGCTGACATCTTACAAGATGCTACTTTTTGCCATTTCTCCTCATATTTTAGATTTCCAACCTGCCATACTTAGCGAACAAATTTTTGACAAAGTATACAGTAGATATTCCTTTGGAAAACAAATCAATTTAAGCACAAGCTTGTTATAACTTATAGCTCACATTTTGCAACTTTTTCAGTGGTCTTCCACTCGATAATCATTTTCTGGTCTCACAGAATGGTAAAATACAATGCACCCGATTTCTCGCTTGAGGGTTACCAGATCACTGATTTTATGACCAATTCTCTTACCCATCACGCAGCAAAAAACCTGGTTACCTCTCCTCGAATAGACAAAACCTTTAGGTTTCCTTCTAACTTCCGTCTAAAATATCTCGGACATATTGTTTACGTTTAATAAAATCAGCCTTTTAGTTTTTTTTACTAAATTCGGTTCGTAGTTTGTATACGCATCCACTCTCGCGCGACGATTATGCTGTTCATCTGGTGCCTTTGTTGGACTTCTGGTAAAGAATTGGAAACAACAGTGTAGGTGTGTGACTGTTCTTTTCAAAATCAGTGGCTTTCAAATCCTACAGTTTCGTTACCGTATTCTGTTAACTGTTGGGTCAACAAAGCGATTACTACACTGAAGTTGGCTGACTACCCGGAGGTCAAGAAATAGTTATACTCTTTCAGATGGTCTGCTAAGTTGACGAATTCACATCCAGCGTAACTGTTCTTAGGCAGCAAAAGCTCACTGCTTCACAATAAAATAGAATGCACCTTTTTTCAAGTTGAAAATTGTACCCCCACCAGAAGGTGTTGCTGTTGAACCAAGAGGCATTGGATTCTAGAGAGATGTAACAAAGCAATTTCACCAACAATTGTACTAGATTGCCATGGAGTAGGTCTGACTTAAAAAACGTTAAACGTTAATCATATTGGTAAATCGGTTTGCCACTTTTATCAATTGCCACCGTATGAAATCAATACAACAAATATACAATGTTTCTGGTGGTATTACGCTCAAGCCAACGATAATCTAAAAGCGTTTTCGTTCTAGTTTGGAGTAATCCGAGAATCCGTATTCATTCTGTGTTTGGAGTTCACTATTTGTTCACATAGGCACTGTTTGCAAGTCTGATAAGCCCACAGGATTATTTGGGTTTCAACATAATGAGGTCATAATTGTTTTTCGTCAAACTATATATTGCGTACTAATAATAGTGGCCATAGGCCATGTATGCTACATATATTGTGAATATTGTCATTTTGCAGATGTGAACCACATTTGTTAACAGATCTGTCATCAATTGGCGAGTAAGGGATAGTTTGTGTACAAAAAACTCAATTAGCTCGGAAACATTGGATTAGCTGGTGAGTGGTATTAACTCTATGTGGTATCTGACAATGAAAGTATCACGCAACCTACAGATGTCAAAATTAGAATAAACACTCTGATGAGATTTCCCAGTAATGAAGTATGTCTCTTCGGACACAAACTAAGACGGATACAAAGTAGAACGTGGGTAAAGTTTCTACGCATGCCTGTTTTCAATATATTTACTTTTCTTGGTGCGAGTACAATGCACGATCCTGTCCTTTTTGGTTCCTACCCAACTGGAACGCTGCCTGTGGTTAAAGCTGGTTTTATTCTAGACTGATGATAACTCATTTTGGAAAAGGCAACATAGAAAGGTCGTACTTTCATTAATGTGCCACAACTTCATTGCCTCCCTCACATCAAGTTGACCTGGTATTCCCATAGTTGAAGCAAACATCCTTATGACGAACGTAAGTGCTTCAACGGATATTGCCGGGGGAATGATTCTTACCAGCTTTTACATTCCACAGGAATTTTGCAGATTTCTTGTTTATTCCTCTCAACTGGACGACCATTCAGGAAGACTCAAATTATGTGTGAAACATTTATTCAGTTTCATCATTTCACGATCTCTATTTTTCCCAGGCTATCGCTGGGATGATTTTTTTAGGGAGGATTTCGGGGTTTTCAAAAATTGATCTCATCCTCTTCTCTTAACTCAGGTTCAGACCCCGAGACGGCAGATAAACGCATGTGAAGACAGTTTCACTTTCCTATGCACAGAAACATTCCTCCTAACAAATCTGTGTCTAAGACCCTTGAGGAGGAAATTATTCTGGTCACAATGGTTGGTTACCGCAAGAAATCATACCACATGTTTTATCCTTCTTCCAAGTATCACCTGATCTTGCACAGTAAAGTAGGTAGGCGGTTAGATAAAGCTGGTTGAACACACTCTTGACTAATTCAGGCGGTCTTGAATTTGCTTGTCCAATTTCACAGTCAACATATTACTTGACTGTCTGACTTCCGGTGGACCATACACATTGTGTGGTTTGGTCGTAGTCAATCTAAATGCACGCAAGCCTTTCTATAGTATTTTTGGTTCCATTAAATCCAGTCCTATTTAGAGACCGTCACACAGTGCACTCAATGAAAATGAGTTCTTTCATATGTACCTGAAAATAAAGCCACGTCCAATGCATTGCAGCAAATCAAAGAAATGATTTATGTAGACTTCAATAGCACACAAATGTTAGTTTCTATCTGAAGCCCTAGTTAATGAAACCAGTTACTGCAATCAGTGTTTAAATCAAAGACTTGACTCAGTAGAGTATTAGTTATGACAAAAAGAATGAATATAATATGTAAACTTTATTGGGGGTAGAAAGGTTTGAACCCACGTGTTACTAACAATGGTTATTGGGCTGACTCCTACGATACTACGTCTCGAAACCAGTGTCCGATAAGCCTGTAGGTAGAAGTTACACAACTGAGAAACATTTTGTGCAGTGTTGTCGGTTGCATATGCGACCACGGAGGAGAGCAGATAAGAGGGCATAAGTTTATATTGTTGTTGTAAACCCTCTAAACGAATGGAAGCCATAACATCTGTGCTACAAGATAACTAGTCATTTGGAAAGATGTATAACTGTTGAAATCTAATTACTCGTGAACATGACAAAGGTATGCAATGCTGACGAGTCCCAACACGTGCACAGCTCTTGCCTAATACATCATTCCCTAAGAAACTGAGTGGGAAACCCATATAAAATAGGCAATTGAGATTAGTTACAGCCGATGCTGAATTTAAGTTAAATGAGTTCCGTTTCTGCAAAATCTTTCAGCAAGTTTAAATAAATCTGAGATGTCGACCGGTCGCAAAAGTTATAATCTGAGGGTTGCCGAATGGAGTTAGCAGACAATTGCTTTGTATCCGGTCGGGAAGACCACGCAATCTAATCAGTACTGATGGGTCAGAGGGACAGATTGTTTAGGCTTGATAAGTTGGTCGTGACTAATATGAAATCTTTGGCAAACTGGTCGGCAATGTCACCTCAGAAAGTAGTGACGAGTGTTCAGATCTGAATATAAAGAACATGCCACGTTGTTGAGCTCCAAGCACAGCGAAACTCAAATCTGACACCTTTCTCGAAAGAGGTTGGCTGGAAGCTATTTCGTTAGTAAATTTTCTAAAACAACAGTCGAAGATTGGTACAATTCACTTAGCGGGAGTTCATGTGGAGTGACAGTTTAAGAGAAATTACCTGAGAATGTTTTATCCTAAACGGACCATGTCATAAACATTACCCATCAAATCAGTATGATTTCTTCAACTAACTAACTAATTTACCTACCCAATCTCATGGCTCAAACGCACGGACTGCGTGCCCCGTAAAGACTAGCTTGGCTGGCAGTTATCCATTTGTGTTGAGTTCACACAAAGCAAAACTTGTGTTGAAGGACTGAGTTTGTTTGTGCTTACAAAGAAGCAATATGTTGTGTTAGATTACTTCGACAGAAGCACTCACCCATAAAATAGTTGAGCTCAAATGTAATCAACATTACAACGGCTTACAAATATACGTCTGTGTCTTGTCCTGGTAGCGTTTGCAATTCGACTAAACGTCCACATCACAATTCGTCAATGTTTAAAATACTGTTCCTCCTTTATATCAATTCCTTCTGGCGTATTAGAAGTCAGTCCCTCCAGAATGAGCTTTGAAAGGGAAAACTGTCATATTTGCCTGCCGTGACCTGTCTGAAGTTGAAGAAACAAATTCAAACTAATGTTTTTCAGAGAATAATTACCATAGGCAAGTCTAACAAATTCTTGAAATCCGAGTGGTGACACCCACAAAAAAAAGCACACCACAAAATATTCCAGTCTAATCAGCTGTCTTGAAAACTGAAGCCCACTCGCTTCAAGTTATCCTTACGTTGTCTAAGGCTTGAACGAGAAATTTGCCACCAACGTACTCACTTCCGTGATAAGTTTCACAAAGATCCCATCGCGCAATTCATGTAACACTGCCACAAAAGCCTATCAGTCGGTCCTTAAGTGTTAGCAATCTGTTCCTAAGGAAATTTATGATATACATAATACAGCGCAGTGCATCTTAAGTTACCCGGTTGTCCAAAAAATACTGCGCCAAGTACAGGGTTTCAAAAGAACTTACAAGCTGTAAATCCCTTCGTTAACCAGATGCGAAACACCACCGGTCCTGTCATTATTTCGCCATATCAAAGCGCACTACTAAAGTCGGAAAGTAGTCAACCTATTCAAATAAAATAACCGCATTCCCGTAAAGTTTTAGTTGAGTATACTACCTATAGAGGAAGTTATAAATTAACATTTAATTACGAACACATACAGAAGCATAATTTGAGTGTAAATGGCGTATATATCGTTGACACGATTTCTTTTTCAACTGATATGAATAACCTCAATTTACATGCATTGTCCGTATCTAATGATTGTCGTTGGACCCAGAAATACCAGCAACCAACTTTGAAATAAACCGATCAGCAAGGGAATTAGCAAGAAACCTGTGAACTCAGCTCTTCATAGGAGCTTCCTGTTTTGTTATTTTCTGTCAAACTCTATAGATTCCAGGTGCTAGTCTTTGGTTTCTCCGTTGTCATTCTGCAAGCAACAACGAGTTACAGAAAGCTCAAAGCCAAGTGGTCTTCAGGTTGTCGGGATGAATATATGATGTATTGTTAGGCGGTATAAGCAGAATGTGTTTAATGGTCAAAATCCGCTGGAAACATGTCCGGTTTCGGGTTTGTTGTCACTAATGCGCTAAACGTGCTCGATGTACTCTGGCAATATATTCTACTGTAGGAATGATAAATGGTGAAAATTGTAAATACTAGCTCAACGTACTGATCTACGGACTTCAGTAAGTCTGAAATGTTTGGAAAAACTAACTCGTACATGAGATAGCATTTATAGGTAACCGAAGCATGATATGGGAGGATGATAATTTCACCGTTAGCCTATTAAACTAAACGAAACAAACGATTTGATAGGATGTTGCTTCGGATAAACCAGGCTTACTTACCTCCAATCATGTTCATCTTTAGTGAAAGAAACCTAGCTTGGTTATAAGGATTACTCCGTAGCAATACGGCTTGGTAGAATTTTCCTGGTCTTCTTTAAGTTAGATCTGCTATAAACTCGGCTATCGTGCAGTGTACTGCAACTTTTTAATCTCCAGAAAAACCCAGAGTGAGTGATCACTCTGGGTTACATGACGTCTGGACAATTTCGGACAGAGCCTGTATGGATCAGTCAGCAATGACACTGTGGGCATTGACATTAAAACCAAACGCAGTGTTGTTTTAAAATTGCCCTAATACTGCGCCCGAAATTCTTGACTGTGGTTCTATCTAACTGAGGCTTTCTTTACTACCAGGTAGATAACATCAGAGAAAATAAGGTTTTCACATATGGTGCAATCCCTCTTTTGATGTCGAAGTGGAAATGAAAGATCCGCTGTCCCATTCGATTTTCCCCTATATTCTATTAAATGACGCGATCCGAAAACGGACTGGAAAGTCCGAGGCTCAACAGTTAGATGACCCGTTCAATTCAGCTGAGTTAGGCGAACAGT
The DNA here is from genome assembly GCA_013368495.1 of Paragonimus heterotremus. Taxonomy (NCBI): domain Eukaryota; kingdom Metazoa; phylum Platyhelminthes; class Trematoda; order Plagiorchiida; family Troglotrematidae; genus Paragonimus; species Paragonimus heterotremus. The sequence goes on along the minus strand of LUCH01000096.1, from coordinate 76,304 downwards.
CTCTATTTGTTGTAATTCGATATACGGTCTATGAGCGCGTAATCAAAAACAGAATAACGATCAATGAAATGTCGAATAATAGTACGACAAATAACGGTAATGAACAACGAGTACGGACTATACGCGGTCAGTTAGCCTCTTCCCATCCAACCCATCCACCCGAGGCTACCGCATGAACACAGAAAAAGACTGGTCTTCAAACAGAGCTTCTTTATGTCGCTCAGTCCGAAGACAACATGGCCACCAACCCGTTCGTATTTACAGGATTTGCGACTAGCAATAAGCAAGGTCAAAGGTAATGGACCGGATAAAAGTCTAGACAGTACAGTCTGGGCGTATGGCCGGGATGACAACAACAGTTATCACGAGGCTTAAGCCGACAGTGAAGACCGGAGCCGTGTACGGCCATGGCAAAGTTAACGGTCACTTACAGGTGAACTCTGTTACTTCTAGACACAAAATATTTTCGGGGAACTGGCAACTTCCCAGACACCACCCCAACTCTTACGTTACATGAGAGGTCTTTCGGGCTCGCGGAAGTTTGATGATACTACCTTAAAGCAGTTGTCGGTGGAAAAGCTGCCATCTGCGGTACAGCACATTTTGGCTGCCACGGATGAGGACAACGCAATTGGCAAATTGATATCCCTTGCAAACAGGGTGTCGGAAGCTTTCCTTTCACAACCGGTGTGAACCGCAACCACAGTCGTTTCAGCGTCATCCCCTTCAGTCCCAACAACTGATGGTAACCTAAAACTTTTGCTAGAGATGTGTCACAATACGGACAGTATGGCTATGCAGATCAGCGAGCTGAAGAGGCATCCACCAAGAAGCCGTGCACGATCTAACTCCTGCAGTTCACCAAGGTGGTGTTGGTATTACCAAACTTTTGGCGCAAGGCTAAGAAGTGCACCCAGCCGTTCACATTCAGAATTCGCCACGCGTCATCTTCAAACTAGCGGGTCAACCAGTAACGGCGACGACTGTCGCCGACCCACCAGATACTAATCACTTATTTTATATCAGGGATCGATCGACCGGGTTGCGGCTCTTTATCGCTACCGTAGCCGAACTCAGCGTTATTTTAAGGTAACCAGTTGATCGACCTCAGTCTGGTAGGTACACTTTACAGGCCGCGAATCAAATTCCCGTGAAAACCTTCGGGAAACGCTCAATCACTATCGACCTGGTCTCCGGCAATGTTTCCAATAACTACTCATCGGTGCCGACTTTCTGACAAATTTTTACCCTTCCGTAGATGCCACGAGGCGTAAGCTAATTGACAACACTACTGCCTGCCCAGCAAATGGCGCCCAATCGACGATCGCATCAATTGACGTCTGAACCCCCTTCCACCTATAACGTCCTCCGCAGCACTGCTGAAAGATTTTCGCTAGTTAACTCGGCAGTGCTCACAAATTAAGACGGTTAAGCACAATGGGGAGCATCAAAGAACAACACGCGATCCTCCTGTTTTCGCTCGTCTACGCTGGTACATCCTGACAAGCCCGAAATTGTCAATGCCCATTTCGAACTTGTGCATCAGTTAGGCATACTTCGAGCTTCACACAGCTCCTGGGTGACACTACTCCACATGATACACAAAACGTCTCCGGGTGACAAGAAATCTTGCGGTGATTACCGATCACTCAATAACTGAACAATACCGGACAGTTACCTTATACGGTATATCCACGGGTTTTCTTTAGGACTCGCTGGCGCCACTATTTTCGCTAAAGTAGATTTAGTACGCCCCTATTGTCATCCCACTGTTGATGAATAGAACATTCTCAGGATAGCCATTACAACATCTTTCGGACTTTTTGTGTTCACAAGTCTGCCCTTCGGACCTCTTAGTGCGGCTGAAACTTGCCAACTCTTCCTGGGAGAAATAATGCTTGGACTTTTTTGCATACGTCTGAATCGACGATGTTTTGATCACTGACCGCTCGAACGAGAACCATTTGTCCCACCGTGCCGTTTCCGACCGTTTCCCGCAATATGATCTTAAAATCCATACCGACAAGTGTGCCTTCGGAGTTAACTCAGTGGACTTCCTGGGACGTCGCATCGATCAAACCGGCATCACACTTCTGTCAGATAAAGACGAGTTTATCTCGACTTTTTTCATTCCCACCACGATGGCCCGACGTTGACGATTCTCCGGCATACTTAACTATAATCGGCGTTTCATCCCTCAGTGTGCAGACGTTTCAAAACCTGTGACCGACCCAGATGACTCCAGACGCGTCTATTGAACTCCCGCCCTAAGCAAAATTAGCTTTCACAGCGACAAGGGAAGCTTTATCTCACGCCACTGAACTACACTTCATTAGTTGCGATCCAAACGCCCGTCTCCTTCTCACCACGGATGCATCGAATGCTGCTGTTGGCGCAACCTTAAAACAATCTGTAAATTGTGAACAGCAACCCTCGACCTTTTCCCTCAAAAGCTACAACCGGCAGAGGTAAAATATGGTACCTTTGGGTGTGAACTTCTGGCTGTTCATTTGACAATCCGCTACTTTCAACATTTTCTGGAAGGCCGACATTTTGTTACGCAAACCGATCATAAGCTTTTGACATTTACTTTTTAGGCCAAACCTGATCAATACTCCCCAAGTGAAATAAGATATTTGGACTACATCTCCCAGTCCACCACGGAGATCCGACAACTAAGTGATGACGCTAATACTGTTGCTGATGCGTTGTAACGTCGGGAATTCAACTTAGTCCCATCACCACCCACCTTCGACTTGTCTATAATGGTCGATACACAGCAATGCAGTGAGGATATTAAGATCGTTTCCATTTGTAAGTCCTTAAAATCGTCTACTATCCCTCTACTAATACATACTGTGTGGTATTTCAATGCACCACTTTCTTGTCGGAGTACTGTTTTGAGTCGTTTTCATTGTTTATCTCACCCAGGAACGAGGCACCCAGTTTCAGTCTTCCATTTTTCGCAACTTCATACAGTTACTGAGCCGGTTAGGTATTAAAATGACGGCATACCACCTTTAGGCTAATGGTTTAGTTCAGAGTTTTCAACGGCAACTAAATGCCTAGATGGAGTGAGCGTGTACCATTTATTCAACATTGGAGCGAAAAAACAAAAATCCCGAGATTTGTTCACATGTAAATTTGTGTTTATATGCCAAGGCACCATCAGGGAACCGCTATAACCACTTTACCTCGGTCTCTTCAAAATGGTTGAGTGCGACGAAAGCGGTTTCATTATTGAATGTTCAGGACGAAGCGAATCCGTATCCACTGATCGGCTAAAGTCAACCTAAACAGAGCAGAATGTTGCCCCACCTGACCGGACGTCGCTGTTTACATTGATTTTTCTATCTAATATCAATCTGATAAACTAACGACATTGGAAACAATCACCTCGTTATAAATTGATTCTCACTTTCGGAAAACGATACATACCTGACAAGTGACTAACATTTTGGGCTAATTGGATAACAGGTATGGTTGAAATAAAAGTTATTCATAAGAATCTTGCATGTGTTGAAAATCAATAAACTGTGTGTTGTTTACTATTTCATGTTTCCCTCTCAGAATATCGTTCATAAACAGTTCCGTTGTCGTAATTTTAAAGTAAGCCGAAAATGGTTGGAACCTATATGTTCTCAAGAAGTTACTTGTGCAAATGGATCTTCCCCGTGAATCTTATCAGACATACACAGTCACATTATAAAGAAGACATTTTTCGAACTGACAATAAAAGTGGTCACACAATTCTGCAAACGTAGCGAAGCAAATGCTTCACTTGTAACTGTCAAACTGGTTGGGTTCCGCTAACCACGAAACATTAAGCACGACCGAATTATCATGTGTGAACGCAGTCACATTCGATTGTGAATACTGCTATAATTGGCAACGATATGCATTGCCAACTAGCTCTGATGAAAATAAAACTCGAGCCTGGTGCTTCTTTTCGAAAGGGGCCGACTGGAAAGTCTGTGGAAATGCGACAGCTACGACTGATTTGGTGTGAGGCTCAACTTGGAATTAACTAAATCCCAGATCACTCCTTAGCAGGTTTAATGAGATCGGAGATTTCGACCTGTCTAGGAAGTCCTAATCGCGGAGTTATCGATTGGAGTTAACAGACAATAACTGTGTCTCCTATCGAGACGGTCGGGCAACATCATCACTACCTACAAACCAAAGTGGTTGAGCGTTCGCATGTGATGATTCGGTCGTGCCTAAAGTGAGGTCAATGGCACAGTCGTCAACAGGGTTTCTTTATGAGGGCGCGGCTGGAGTTCTAGTCTCGACATTGGCATGGATATACATTACTAACGGGCGAAACTCGAGTTTCGTGCTTCTTTTCAAAAGCGGCCGACTGGAACATCTATGGGAATATGACAGCTGTGATCGATTGTGGGTGATGTTCAATTTATATGAAAACTAAAATCCCCTACTACTCGTCACCAACTGCAAAACAACTACTGGTCTTGATCTGTGTAATCTTTTTCGAATAATTTTGTAACGATTAGAATAACCCCATTTCAAAAGGTGTCACTTCTCATTTGACTTATATCACCCAACGGATGAGACTGACATAAATGTTCCAAATCATTTACAAGGTGAGCCAAATCAATTTCAGGTCGGTCACAGTGTGATCTTCGTCATAAGCTGAAGCCACTGCCATTAGATTCTACGATCCTTGTTTGTGGGAGCAGAAGCTGTTCGTACAAAACATTCAAACCCCCACCCACCCACCCACCCAACCACCTACTCAAAAACCACTCAAAACTAGGCTAAGTATGAACCATTCCTAATTGTCAGCCATGGCCGGCATATGTGCTACTCACCCCCTCACCCCACATACACACAATAACATCACAATCTCAGCATCAGTTTTTGATATGCCTCCACCCTGTGAGTTATTCACTGAAGTGTTACTTGTCACACTGTTTCAGATTCATATGTAATACATTAAATGTACTTGTATTGGTTTGTTTAGAATTAATGGACAGAACTGCTCATAATTGACTAGCAATGAACTTTGTGGGAATCTGAAGTTGGCTGTAACAATCCTCCTGTTAATCTTTTCCCCCTGTTAATCTAGCTATTAAATCATTGTCCCTCGAAACATTGCTTGTGGTGGAGACGATTAATACCCTTGCTTAGTCAGATCTTTCATAACTAATATTTATGAGAGTGGTGGCCTGCTGGATGTGACCTTGGTCTGGTAACAGGTGTGGTTGTTTGTTCGTAATTTGTTCATATTTGTTCTAGCTGATCAGTTCTAACAATCCTGAGACCAGTCTTGATAAAATTTGCAGTAGCATACAACTGTAATTCTTGCAGGTTTAGCCAGCTTGAAACAATCTTAGGCAGATGGTTTCTCTCAACGATGATTGAATATTTACAGGTTACACAGCACAGGTGTATGAGATTAGAAAATTGATGTCGAAGGCAACAGTTAGTCCCATGTCAAGGAAGGTACATTCACGGAATACTTAAGGTAAGACGGTAAAATCGCCTCACCGGTTACAGTTCAACCTTTTGTTTAAGCACATTACTGATAAACTTCGAGACGGGCGAAACTCTGTTTTGTTGCATTCTGTCAAGGTCAATCAGCCAAGTAAATATCGTAACGCGCAGTCGAAAGTGGTAAACGCTTACGGAGTGAATCTGAATTGACTGCTAGGTCAACGTCATGCACAAAGACCCTGAGTCGACGGACATTCAGACGACCAAAGACTACAGTTGAATTTAAACATAACTTTGTACCCTCATTTTTTTTTATTATTCTGGTACAGCCGCGTGCTACGTAATATACCTCTGGACATAACTTTTCTCTCTTCTTCCGGTTGCATGTTACAATATGTCTGACTTTCAGCAAGTTATATGTCGGATCTTCGACTATGCAGCTTTAAACAACATTAAGCGGTTCAATGAAGCTGGACACTTTGGTCAGCGTGAGGTGTAGTGTCAGGTCTATCGACTGGATTTAACAAGAGGTTTATCACGATTTGGCCTTGCAGTTTGAGCCGGGTTATGAAAAATGGTCTTTTCAGACGTTTATAAGAAGAAGTAGGACACTGATTAAGCCCAGTTCATACATCCAGACAACTACGCATGTATGCTTAAGCTCAAGTTTTAAATTGCCTCTTTTAGCAGAATGATATTGACCAGGCGTATTATAAGGAACATTCTTAACAATATTTCCAAACCGTCATTTACCATTTCTATATGTTAGTCCTCTTCCGTTCTTTCTAAGCCATTAACCTCCGTTCCCTAGCCCGTAGCCCACCATTGCTGTTTAACGAATAACTCTTGGTTGTCATACTTGGCTTGCTGGTATAACGACTTACATACAAGCAAGGATTGTTTCATAGAAATGGAAAAGATAGAACGATTATTTTATCTCAGTTTAATGAATGGGTGTTTCGGTTTAAGGAGTTTTGGGTTAATAGGGGATGAGACGTCGGTTGTGGGATTAACGAAGTGATAAAACGACTGCATCACAAACATGATCCTTCAGCTAACTCGAAAAAGTGATATGGGTTCACCAAGTTCAAGACAGTTCAGGTGTCTCCGACTCAAGTTGTCATATGTTCACAAGAACCTGCAATAAGTAAGCTTCAGTTTAAACGTTGATTACGTGCATTACACGAATTAATGAAACATCCGATATAACTGAATAAGTAAAAAATGAATGCGTGGGACTTCAGTAGATCAGTGGGAAATTTGAGTACCTACAAACAAGTTCACCGTTGGATGGTGTTGGGCATAAACACACATGTAATTTTCATGTAAGTTCCAAACTTATACTCTGTCACATTTTTCCAACCGATATGTTGTTTTCCATCATTCTAACAACCAACCCTTGTATATCTGTAATGTACCTAGACTGTAAACAAAACACAAAAACAGGTTTGGTTTCGAATAAACCTTTTCATTAGCAAATAGGGCTTATCTCGTGTTAGAATTCCGTGATGATTACCTTCAAACGGATACCCCGCTGTAAGTGGTTTCGTCTTCGTGTACGCAAGTCATCTACGGATGGGCTGGACTAGGTTCGGATGCATCTTCGTTACTAACACAAAAATTATCAGTTTGAACATAGTTCAGACTGCCTTCTCTACTTGCTGCATTCGAAATTGGCCAGGGTGTATCGTTCGGTAGGCAATTAAAATCACGAGATTTTTCATCATGTTTAATGATACAAGTGTGCCTCCTCTAACCAAGCCCAAGAAAGAGCATATGCCACCAATCTCGCTCGTGCAAGTTGAAATATTACGGTGATACTGGTGCACTGGGCATAACCATTTAAACCCGACATCTCATGTCAACTGGCTCTGTCCTTGTTCGAGCTTGTTAGCTCGTCAATTCACAGGGTCAGTGTGAACAACATAGTTAGTGTGATGGTTACCGGCTGCGTACACCACGGGCTGGTAACACCGTGCTTGTTCACTAGGTCTTAGGTCCGTTTCACTCTCCGCTTTGTGAACCTATGACAAAGATGAAACCGGTCAAGGTACACTATCGATTTGGGAGTAAACGTCAAGAAACACAAGTACGCTTTTCAATCACAAACATGCCAGTCGAAACCTTTTGAAAACTGGTCGAGTAAGACGATGTTCAGCCTGTAACTGAAATGTTTCCCAGTCCTGACTAAGCATTGCACTTTTTCACTCGTTCTTTCGCGCTTTGGTGTCAACAAGTGTTGTGTAATTTTAACCCGATCAGCATTCTATCATTTGTAGGCAAATCGACGAAGTCGCTCTGAGATATTTTTTTAAACAAAGTCAAGTCCGGTCAGAGTAGATGGTCTAGTGAGCCGTGGGCATAATGAAATCTCTTAAAATGATTGAGGATGTATGTTATGGCATGATTTTAGTTCTACTGTTGTTAACTGAGTTTACGTAGCTTGGATCTCATCTAACACTACTGTCATGATGTCATTGCTTCATGAGGTCAGTTTTTCATAATGACACTCAACAGGCAGATCAGTCATTATCCATCAAGCTATCAGTGAATCGTTTATGACTGGACGGAAAAGATGGTTAGCGTATGTTTTCGACTTGGCTTGTAATACCATGGTTATTTCTAATCGATTTTATCTTCCTTGTTGCTCTATGTGTCAAAACAGATACGAAGCAGATTGTAGAGTGGCAGTTTAGAATAGAACCTCATATAGTTTTATATCATATATCTTACCAGGTTTTGGAAATTGCTCTTTGAAAAACTCACACACCGAGACAGTGGATTATATGCATCCAATTTAGTGTTATGAAATCAGCCTAGAAAACGTTATCCACGTTCTGTAAACCATGATAGTTATATAAACCACAGATCGCTCAGATGATAAAGATCGTGTATAACCGGATAAGCAGTGTTTATATATCAGGTGGTCTACTGTTCTAAGTAGGAAAATTTACAATCATGTGCCTAAAAATGGGCGTGTAATACTTGTTTTATTTATTTTAATGGACGTTTTATCGATTTTCCTATACATGTGTTTTTCCGCGCAGTCTGTGCACTGCACGTTGTTGAGAACGCAATTGTTGATAGACTTTCTCATCAATTTCTTCAACAACAAAACAACTGTAACAACAACATAGAAACAAAGATGTGTTTTAGTTGAACACAACATTAAATTCCATTGATAGCTCTAGGAAAGTAGTGAAAATATCAAAGTGCAATTGAATGAGTGTTTTGAAAATATTTCAACTAGACAATACACTAGTACATGTGACTGTCCTTCGCTGATTAGCAAACTGCAAAATAACAGAAAGAAACACAAAAATTTTGTATCCTTGTGTTCATGTGGTGGATGTGTGTTTTTATAAAGCAAACAAGACAACACCCAGAGAGCTGAAAGAATAGTGAATGAAGGACACATTGGAAGTATTCATGAGTACTTGTTGAAAAGACAGAAAAGTGATCAAGACAACTGGTCGTAAAAACTTCGCCGACTTCCGGTGTTCACTTAGCAGTAAAACAGAATGGTTTTAACAAATTTGTTGACCGAAACAATTCAACGCCTTATTTACAGTTTATCCGATTGGTGTGTTGACGAGATGGCGGTAGGATATAGTTTCCATGTGGCAGATAGGGGGACTCAGTTTTTTTAGTTGTGCTGTCCTACTACAATCCATTCCGTCAATTGCAGAAAATATTTTGATTGAATCTGCTTCTGCAGCTTAGCGTAATATGTTGATTTTGTAGACCGTTTACTCTTGTAACGATAAAAGAAACTAAACTACATGGAACATTCCTTAATTAGGATCAGTTCCAAGTAAAACGGATGAGTTTCCAGCAGGCTTTCCATTTTTTAAAGAACAGATCAAAAATGATTTATAAGGAGTCAGTTATGCGAACAGCTGTTTTCGGTCATTCTCATCGGGCTTTTACAATTACATAAGGTACGTGCGTTTTATATATGAAAAATTAGAGCAAGTCAAATCGGTCGACAATGCCTATCCTGCAGCACGGGTCATCATATCGTTCAATACCTGCCCGGTACTGGTGCCACATCTCAAAGATAACTTGCCTAGGTTTTCTTCGTCTTTTTGTGTTTATTCTCTCACCTGTTGTTGTCAAGCCGGTTACGTTGGGAGAACCACAAGGCGGCTGTCAGAAAGGATTCGTGAACACCTCCCAAAATGGCTTCGCAACGGTTCGATGAAGCCCATTTCCAGTGCAATCGGTTCTCATCTACTCGACACTGGTCATCAAATTGAGCCAGATGAGGCCTTTCGAGTCATCTACAAGGTTCGTCAAACCCACTCCAGAGCTGTCAGATTGCGACTGTTATCAACGGTCGAGGCAATTGCCATCAGACTCTACAACTCTTGTATGTGTGCCCAAAAATAGTTCGTGCAAGCCCTTCACCTCCCCTGGCCAACTATTCCACAGCCCCTTGAGACCCAAGCAGGCGTGAACCCCTTGACACCGCCGAATGTATGTCTCACGGCAGGCATGAGTGATAATGCCACACATTCACTAACACTCCCACCCTCCTCCAGTTGACGGTGATCCGCCCCATGTCTATGATTCGAATGACCTATTTGTCTTGCTCTAATTTTGCATATATAAAACGTATGCACCCTATGTAATTGTAAAAGCCCGATGAGAATGACCGAAAACAGCTGTTCGCATAACTGACTTCTTATGAATTCTATGGGAATCTGGAAACGATTGAAAAATGTTTTAGTTTAATCAATCACCTCCTTACGAAATCCTAACTTCAGGACATGCCATCCTACCTGTGCGAAACGGGCTAACAGTGCTGAAAGAATATCTGGAAACTTGCATCGCACCAATATCGTCTGTACATAGTTAAATACATCGTATGAATGTTCTCGTTCATGTGGATAGGTCATGTCCCATGGAGTTATAAGCCAAGAGAGTGTACCCAATAAGTGTTTAAAAAGTAATGGTGGCTCCAGCTTCTGGTAACATTTTGCTAACTTCTGTTGTTGTCATTCGACCTGGAATCTTCTCAACTAGTGGGAAAGACTATTTGCCTTAAAGAGGAAAAACAATGTTTGCAAACTGAATGGAATCATATATAGACAGTACCTGCGAGGAAAAATCAACGGATCGATAAATCTTCTGTTTCGGCGTCCCCTACAACCGTTTGGTCGCAATAACCTACATAATACATGGAAAGAAAGTTACCATGTTGTAGAACACTGATTTTTCAATGAAACCATGCGAACATACTAAAAATCTACAGAATGCAATTAAAAAACAGAACAACAACACAAAAGTAATTTGAAATTGATCAGCATTGCTAGTTGCAGGTGGATTGTACGCGTGTTTTACTTCAACAGAACATTACTTACTACATTGGCTAAGAAGCTTAAATCTATGGAATTCACTATTAATAGCGGACAGATTTCTGGACTTAAGGTCAAGCACAGTTTGCACTCTTGAGTTCCGTGATGCAGAATGTGTGCAGTAGATTAATACATAATAAGCTGATGTCTTTGTACGTTCTGTAAAACTGACAATTACCAGTTAGCTGGTATATTGAACCAAAAAGAAGAATCGACACCGCATGCGCTATATTCACAGAGTAGTTGCATTACCACTAGTTTTTAGTTTAGACACACAGCAGACATGTTACCAATTGTTTCCGGAATAGACGTGAGAATATCCTTAAAACTGCCCACGACTAGAAGTACTGAATTTGAAGCCAACCGGTTCAGTCAATTGTAACCATTCTGCGGACTTCTAGTGAAATCTATTAGGAGGGATTAACAACATTTGTATTCCAAAACATATGTGTTCTATTTTACAAGAATGAATATTCCCCTTAGCAAGGCAATATCAACCAAAAAACTGAGCTCCATGTTGTTACCTAATAGACTTGCCAGTGTGTACTATATTTAAGGCAATCTCAAGGAGGTAGCAATTGACAACAAGATTGTTCTCATCCACATTCTCACTGGGATTGATGTCGACTGCCAAGTAGGCCACTTCATTAGTTATTGCCAGTGTTTTACTCTTTCACCAGTACGTCAACGTCATTGTCACACAAGGAATAAAACAAGAATAAGCTATAATGTGATGAGAAGGAGAGATCCTACTAGACTACTCACACCAGAGCTAATCAGGAGTGGGGCCAGGACGTAGATTTTGACATTGAAGTAGTTGCAAGAAAAATACAAGAAGGAACATCGGAACGCAGCACCTCATCAAATGGTTCTCGGTACGTGCAGGAACTGAGCTTTGGCGTCTGTGCCAACCGCGACGTTCTGGGCTCAGTACCTATGAAGACGAGATTTTTTGTTTGTTGTCATGTTGAAACGCATAACCCGCGTGTTGGATTCATGAATAAATAACCCTTACGACATCCGTGTTCTTGGCTCCCAGCAATAGTATATACCGAATTAGTTCGTAAAAGATACCCAAAACCTTATCCAGGGTTACGCCTACACAACAACGTCCTTTTATACGCGATGACAAAACTCGTCATCGCGTATGCTCACAGACTATGTTACATCCAAAGACGCCCACAAGTTCTAGCTTCTCCAGATTTTGTGAAACACATATGAGGTAACGGCGAAGGAATAATGTGCACTTATACAATCTGGGCGGTCGTGGAAGCCATTCCGTCAATCAAATTTGGCCGCTGCATTAAGCTACTCTCGTACTCATAGTCAAAAATTTACTGCTGCGCCATCTCGTTGTAGCCAAGTGTAACCATAAATTCTCAATTGGTTCATTATTTGTGCAACAGTAGTAGCGAAAGGTTAAAAAATGTCCACACATTGAACAGTTTCTGAACTGGAACTCTTACTTGCAAAGTTTTTTCAGGGGAATAGCTATCAGATTCCGAGTTTCAGCAAACTTTTACATGCTATAATCTCTGGGTTATGTTAACTTTAGAGTGCAACCAAACGGTGGAAATTATTATCGTATCAGTTCCACGGATCCTGCACGAATCGAGTCAAACATGTCACTGAATACTCAAAATACGTGGTATGCGAAATTACTCAAGCTGGTTTGCATCCCATGCCCAAAGCTCCTGTAATCCAATCTCTGTGTAAAATTAACGGCTCTGTAAAACGGACGTGGATACGTCACATTCCTGAAACGGTTGACAGATGCTCTTTGAGGTTGTTCTTCACTTGTTGCAGAACATCGACCACAACAATTATCAGCTGACGTGCGCCTTGGACACCTCTTAATGCAACTATCTCTTGTCTGTTTTCGGCCGCGTTTACCGGTGAAGGGTCCCGCATCACAAGTTTGACGATAATAATGTGAATGGTTTCCTCAAAGATTTCAACACAATTCGCACAACGGAATGTTATTTCCCTACGCTTTTTCATTGCTATGATATCGACCGGTTGTTGGGTTATTCGGTGATCAATCACGCGATCCATGTGGCTCCAGGTTGTTTTCCATCCAGGTCACTCTGGACACGACCACTATCAACAAGTTGAACAAATAAAATGTGATCGATGGCAAACCGGATACACTGAGTCAGTGATCAATTGCATCATTCCCCAAAGTGAAGTGGGGAAAGTTTGGTCATGTCACTGCCACCAGCGTGTATAGCAAATTAAGCAAACGGCACAGTTAAACACACAAATAAAACGGAATTAGTACTGGTCTGGCATGCGTTCGATAAACTAAGTGTACTGATTCTTATTTACCAATAGAAGCAACTTCACTTACTGCCTATGCATTCCTTTTGAGGTCAGTTGGGAAAGCAACATGCAAGTGCGATTAAAAATTACACCCTAACATTTAAGGATCACCAGGGAAACAAGGATGAGAAGATACGTAACAGAGCTCTAAGGTCACTTCTGATGCTGACGCTGGCTTGCATGATCAATTCATTATAAGAAGATTCTTCATACGCAACGAAACGAACTTATGTGTGAACTGCGTCACAAACACGGCATCTTTTCCTCCACATCTCTCATCAATTTCAAACTACTTATTCTTGTGAACCAACTTCATAGCATCTCTTCGCCTGTCCAGTCTTGTTTTTTCTGTCGTTCTGTTAAAAAGTGGTTGTTGCCCCAGACGTTTCAGGAGGATTCTTTATTTGTTAGGTAGTGTTTTGCGTACTGCTATCAAAGTTTAACTAGCAAACGGTACTGCTGTCCGTCTCTGAGATTTTTGGAAGAAATCCACTTGGTTTTCTATCTCTAAACGGACCAATTCTCGTCCCACCTCTGCAAAAAATGTGTCTGATGATCAGTCACATGCAGTCACGGTTACAGTGGTCTAACTGAGCAAATCATTAACTGTTGAGATGTGTTTGGTTCAAACCTGATTGCCACGTCCAAATCAAGTTTCTGTTCACAGATTCTTCCGATTAACTTAGCTTTACTTTGAGTCTTGTCAACCGTTTGTTCCATTCTATCCCGTACGCTCTTTTCTCATTTTATTCTGTTCAGTAACTGCTCATCACAGAGCAATGTTTGTAAAATAATTCATACCTTCTATAACATAAAGTTGTGATGCTTCCGTTTAGTCGAATCATTTCCTGGATTGACGATAGTTGTCCGTCACGGTAAGGATAATGCTTAGGTTAGCAATTAATTCTGCGCCTCTAACCGTTAGAGCAACATATTGGGTTTCGGTTATCTGAAACCTTCAGTGTTCACAGAGAGGACCGCAATTTCTTATACAGCAACCAGTTAATCTGCTATCCTTGCGCCGGCACAATAATCCATGATAGTAGGTCATAGTAAGTTTGCACTCCAAAGGTAACCCGAATGAGTATGACAGTACTACTAAGGCAATTCTCACGTCGCAGCGGTTTCAGGATTTTGGTGATGTTGGAGATGGTCTTACCATAAACTCAATCTTGAGATATTGTGGGGCACAAGTAATTACTGCAATCGCACCTGCATAAATGTTATTAACAGTTCAAAAATAAGTTTCCTGTAAGCGAGTTCACTGGACCACAGGTTTTTACGGTAAACATTTTATATGCATTTCACTAATAACTTCTGGTCATTTTGGTTTGGCTCATTCGGAAGATATGCAGGTTATTATTGTCTTCCTGATATCCCGATTACTTGTAAAGATAACCTGTGTTTATGTGAGGTGTACATTTCTGGAACCATTTGTGGTAAAATCACTTTCTGTTAATGTCTTAAACCTGTGCTTTATGTGCAGCTTACCTTATCTTTCATGTAATCACACAGTCAACAAAGCAGTTGGTGCAACTCTGGTTCTTATATATCCTGACGTGTAATCAACATTATCCAAAGGAAGGCCAGAGTAAACCACAATTATGTAGTCAATAATTTTGGAGAAAACGCTAAAACAAATGACAGAAAATTAGGTGGTCAGTTGTCAGAAATTTTTTCACGAGCACTGACAGGAAACACCTTTTGAAATCGTGGTGGCGGTGCGGCCAGACGTAATACAACTGGTTTATGATGCTGAATGTCCTACACACAGGAGAGATGACAAAAATATTTGTAGCCCCTGAGCACTTTCTCCCCTTCATCAAGATAACACAAACAATATGTTTTTTTCTATTTGTGTTCTAACTTATAATGAAATTCCTGTGAACATCAGTATTCTCATTCTTTTCGCTTCGGTTATATCAGCAGTATAAAATAACAGCGACACACTGGAACGAATTTTGATGTAGAATCGATGTGAAAATTGCATGAAACATATGAATGCAATTTGCAACAGACCACCACGAAAGAGTTTCATGTATTTCAGTAATCAATAAACAGGCGTTTATGCTTTTCGACCCCATCAGTGAAATCTGACAATATCACCATGGAGTTCGCTGCCTTATCTTCGCGAGTTCCATTGTATTATACACTCAAGATTTAACAAGAATGGAAATGAAGGAATTAGACCAATTTTTGCTGAACTTGCACGTTCTCATGCCGTTTGAGCGCATAGGTATGGCAATCAGAGCTCCAGTCCACAACTTACGGGTATTTTCAGTTCAACGTCCTGTGCACCTCTGCTTGATACTATGCGTCTGATCCACAACGGTGATCAGTTCGATCTCCCGCCTTTTCTGTGTTTCATCCGCCGTTGGTTTCAAATATACTCAGGCTTTTGCAGTACTTCGCTGAATACCGATATAATGGTCGGACTTGACCACTCATCACACACTGACTGCTTTTACTGAACGGTTCCAGAAGAACCCAATTTTACATACCAATTTTAATCGTTAACGTTTCAACCTCCTCAGGTGGACTTCCTCATCAGTTGCTGCATTTTTATAAATGAGCAAGATTGGTTGATTTCGTAATATAAACAGTCAATCAATGCTAACATGCTCAACGTATTCAGCTGTTTTGAGTCCGACTGAACACATAGTAACCTACGCCTTTTTGTACTTCTGATGTAAATTCACATACTGAAGCAGTAGAATAAAAAGGCGTGTGAAATGCAACACCTCAAACTCATACAAGTAGTTTGTCCCTCGGTATAAGCAGTTGGCTGCTGCGAACAGAACAGGTTAACGTTTGGTTTCCTTGGTAAGATAAATTACTAATTTGCACAGGCGTTTGAAACTTGTTCAATGCGGATGGACAATTTTTTGTTACATGAGGTGAATTAATTAGACTTATTCACCGAACTTTTCGAGTCAACTCACATGGAGGACTGTGATGGATCACATCAACATAGTTCCAGATGAGCAAATAAACCAAGGTACAGATCTGTTGGTTGTTCGTTATTAATTTTGTGGTGAGAATGGTATTAGGAAACTGTGATAATAACGACCATGTAGCATTCTTGAAGTACGTAGCAAGATTCACCATAAACACAGCAATACAGCCGCTGAACTGTTGAATCAATAATGACGCAAAAGCTTAGGAGGAGCGATAGAAATGTAATTCTTCGTAAGAGATATGAACTAATTTCCATCCGACGCAGTAAGTTTTAAAGAAACTGAAACTACAGTTTTACGGGATAATCGTCAAAACAGATTTCACTATCTACATCAGAGTCACATCAGACAAGACTGCCAAAATTCTGCAATTACATAACATTACATCGGCACAAAAACTCATGGCAAAGTTACAAAAATGCCTTCCCAACAGAAGGAACTACGCAACGCTATCGATAAAAGGAAGTGTAATTACAAACTTAGGTGCAGTAACTGCGTATGGCATTTCCTTGACCAAACACAGCTAAAGTTATGTACACGAATACATGAACATGAACTCGCCATCAGGACATTCGACCAATTTCCGTTTATTTTTGTCACAAATGAGGAAACTGGATACATATTCCACTTGACGCCGTATAAATTGGTATTCCTCTAAACATAAAACACCTAACAGAAGTTCATGAAGTTTAGTGCTCATCATCCAGTTAGGCAAACAAACACAGAGATTTATGAAATATTGCGAGTCAAAGACTTAATTGATCATGTCCAAATGCCAATAGCACTGAACAAATTAATCATAGCAGGTTGGATCGATGTTAAAATGTAGACATTTGATAACCCGTCAGGTTGAAGTTCGGAAGCCAGAAAATGACCTGTGTGGTCGAGAGACGGAAAACAA
>LUCH01000096.1:35179-48722 GCA_013368495.1 Paragonimus heterotremus | reverse complement strand
ATTGAAGACCTATTTGGTTATCGAACATTACAGATAAAATTTTCCTATCGGTGATACTTGATACTTAAACTTTGGTACCATTCGGCTACAACCTGGAATGTGGTTGATGATCAAGTATCCTGCATCCCTGAAGATGTAGGTTTTGCCAGAATTTTGGTTCACTTGACTAAGATTAAAAGGAAACCCAGGCGTCAGTACCCAACAAATTTTCTCGTTTTAAAATAATTGTTCACTGCAATATCATGATTGTACAAAGAGAAGTGAGTCATCCGCTAGCGAATATTGATTGGGCCTTAAATAAAAAGAACAGTCTTAGTATAAACTGAAGAGGGTTACTTGGTCCGTGCGTGTTCAATCCTCAACTAATAATCAATAGTGTGACAAGTATCTGTTGAGGTGAAGTGGTAACGGGTTTAGTCTGTTAGTCTCTTTCGGAAGGCATTCATTATCAAACTGAAAACAAATCAGAGGAAAGTGTCATTGAAGAATTTAGACCTGATGGATGCTACCTAGACAGGTTTTATATAGATATCAGACGCCTCAGAGTGAATAGTATTCTGATGCTGTTCTACCTGGTTTGGTACGGCATATGTAAAAAACAAACGTGTTATGAACACGACATTCCTTTTAATAGTTTTACTACGATAAGATGGAAGTGAAACCTCAAGAGATTTTCAAGTGAATGGACCTTAAAGATTTGTTTACAATACTGAGGAGCTGTAGGTAATGATTTGGTTAGTTCAAAACAATTAAAACTAGAAAGATAACGCGGCATAATTCAAGTAGATATCTGTGCAATAAATAGAATACTAGTCCAGGTCGATTGTAACACCCAAAAATGTCTTTATATGGATCGATTAAACAGAGCCCAATGACCCAAGGTTCAAAACATCTGAGATTGTCTACCGTGTTCGGTATCGTTTGATCTTTATGTCATGACACTAACCAAAAAGCTTTTTTATGTAGCCAACTATAGAGCACATTCTGTTGTATGTTCACGATGACCACTTTGGGATAGTTTTCCTACAGATTGGTAATCTCGCGTCATACTGGTTGAATAACATTGTGAATAATTCAGTATCATGCGTCATATTTATCCGATCTACTGACTGGGGTCATTTCGTTGGTAATGCCTTTCAGATACGCTGATGATGTGCAGACCGTTCGGGAATAATTTTCTTGTGTCTAATACTCACTTCTGAAACACTGAGTAACAGGTTGATTAATAAGGTCTAGTGTTACCAAACTAATTGTCTCTTGTTGCTCTTAGCAGTACCACAGTCCTTTATACCAGTAATGACTTACAACCGGCTCAACGTGATAATTAGCCACACATCTCTGATGTAGTTAGCCTGAGTATCAACTAAAGTGGAACAGGATTTGCTCTATTATTGTTCTTTTGAAGTACATGTAACGAAAACATTGTCTACTACTCAAACTTCTAATTGTGCCCAGGATAAGATAGCAATAAGTGAACACAGTTTTCTTTTTTGGACAACTTGATGAGGTAGATAATCGGAGTCAAATTACAGTCTAATTCATCATACTTATGCTGTGATCGTTGTCTTTGTTCTTGCTTCACTGAGATGTTCAATTTCGTAATTAGCTTCGGTCTTGATCGTGAGAAACTCGTGGCATCCAATGAAACAACTTTTGATGTAGTCCATCTGAAGACATTTACTTGTGAACCGGGATCTGAGTTTCCGCAGATAAACGATGTGCTAATCCTGCTGGAGAAACAGTCCATCGGGAATCATCATGATTATCAAATGGTAATCCGAAAAGACGGAGGCCAGAAAATTTTGTCTTTGCTTGATAAATCGGACAATAATGTGAGTTCCTAATCCCACTATAGTCACTGAGATAATATATTTATTTCCAAAGGTTATTAACCGCTCATTCCAGCTATGAATTACTAATGTCAACAGTGATGAGATGTTATAAAGCAAAGCCTTTTTCTGAAAAGTTTTCTAACGCAACATTAAAATAACCTTCTACATATATGTATGTATAACAAATTTGACGATGGTTAACAAACATAATCGTTCTCGTCGTTGTTCTTGTCATTGTCATAATAACACTCGTTACTCGCCTCATAAACATCCCTCTTATCGGTATCGTCACCATCATTGCAGTCATCCGCTACGATTGCAGCAGCGTTAATCTAAATATCATTGTCTTCATCTTTGTAAACGTCAACCATGTCAGTATGATCCGAATTATATCACTTATCATAATTAAAAACATCAGCGACTCCACTGTCAACATCAGCTTCTTCCGGTACCATACTGTAAGCGATAAGAATAAATTAAGAGCGAAATCTAACCGTTTTTACTACCATCATGTGCTGACGTAATGGATAGACGCTGAATATGTGTGAGATTCATCCGTTCCTAATTACCTTACATAAAAGTGTCTTTTTGGCGTGTCAGCGAATGGTGTTCTAATCAAGAAGGATGAACACCTTTCTACTTAACGGGAATTACCGTATGACGAGTTGCGCTTCCATTTGACGACAATAATGTCTTTTAAGAGGAGACAGTCGGGAGGCGCAGTACTCAGCACAATCAACTTCCTTATCAGAGCCTGTCGGAGTACACAGTCTTCGTTACAGAACACCTTTCTGCTTGGATTTGGGAAAGCCATGTAAATACAAGTCACAACTAACCACATACATTCGAACAGTGCATACATGGACAAACCAATAAAATGGTTTAGACATGGTGAACTGATGAACGAGTAAAATAGGTGACAATTGAAGCACTACATAGCTTGATTCATGTGATCACTTGGTTGTGGTTTTTTCCTGTACAAGCGGTCAAAATGACCTAGGAAAGATTGCAAGACAATGGTGGATTCAGAAAGGATCCGTTTAGTTAAGCTGTTAAATGATACGAAATGCTTTGATTTGCCAAAACTAGGCGAGAATTTGCCGGAGATACCAATACAGTTACTATTATGCTCAGGTGATTCAAATAAGTGTGACGCCCACAAACGTACAGATCTGCGCAACTGGTGTGAGAGAGAGCATGCATTAACAAGATGAGAGATAACGAACATGGACTGTGAGAAGCAAAGCCTAAGAAAGATGGTATTCTGACGTCATTGTAAACGTTTGCGACGTAAGTTAGGCATGACACACAGTGATGCCCAGGCGGTTGGTTTAGGAGACCGGAAATATCTCTATAGTCACGGGAAATTCCCAACAGGTATAAACCTATGGAGATGAAGACTACCGTTCTGACGCACGAAGAAAAAAAGATAACTTATCCAGTCGGCCGAATTTGTGCAGCTATTTATCAAAAATGGAGGGAGGGCGCTAAGTTTTTGTTACAAAATCCTTAACACATTCGAATTTAACCGTCTCAGAGGGAAATTGTGAACCGTTGAAGGAAGCGGATTGGGAAAATACTCGAAATAATTGAGTTTCTAGAGAAAAATCTGAGTTAAATTTCACACGGGAACAAGTCGCTCGATTCAGATAAGACGACCGGATTTTAGCCAGGGAAAGCGATTTCATGTAGATGAGACAGGAGTACATTCCTTCATATTTTCCTCAACAGACTGTTGGTAAAATGACTGTTTTGGAAATGTATAAACATTACTGCAGTTCAGAAGCGCAGTCTGTCCATTTTTTGGAAAAATCGGTGAATATTATGAACGAGAAAGTGATTGCCTGAAAGCGAATCTTAATCTGTCATTTCATTCATTCAAGATAATCCTATACAGAAGTATTTAGCTTTCGAACGTTTTTAAAGGACTGAATGCGTATGTGATATTTCGAGTTGTCGAACATGTCTTCTTGAGCACTGAAGACACATGTGCATTTTGTCAACAATCACAGGAGTTACTTCTGATAATAGAGCAATTGAACAAACGATCGTCAAAAGTTGTGACACGTATTTTCAGATTAACTCAAAACAGTCTATCAGTTTCATTGATTTTGTTTAACTTCAGCTCAGTCACTCCGATGATACAGATTTGTTATTTTTTAGAGTTGCATTCGGTTCATCCAAATCAACAGTTAACAAAAGGGGACACACTGGATTACTATCTGGCCTGCTGGGGTATTGTAGTCACCCGTAGGTCAGATAGCGAGATAACAAGTACTATGTGCAACAAACCCATATGAACGTACCCGGTAGATACATTGTTCGAGGTTATGTTTAGCTCTATACAGAATAAGTTTGATAAAAACGCTTTCTCACCGAACCAGGAGACTGTGCAAGAAAGACAGTTTACCGCTAGAAATAGGCATGTCAAAAGATATGCAGCAGGCCCGGAGTGTACCAGTTTGTCGAAACTTATTCCCCACAAATGTTGAGACAACAACAGTAACAAACTGTCAGTTTACAGACTAATAGCGTTTCTCGGTACTTAGTAGTCAAAGGTGATAAGAAGCATCAGCAACGTCTAAATATCATGAGTAGTACTTCAATGCAGAGCCTTCTCAGTTGCCTCGGTTAAAAACATACAGCCTGCGGTTTTTACAATCCGCTTATTACAGAAGTTTCCGTATGGTTGTAGTGTGGACTACAGACAACTAGGTGGTTCTATTAGGCAGCAAGTTTCCAAACGAATTATTTTACAGGCAAAACGCTAGATGCCTGTGTAAAATCTGATGAACGACATCCAGTATAATCGACAACAAGATACCCTATCAAAACGGAGACAGAATCAAAGTCTATACCCTATTCTTCTTGAAAAAAACAAAAAAACACCTCCATTTGTGTAGGATTTGCCTAAAGAATGTATCAATCCTTCCCAGATGGGTGTTTCAAAACAGTTTTAACTGAAACTACGGCCAACTTCAAAATTATTAATTTCATTTTTTAAATTTTTGCTTCTGTGTGCTCAATCCTTCAAACTATATGCCTGATGTTTAAAACTGTTTGCCTGTTCGTGTTTTTTAAATGTATGAAACGTTACCTTTGATCATATCATAAGGTCTGATATTTTGTAAATTCTTCTGATGTCACACATCAAAAGAACACAAAATTCTAATCTCACCTGTTGATTATTAGCGCATACCAGTAGAACGTAACCCTGCCCTAGTTAAAACTTGAGTTCCGACTTACAAACCTGAACTACAGGTGAAATAAGAACTTTCCCTGTAACTGCAAAGTGAGCACAATCAACTTGCCACATCTAAATACCACATTGCATTATGCTACTTGCTATATTGGAGACTGACTATGGGTTACCCCCAGCCTGAAAACAGTACGAAATTCGTAATACAATCCGTCTGAAAGCGAAATAAAACTTACAAAACTGTCTATTTATCCTTCAACAGAAAGAAGCGGAGTGGTTTCCAATGCACGCCGTTCGCCCTTCATCCTACAAGCTTGCTAATTCGAACGCCAGAATGAATAATCTACTTCTTTTCCACATCAGCGCCAATTCGTTTTCGTTCGGAGAGCCTTCTTCCAATGAGCTTCACATCTTCCAGGTAGGATCAGAGGAAGTTGCACTAAGAATAAATTGTTTTCACATGGAAGTGTCAGTATTATACAGAAGAATGAGTTTGTATCTCGCTCATTCTTGTTCCAGTGAACAATGTATTCTGTCTTGTAACATCTATCCAGCGGACTGCACGTTGTCGACGTTAAAATCTCAGTATTACACCTTTCCTCACAAACAGTATTATTGCATTTAAAATACTGAAGTAATCCTCAAGAAGCTGTACGTCCTTTCTACCGTAGCTGAGCAGCGTTGTTCCTCGCAACATAAGACGGAAGCAGCAATTTGTACAAGGCGCAAACTACTACACTATTTCCAAACAGCATTGTTAGTAGTAGAATATGTGCTTAGAGTTGGTCGACGTTCTCGAATGATGGTAGTATGTTCCATCCCAACATTCAAGCTGTCTTTTGCTCGTCAAGAGGTAGACTTGATATTCGCCTCTTATTTGCAATATACTTGCCTGAGAGTCAGCACCTGTTCATTCTGTCATCAGTTGGTATGGCTGCCGGAACCTGGATGGTCAACTCCTAAAGCTGTTTCAGACCAGACTTAGATGTAGGTGGTTGTGTGAATGTCGAAGATCTACCTCACTGTATACCGAATACTTTGAATTGTTAGGAGTTAATCGGTAAATTCAGTTCACCATTTGAACAGTCTGACTAGTAGTTTGCGCGTATTAGAGTAGTACACGAGATTGATGCACAAATCCAAGAGTGAATTGAGCCGGTGTTCAACGCTTAGTGTTATATGTCAGCTTGAATGAAACCTCACAACTGACATGTTGTGAAATCTCAAATCAGCTAACTGGCCAATCCAAGCAATGATTCAACACGGAACTACTACTAATTCTGCTGTTGAAAGTAACCTGTACTTGTGAGTCGCTTTATACAATGCTACCTTATTGGACAGGTCTTTGGCCGTTAGAAATGTCCGTCTAGTGGTGCTGCCAGGGCAGGTGGTTTACATGTGGGTACTAAAGTAGACCGTGAGCGTACTGTTTCGAATCAGTTAGTAGTTCTAAGCAGGTGGCGCTACTAACTCGGTGGAACTGTCATCGGGATTTATCTGCGGTATTAGTTCATGATCCACACACTGAAATTACCTTCACATTGAATTTTCTCTTCCAACAAAACTGGCAGCATCATAGGGAATGGCTTCTAGCATCAAGAATAAATTTACTGTGGGAAAATTCACCGGCATTTACCAACACACAGATCCAAGCAACTGCAGTTAGTCGAGCGATCTTATCATCTCAGTCACCATTCGATTAGGCCGGTATTTTTGTTTGAGATATAATATCCCACAAATTTTCATGAACAAAATGAATTTGAGAGAGAGCTGTGTTCAATACATATCCCGTACAAAGTATGCTCTAATCACCCAGATCACAGATAATACATTATATTAGTGAAAGCTGAACAGAAATTCAAGTAAACGATTTCAAGCTATAAACCAAGATCCTAGACTGTTGGTTAATGAATTTTATGAGAGCCACCTAAAACCGGAATCAGTTAAATCATCGTACGTGGAAGATTTAAAAATGGGGTTGCATAATTTGTGATACTGTCTATTAATGCAGAGTTTTAACTCACACACATAATGCAGCCACGAAATCGTAAATGTTACTCTTAACACAAGAAAATACAATTTGCAAGTGTCAGGTGGTTTTATTCAGAGAAAATCAAGCCATCGAACAGGCAGCCGATGCCCCGGTAAACGTTACAACCATATGCAATGTACAAATCTTCGATCAGCGGATCACAGCATAGTCGCTAATTAGCCAGTAGTCACAGATCAATCCTGTTGGTTTTTTATCTTCAAGTAACAAGTTCACGCATGTTTCTTCACAATCTACGAAACTGTGTCCGCACGTTTAACCTGAGAAACCTACATATTTATTTAAAGTATACTGCCTATTGGATATGGTTACCATTCCAGTAGTTAGTCAGGTTTACGACACTCCGAGATAGTGGCAGATAACAGTCAGCTCCGCCGACATTCAAGACACCTTTTATGATAAAACTCACGGATGATACAACAATAATGTTCTGTATTTTGCGCGCATAATGCAAAACCATTTTGAAAATGGTTATTTCCGTTGACAACTAGTGTGGTGATGGACAGCTGCTTCGCCTTAGTTTTGTCTCATTCGCACCGTATACACTGGAAAAATTCTCGCCCGTCGAACTGTATGTAAAACTCTGAATAGCAACCCGGACACTTTTTCACCAAGTTGCTGGAATTGAAAAATTGTGTGTGTTAGTTGTTCTAGCTGTCACAGTTACTCTCCTATGAATTGCTTGGTGGTGAACGTGCAAGGCATTTGATACAGTATTTGTTGTACTGGTTGCTTAAGAACGAATTCGTCTGTCTTCTCAAAACGAACGCGTACAAGAGGTTGCTATAGTGTGATGCGCACATTGGACCCCAGGATGCACGCCTTTTTCAGTGGGTTTGTCTGCCCACCTCCTAGGAACGCATGAACAGGCTAGTAGTTGCGATTTGTTCAAGTGAATCGTGTAATTCTCTGTTATTTCAACTGGCTTGTTAATCGTAAGCATGGTCGTTTCGGGAAGACTAATGCGATAAGTTGATCCGGTTTTCTGTGAGTTGTAAGACGACCATTGCGATATCTTGACTAATCGGCAATAAACAAGGCAAGGCGCGTACAGGTAGCTCAACTGCGGGTGTTACATATAATGACTACTTGAAATGCATACACTTATGTCTGGGCAATATAGAAAAACATGTTTATTATGATGTAACAATGTAGAAGTGGGTGAATCGCATTCGAGTGTAACTGAAAACAATGTAATGCAAGACACTGCGGTGATGCTGGTACACGGCTGCTGAAACAAACTAATCCGGAAACGGAAGTCACCAACCGTATCAGATTGTTAGACTTCGATATTTCTATTTCTTTCACTTTACCGAAAACCTCCGGATTAGGTATAGCCAACTGGGTTTCATACTGGAATACTTGTATGATCATTCAGGCTAAACGGAGTTTTTCTATGTTTCCATTCCTTATTTCCACAACCTTGTTCACATTCGACAAATGAGCTATTCTACAAGAGAGTTAACACAATCAAAAAACAATCACTAGCCGATTACAGGTGGTTTCTAACGTGTGCGTACTGTCTGAATTCATCCGATGAATAGAAGCGAGACCAGTGACCAATGCTCCATCGTGTTTTCCATACTGGCATTACTGCCAGCGAGCTTTCCATTTCTGAGGCCGAAGACCTAATGACTTTTCATAGTTTAGAATTCTGTACGGTTAAGCTATCTGCGATGAGCGCACATAATGGGTCACATCAGAATATCTACAAGTATACAACGCATAAAATCCGACATTTATATAAACTGATTTAATCTGAAACAGAAAGTAGTTGTCCTAATGACAGATATGAGCCTACCCAACTAAACTGAACTTATAGTATTTTCAACGGGAAAAAAATACCGAGGAAAAAGAATCCTTGTAGAAAGCAGGTTCTAGATCATTTTTCTGTTTGACGCCATCAGAAGGTTAAATGATTCAGTTCCGTTTCAAGCAGTTTATTCCTGCTTTATCTTTGTGAGACTGATGTTTATTCTTATCGCAGAACTACGTTAGAATCATTACTCGACATGAAACGAATTATTTCACTTGATGCCCAAAACGTTTTCACTCAACTGCTTAAAAGAAACCATTTTCCTTCATTATATTTGATTTAATTGCTCAAAACAAAGTCGTTCTGTTCACTTAATCAACAGGTTGTTGACGTCTCTGCTAGAATGGTTGTGGATGCTTTACTCAAAGCTGGTGCGAGAGAAGAGTTCCTCAGTGTTGGGTACGTTCGAGTCCTTAGAGAAATGTTATTGATTATACAAACGTATTTTTGGGGTTGAAAACCACTTCTGGTTATAGGATGATTTTCACACAAATTTGTCTAACTAAACTCCTCTGGTCGTTTGCCACAGAAAACCACTAGTCTAGTCGGTCGTTTGTCAGTAAAGCCGTCCGAAACACCAGTCACCTACACCGATTGAGCCCCGTTCATGCGCGAACGAAAACTTCTGTGTACAAACAATGCTATGTCATCACCGTATGCTGTGTCTCCCTACAGGGGTTACTGCTAACCTACACCATGGTAGAAGCAATCATTGTCACCGTTATACCGGCAGTAATGTCAACCACTACAGTGAAATTAGAGCTCAAACCCGTTCGAACCTGTCCAGGCATTTTATTTTTGTAAAGACTGTCTAAATGTGTGTTCGTGTGTTCTGTTATCTCTGTTACCGTTGTCTGAGAGTGTGCCGTAAAAAAAAATGTTATCACTGCCGTTATGTGTTAGGGCTCAAACATGCTGCGTTTTATGATGCCATCACTATGCACGTTAGCATAAGTTCGTGTTGGATATAAACGTGAGTTTTATCGATTACACCGTTAGCCCAGTTAGTTGCACTGTGGACAACTCCTAAAAATCACATCCTTTTTTGTTAGAGATCACAAAGTAACAAATATCAATATTATAGTGACAATCATCCGATTATACAACAATATTCTGTGGGGAAAGCATGTACAAGTGATTGGAAGAGAATAAAATATAACCCCTATCGCAACAAAAAGATCCAAACGGTCGAAAGGCCATATAGTGATTAGTGTGGATTTCGCAATACAATTCAGCTGTCCGGCGTATTCATATGAAGAGCGTATGCTTAGCTGGGCCCGTAAAGCAAGTCACAGGGAGAACACGTGTAGGCAACACCGAGTTCAGTTTACGTCTGACTTGCACAAATTGCCTGTGAACCACGGGTTGCGCTTCACGGTTGCTTGTAGGTATGTGCCTATCCATCATCAGTAACACTTTCTAATAAGGAACACGGTTAGGGTAGTCAACCAAGCTAGTGATAACACACTACACGTTGTAATGCCAAATGTCAGTCGGTTATTCAGTAAGTGATAACTTGAGGGTGCTTAAGAGCCGCTGATTTCTTGGATAGGAGTATTGTAACGCTGGTGGATATGACCTCAAACTATCCCAACTGATTGCAAAAGACTCAGCAATGCGGCACGACAAAAAGTGTCTTGTATATTGTCAATAGGACATTATATATGAAATCAACAGAGCAACTGGCTTCAGTGGCTTGGCTTCAGTAGCTTGGTTTCGGCCTTGACCGACGACTTTGTTGGTCAGCTCATGACATGTTCCATGGTTGTTGTTCGGTTCATGCACATGTCTCGTCTGGTGCACTGGTTTGACCTTTCGGTGGGCGCCGTATTGCATGTCACTACTGACATCATTTTGTCCCGAGCCGTTCCTGACGAGCAGAGTAAACGAAAAACAAGAGATTTGTGAAGGATACCATCGAATACGCATAACGTCTACAAGTGTTCTTGCCAGAATCGGACTTAAATCTAAATTCAAAGGTTGCGCGTATGCAAAACAGGTAATGAATTTGTATCTAAACTATACTTGGCAACAGAAACAAACTGCGGAAAATCTCTTCATCAGCTTTGCTACGAGATCGCGCTAACAACAGTGGTCTCATATTGATGCTCAGTTACCCGGTCGTTGCAGTCTTGTGTAATTCACCGAGTTGTCCATGGGAATAATTATCAAGCAAGGGTTCTTAAGCAACTCTCACTCAAAATCTATTAACTCCACTGTTAAACATCGAACGAATTTTGCTGATATGTTAATTTAAAGCAAACCAAGTCGTAAAAATTTACACTTCACCCGGACTCTAATTAACTGCCAAAACAAGATGTACAGAATCAGTAAATGCTCTGCAAGATAGACGATGCATTGAGCATTCTTCACTCACAACGATACAGCAGGAAGAATCTCAATAAGTATCTGCTACAACGGTAGACAATTGCAAGAATTTTGCCAGTTTGAACACCACCCACAGTCGATCGCAGCTGTCGCATTCCCATAGACTTTCCAGTCGGCCCCATTCGAAAAGTAGCACTAGACTCGAGTTTCGCTCTCATTAGAGCTCGTCAGTAGTGCATACCATCCCCTACTACTCATCAGTAATCAAATACCACTCAACAAATCGCTGATTTGTGTGATTTCAATTTGGAGAGAAGTCCTAGTCGAGGGGTCATCGATTGGAGTTAACAGACACTAACTGCGTTTCCTCTCGAGGCGATCGGGCAACCTGATCGTTACTCACAAGCGAAAGTGATTGAGTGTTCACATATGATAATTCGGTCGTGCCTAATGCGGGTTCAACGGCGCAATAGTAACTACGGTTACCTCATAAACAGTGTGGCTGTGGTTCTAGTCCCGGCAGTGACATGGATATTCACTACTGACGGGCTCTAATAAGTGGGCAACTCGAGTCTAGTGCTTCCTCTGTTCGAAAGGGCCCGACTGAAAAGTTTATGGGAATGCGACAGCTGCGATCAATTGTGAGTGATGTTCAATCTCTATGAAAATCAAAATCCCCTACTACTCATCAGTAGTTTCACCAGTATTTATGAGTAATGTTTTTCCTTCAGTCCAAAGTAACTGTTATACATAAGTTGTTCGTAATTAGCTCAGACAATAAGGTCTTTGAAGGATACTTAACTTACGCTTAATCAGCTCACACAACTACTACTGACTGATAATTTGCCCATAAAATCTGCTGTAATGCGAGTGTTTGATGCAACGCAGACGTCTGATCCTACCAGCCGTTTGTACATAATCAGCCTCTAATCGGGACCACGAGCGATATACTTAATGCCTCAGGAGTTTCATTTCCGGTGCACACCGCAGTTGTGTAAAACAAATTTTTGTTTTTATAGTTGTTTGTCACATTACTTCCACGCATTGTAAACCGTAATGTCATGACATCGCCTGACACATTGATATGAATGAAATTCAAAAGAATCTACCACTTTGCACAAAATTGGAACTTTTCTTTTAAAGTCTGTTCTCGCATCGAGAATACTTGTTCGACAATTATCGTTGCAATAAGTTTCGCTGTTAAAAGGTATTTCTGTAAAATTACATTTTTGTAATGAATCTCAGATGCCAACTTCATTCTCACGGGGTTATCGCAAGTCTAATGGTATATTTCACGATCAGAGTAGACTAACTTCCCACTGCCCAGTCTTAAAGAATTCAATAACTATCATCTATCTCTGATGACCTGTTTTTACCAGGAATGCATGAGGGTCGTGCGTGCAGCTACCAGAACGTAGTGAAATATTTTACCAGTACTACAAGTAGGTTATTGACTATCATCCCCTTCAATACAAAGGTCAGAAATTCCAAGTTGTGGCATCTAGACAGCAAGATAAAACGATGCGTCAACCACATCTGTCAGTGACATCTCAAGTAGACTGGAACTGCCTTTTTTATTAGAAATTACCAGGCTGAATTTTGTTGAATACCCTTTATCAGCAAAATAGTAAGCTGAAAAATAGGAAACTGAGCTCAGACAAAACTACAGATAGATCTCTAGTTGTTACACTGCCTTTATGCTGTACACTGTTGACCCAACGTCAGCTAGCCAGGGAGATGTTAAGTGGCGCAAAACTCGGATATGGGTCACCAACAATTAATAGTACATTGAGCAGATCATCTTTCCTATCTGTCATGCGACTCGTGCTGAATTTTACCTCAACTCAATTTGCGTCGTGTCCTACAGAAGTGAAATCTCCCAGGTAAAAATGCTTAGAATTTTAGTGTTCCAGTTGATTCGGCTGAGCATACGGAAGATTGCCAAAACAATCTAGTATATAAATGGTGTTACACAATAGCTTGGTAAATCGAAAGAACTTATAGGATGAGCATGAGGAACGATGAATGGTCAAGTCACAGTGAAAAAAACGAGGAGTATTCCAGTGGACTTCTAATTCAGATCCCATAGTGAAAGTTGGGTTCATTATCGCTTAGGAGATTGTTGACCGGATAGCACATAATCCTCATGGTCGATATATAGGAGAATGAATCAAAAAATCCCACGAAACTAACGACGGATATAGTATTTCAAATTGAACATCACTCACAATTGATCGCAGCTGTCGCATTCCCATAGATTTTCCAGTCGGCCCCTTTCGAAAAGAAGCACTAGACTCGAGTTTCGCTCTAATTAGAGC
>LUCH01000096.1:0-35054 GCA_013368495.1 Paragonimus heterotremus | reverse complement strand
TTGTTTACTGTGGGCTGAAATGTACTACCTGAAACTACTGTTGTACTTTCGTTCGTTCTAGTGAGAAGAAACTGTTAATTCGGACTAGGCCCATGCAAACTGACGCTATTAGCCCGGGATAGACAGAAGTGTGCGAACGCCAAAAGCAGACGCACACTGATCAAACGTGGGACATTTTCAATGACCACATTGAGTGTGTCGACCATGTCGAATGAAAGTCAAGACAACAAGTGCTAGTTACAGACGCTGGAATATTTTTTGCTGCCATCTGCTTAAGTAGGTTCACAAAACTGTAATTTTCTAGGAATGTGGTAACCCAGTTCATGCGTAACGTTAAACGAGTGAGTAGATGTTTCTTTGAGGACTGACGGATTTTGACTGACCGACCTGCAATCTCGAGGACAAGCGCATAATCAGTATCTGGGAATTAATATCTGACATTACATCAACTCAGCTGGGAAGCCTCGACGTGTGTGAGATGAAACTTAGCGAACTCTCATGTTGGAGTTTTTCCAATCAGTGCACCAAGGTGCTGAGACAGTTTAGAACAATTCTTCATGCCTCAATAAGGAACAGAGATCTATGACGATCGCATTCACTAAATCCAAAAGTTCAAAACAAGCCAGTGGACTACTCTAACTTATTCTGAAAGTTTAGGTCACTTTTGATTGAAGTACAATTTACTTAGTCCACAAAAATGCCTGGCGTTGATGGTTCCCACTGATTTCATTCTCGACTAGGACGCCACAACCGCAAACGTGCACATTTCTAGAGTTATCCTGTGGTATTCTGCCAAGCTTCCATGGCCTTTGGCTTTACACTTCGAACTGGAATACAGTCTATAATGTTTTTGACCTACTGTGACGAATCATCGGCCTTAATTAGGATACAAATGGTTAATCACCCTTCTGAAAGATGACTAGCAACGCACACTAAGATAATCTATGAGTTAACGTGGCAGGTTATCATTAGTTTCTAATTCACTTTTTAAATCGTTTGAAGTTTAATAGCCTTCATAAATCATAGTGTGAGTGTAAATAGTAAACTTTCAGAAATCGTCAGACGTCTAACGTAGAAAGAAAAGTGGTTTTATGTATTAAACCAATGACTCTTGCAATTAACAAACTGGGATGATGTTGTGACAGTTCTCAGGGAATGGTAACGCAACGATCTGTTTTGTGCAATCCGCTTGGATAGTTCACTTCCAGTCACAATGTTCTCACAGTGTGTAGAGTCTAGACCTGATGTTTACTGGAACCGTTTGCCAACTTGGTTGTGCTTCTCAGCCGTGATTCTTCGACACCAGACTTCACGTTTACTTTGTCATGTCTAGTACAAACGTACAGCACTTTTCTTCGCATAGTGCAGTTTACAAATACATCAGAAATTTCTGTAACGGAATTTTTCAATAACATACCTGTGGTTTGTTAACTCAGTTTTCCAGCTACTTTAATTAACGAAGCACTTGCCCCAAAAATTGTGCTGTACAATGCATTATCAATAAACGCGAAGTGTGATTAGTAATAACGGTGCAGGACACGAATGGACATCAGCTGTTATGTGAATGTGGATGTTCCGCGAAATAGAATGTTACAGATTTTCACTGTCTCACCTGTAATTGTTGAAAAAATGTTGATACATTTTACTACCACTCAGTCAGTGTAGGGGGAGGATAAACTAACTCCGCGGAATATGAACACAATTTTTGTGCATCATGCACAAAGCTCGTTGGTCTGCATATCGTCATTTATACTACTGTAATATTGCAAACCAAATTCGTAGGTTCATTCTTACGGACGTAAGTGTTTACATCGCAGCAGAAAGCGCTCACAGACATCTACGGATAAGGTAAGACATTTCTGAGGATAGTATCAGCGAGTGATTTCAGTTTGGCTTGAAATAAGGCCTGTCTAAAGTGAGGAAATGTTTTCCAACTGCTTTCCAAGATATGGTGCTAAAAAACAGTGAGATATTATTAACCAACTTGTGATCGTTGTAGAAGGAGATGTATTTACATAAATGGGTGTCATCGCAATGGTAGTATTTAGCTAAAATTCTCAGGTCACAACCCGCTCCATAAGCTACATACCCATTCATCACGTTTTTCAAGGTTACATGATAAGTCATCTGGGGAAAAACTGCGATTAACTTCAATCCTGCTTTGAACGACCAGGTGGATGTGGATTATTAATACTTTGGTACCGTTGACAAGCACCTTGCGTACGTAGTCAACTAGTTTACAATAGGTGAGCATGGCGAAGTATTTCCCAGTGTATTTATGTCTTTTCTTACGCGTTTCCCAAATCCTGAACCCGTTGTGGACATTAGTGACTTTGTTCAATCTGACCCGTTGTGCAAGTTATCCGATAAAGCGTTCTGACAGTAACGCTACAGCAGCTTCCCCTGACAAAGTGGTACGGTCGTTCATCGCCGCTCTAGCGGAATCGTCTCTCGTCTCCTCCTGTACGATCGATGCATTCTGTTAATCGATGAGGCAATACACTAAGTTTTTGTTGAGCTCTTTAAAGTACAGCGACTACTTGTGACTTCAGGTTTTGATACCCAATTGTTTCATTAGACTCAGTGAACTGGGCGCATTTCAACTATCGTCGACTGGGTAAGTGCGTAACTTATGCTGTTTCTACCGCATGAGTGGCTGTACAATAGCATTCCGACCAGAGGAAAATGTACTGAAGAGAGAATCATCTTTGTTAGTGATATGTTATGTCTTATCTGTCCTATCTGCTGAATTTGTGTGGCGGGATGTTTTCTGTTTTACCAATAAACGGCTTGTGGTATCGTGCATTTTATCCACACTTCACTGACTTCTTAATCCACATAAACGGGTCGATAAAACATCTTTAACCATTGATACATGAAAAGTTGTTGGACACTTTCGTTCAGTCTCATCTTTCCTGTTGAATTAAAAATTCTATTTGAGACACTTCCGAGGAAAGTAGATCAGTCAAAATATTGTACTGTATACAAAAATGTTACCTGTGCTAAATGGTATTCACAGTAGAACAACTTAAAGTCTAACAGAATCGATATCGTGATATAGTAAACTGGCAAATACTTCCCAAAACACATTTTAAATCGACCAACGTCTGAGGGTGTCCGTGTTCTCATTTGAAAGTTTTATTGTTTCGTTCAGCTACGTAGTTTTTTCGTTCAATTTAGAACAACACCACGAAAATCTTCGATGAAAAAGATGACCAGTTACAAACAAAAATCCTTTAGTATGACGTCATCCCAAAACGGTCGAGGAGATTTGGATAATGAATCCAACGACGGCTATGTTCCAAATTATGAAAGACGTGAATCAAAGTTCGACTTCCGGAGAGTTTCACAATCAGAGATTTTCGCCCCAGTTCAAGTAAACCCGGAAGAAGTTAGTAAGTTATCTGAGGTTTATTTCTGGCCGTTATTGTATTGTTTAAAACTTTACTTTCGATTTTCATAATGGAGTATTTTTTGGATAAACTACGTTCTGTAGGTGGCCAGCAGGGAGGAAAGAAGTGTTTACACGCTGCATCAGTAGAGTGTCATCTTTCAATGGACTATTCCATCTCGAATTTTAAAAAAAGCATTTCGTTCACGTCCCGCAAGCTTTGTATTATACTTATATGATATTATTCTGTTATATATACTTATATTTTATACAAATATATGTATTTTATGTTCTCGTGTGGAAAGTCGGAATTCTTTTTTCGAAAGTATAACGAATGTTCAACTTTGTAAATACTTATCATTCATACAGTTTCATTAACCGATTGATTCTGATTACCACCAAGGGTGCAGAAACAATTCTTTAAATTGTTTTTGGCAAAACATCACTATGCTGTATACAGAAAGAAATGAAAGTTGTACAAGATATGCAGTGATTGCTGCCAACAGCATGGTTGCGAATAACACGTATGAAAAACCTTGGCGGTTCCATACGGCTGCTACAGAAATGGATGACTTAAACTAAGTACTTCAGACGTCATACAGTTTGCATCCCGTAGGCTAAGTAGACTATCATCTTGATACTATCTCGGTTTCGGTTCCGCCATCTCAATTATTCAATCCTGCATCCTATCGCACTATGTGGAGTTCCTGATGGCCCAGTTCAATTTAACTCTCCCAAAACTATCTATCGCGATGAGTTTTGCAAAGGAGATGTATGGTTGGAATTCACCTGCCACTGAAGTGTCTCAGCAGTGTACATGAAAGTTTAAAAGTCACCGAACTCGCCCAAAGAGTGACCGCAAGTAAAATCGTTCAGTTTTACTCTTTCTGTCATTGCTAATCTCCGACCGACCTTGTCCAGGGGATGTTTGAAGCTGTTATGCTCTTCTGAACATATGTTCATCAACGCAGTTTCGTCAGTGTCCAACACAAGCAACAAAGTGACAGACGTTTTTGGTCATTCATTGTCGACTCGGTACAACTATCCAGGAAATTTTAATAAGTAAAGAAAAACGATTTATTTGAGTTAACAAAAAATACATTTAAAGTTCGCAGTAGTCAGTTCTAGACGTTGATGAGGTCAAAGTTCTGGAGGCGAAGTCATCTGCCTGCTTGATTGTGAAGTGGAGTGGAACGCCCGAAGTCAGCAGAGTTGCACACTTGCGTACGTACTAGCCAGTGATACAAAGAGTTTAGTCTACACTGTATGCTCCATGTGCAATTCTAATCTAACGATGATTTTTGTCAGACAGACTGACGGAGTTTCACAGAGTTCCCACCAAGCCCAACTAACTGAAATTTATATGGGCAGTTTAGAAAGTCAAGAGTGCGGTAGAACACATGGGAATATGTCCTTATCGATTAAGGGTTGCTGGTCTTCCCACCGTATTTCACTTCATCATTGAAATATTGCAGGTAATCCAATATTTTGTTTAGACAAACAAGAATATCACGTTTACTTCAGAGGTTGGGTCAGATGACTTGTTCCAATGTCTAGATTCGGATTTTGAACGGCAGACTGACGTCACTTTACAACGTTCAATGTCGCGCAAACTGAACCGGATAGGACAGTATACCAAATTTCACAGTTTAATGTCACCTATACAAAACCAAAATCCCTTGCCTTAATTGAGGACTAATGCAAAGAAACTGTTATGTACATGTGGTATCTCATGAACTATAGTTTTCTACCAGCATACCACAAGAAAATGACCACCATACTCATTCTATAAAGCACAACGTGATCTCGGCAGAATCACGTGACACAGTCACCACAGTGGAGAAGGAGGTGGCAATAATGCATTAGATGAGAGAGACAGTCACATGTTTTGTCAGGCTATCGGACGCGAATTTCCAGCAACAACACTGCAAAACTGGTCCAGTACATTACCACGGTTGATTTTGAACTTAAAATACAAAATTCCCATCACTTATTAACCTGTGCTGGTGTACTCGTTTTGCCGTTGTAACGTGGAAATTGGTAGCCACACGCATAAACGTTTCTTTAAACGGATCGCTGGGAATGGGAGTGTTTAAACCCAAAGCCAGCATGCTAAGAACGCATTTGGCCGGTAGGAATCATCGGGAAGACCCGAAACAAGATTCTCAAATTATCTGCCGAATTTGAATCAACCCAAAATGTTCGCACAGTGGACGTTTGTCATTACTCACACGATCGCCATTGGGCTTCGAAATCCGTCTATTTGTTCACACAACTATTCTGCTCAAACCCTGCTGTGGCCATGACCACGACAGAGCCAGGCGGTCACGTATGCAGGTGTGTTTACGAATATTTCACTCTCACCAGCAACCACACAAACAGTTGATTTCGACCACGGGATATAAATTCATCTAAAATTGTAAGTGACTGAGATTAAGACAGTTACGTGTTTCGTACTAAGCAAACAATCAAGTCTGTTTGGTAAACTGTATCGATATCATGACGACTTATTGGAATCTCGTGTTCATTAGGTCTTTTCTTTCACAAATAACTTAGGATCTTCTGTAGATATGGAATGCATTTTTCGACTTTGTGTATTCACCCAAGTTAGCAGAATGGTATTACGTTTAGGCATATTTCGTGGCAGTGTTCCCCCTGACTTGTGTCATGTGAAGAGACTCGGTTAAGATGTTTATCAAGAACAAACACCATCACTGACAATCCGACCGTACAGCAGTCCAATGTATAATGCTCCCCAGCACGCCGAAAACTAAGTATTGTTTTAAATCCAGGACAAACAATGAATCAAACACACCTTGATCACGAAGCCATCCAGTCGATTGTTCCTCGAGCAGCTGTAAATCAGTCACACCCAATGCTGCTTGAAAGACATACTGAGTTTAGTTGTTTCTTCCGGTAAAAGTCTTAAGAACCTCACCACAGTTCTCTTCTTTGGTTCGCATTAGATCATGATTCACACTCAGTGGAAAGACTACTGGACTAGAAGTATTGACCACAATATGGCAGAATGCTAGACAAATGTTAGCAAACTGTCTCTGTACTGCTACCACATCATACCCACTAGGTAACTTATCTGAACGGCTATTCACATACCTATAAGTGGAGGTGTTCTAGGATTTTCTAATTTGGTAGATTTTAGGCTACAGCTGCACGCACACTATGAACGCGTTCTTTATATCCTGGATGGAAGTCGGAATCCCACTCAGCGGCTGGATAGGTAAAAGTCTTGGCCAATAGTCATGTGGCCTCTAGCTCAACATAACCGAGTACTCATATGTAGACGTTTTATCACATTAAGTGGCAAATAAAACCGTTGCGATTTTAGTATGTGGACAAGCTACCCAATAAATTTGCCAATAACTTCAGTTGATAATATCAAACTAGTTAGCTGTGCTGACTTCTACGATCCCACTGAAATTACAAACATTGCTGACATTGAGGAAAACATGTTGATTTCTAAGATGTTTAACTTCTACTCACAGCCATAACACGGATACGCCGTACTGATTACCCCTATCAAATAAAAACAAGTGGCTTTAGTCCACCATGAATCGGAACAGTGGAAAAATTTTGTTTATTCTTCTGTCTGTATGAGTATATATATATATGGATCTAACTAACATTTGGAAACCTCTGTTTGTTCTAACAGACACTGCATGGATTAACGCGGAAGTCACACTTCTGAACTACGTGTTTGATGACATTGAAGAAACTATTCACCTGATGCGGGATAAGCCAACGAAGAATGTTCGACGAGCTTCAGCTGTTGCGAAAGCAAGCGGCAGGTCGTCAAAGAATTTAAAACCTTGTAAGTCAAACACAATGGAAAAACATATGTCCTTATAGTTTTAAAATTCAACACCGGCCGCTATGTGAACCCTTTATACATGCTTTGGAGTATATTTCAGCAGACATAGGTTTTTTCTGAATAATCCTGGGAAAGTATAAAAGATAAACGAGCATGAACCGGATACATTATTTCGTATGTCTCCGAAACATAAACATCCTAAGAGAGGTATTGTGATGTATGACAAACCTAAAATCCCCATTGTTACTGTTGAACTTTTCATGCGGATGAGATCATCCCTGATTTAAAACGCACCTTTCTATCACCTGTTGAAACAGATTGACTTTAATAGCAACAGTCGAAACCGGTGTAATACAATCTAATCTGGACAATCCCATAACTTCGAGGTTCTGACTAATTGATGTTATCCTGTAGGAAGTGGTTAGCAGATAAAAAGCTACTGAACTATGAAAAATACTAACCACATCTCATATCTAGGTTGCAGTCTCAAAATATGCGATTACAAAAATGCGCACGTGAATATAAACTGTAACTAACAAAGTACATATTTATGGAGAATAAAATAAAATCTTGGTGTAGTGTTATCCATCAGCATATAGTACTACTGGATTAACATTGATTTTCATTTGAGGCAGCCAATAAAAACTAGAATTAGCCAGTTGACTGACTGCACATGTTATTGTGAATAAAATGAACAAATACTCATCAACAACTGTTCACTTACTACCCGAATGATATGTCAAAAGTTTTCTCTCCTCTTCCGTGTTAACAGGCGTCACTCGGTGTCCATGGGCGTTAATCCTAATATTATGCTGACACATGTGATCAACTTGATAGCGAATTCCTATTAATTCAGATAACGCTGAGGTGGTCGAATAAACTTGATGAATCCTGTCATAAACCGAAAATTCACCTCTTGGGGTGCATGAAGCACATTATTGATTTGACTTGACTTACCATCATTTTAAATGAGACCCAACTGTGAAAATCAGGGTTTCGGCTGGATTCGAACCAGCGACAGAAACACCATGCCTCTACGTGGCAAGCGCTGACCAGCTGAGCTACGAAGCTATCAATTGGCAAAATGAACTGATCCAGTGCCAGTGAAGACTATACTGTTACCTCACAATCGGTCTAGTATTGGTGACGGAGCAGCCCTGTTATGAATGACGTCGATTTATGCTTGAAAGAAATTAGAGAAAATAAGTTTCTGAGAAAGAATACTATAATTTCTCAACATGGGTGAAAAATGGTAAGCAACCGTCAGCCGAGTGTTAGAAAAACTACGGTCATATCTTGTTAATCTGGAATAAAATACACATTTGATAAAAGGACTAATCCATACTGATATCGATTTAGCGTACAGTCCAACATGCGGAAGACGTTTTGGTAACATCATGGCTCTAGAAGGCAGATGAATACACCCAAACATATCTCAAATCTCTGAAGAACCCAGTTGTTTTTCTATCATTTCTGCACAGAAATCCAAACGCCAAACTGATATTTTGGGACTACCTTCAATGTTTTTGTTTGAGGTTATAGTTACATTCACTTATGACTTCAAAAACACACTGCCTTCTTTGTTTTGTGAAATGGAAATAAGTATACCATTGTTTATTCACAAATGGCTGGTGTTTTCGGGAAGCATGTTTTCTAACAGCCAAAAAATAAACTAAACAACTATTACTAATGAGTAGTTTGGCAGATTGATTATTTTAGATGAGACCCAACTGTGAAACAACTTCTGGTGACTTTAAGACACTAATTACCGAGTTAAAAACTTAAAAATCGCTTCCTTACAATAAATCAGTCGATTTCAATAAGATTTCGCCAGTAGATTCGAAATGGTACACAAGGCAGTATTCACAGTATTCATTTTGATACAGTTTGGTGACTAGCATTTCAGTCACATTTGTAAGATGTTAGTTTCATACAAAAACGTGATCAGCAGAGTGCACAGAAGAGGCTTTGATTGAGTTACAACTCTGGTCCATTTTGTTCTATTGTGCTTAATTGGATGATCCATCATTATCCAATCTGAGGAATTCTTTCACTAACATTATCAACACCTGAATTCTTATACAGTACGAAATATTGATCTACACTGAAGCAACTTGTCATGCTGGTGTTCGCTTCGCTTTGAGTATCAACAATCCAATAACGAAAACAAACATTTTGACTTTTCTGTAGTCTAATATATTCATAGCGTGAGCACCGTTCAAGCATGGCTTCAGATACAGCATGATTCTTTCAAACGTTCATAAGATAAATAGGGCTCAATACTACGAATCTAGAACCGTTAGATGCAGTTCAGAACCATGCGTTTGAGATTGCACATAAAAGCATCAGGTGATCACTACATTTTCAAATGTTTCGACTGCATCTTCAACATGGAGTGACTGTTTA
The DNA here is from genome assembly GCA_013368495.1 of Paragonimus heterotremus. Lineage (NCBI taxonomy): Eukaryota > Metazoa > Platyhelminthes > Trematoda > Plagiorchiida > Troglotrematidae > Paragonimus > Paragonimus heterotremus. The sequence goes on along the minus strand of LUCH01000096.1, from coordinate 25,428 downwards.
TGGTTGATAGTAGAGAGCTTTATTCAGTCTGAAACAGATATTTCGTTCAGAGCTAAACAGATCGTGGACAATGTTGACTGTCCGGCTGGTTACTCATTCTATGTCGACTGTCAAGATGTTTGACTGTCCAGGAAACAACCATAAAATAGCTGCGTGGGACAATGTGAGCCACCGTTTAAGCACTCTACCTTCGGAAACCCCTTATTTTCCAAGTGTGTGTTCCCGATTACATCAAACGCAAAGGCGAGTATTGTGATCACATAGCATCCTGCTATAGCCGTCGTCAATTCGACATTGAACCCGAATTTCTGGCCTGAAGAAACTTTTAATATAGACAGACTCAACTTGTTTTACGCTAACAAAGTTGAACATACTTTGCTTTCTACTAGTTCTATAATGCGGCTACGGAAGTACGTTGTTACTCACTAGTGTTTCCCAAGCCAGTGGATCAAAGTACTACAAGCAAGGTGGAGATATTACGTCAACATCGTTTGTTCGCAGAAGTTCTGAATGACTTGCCAAAGTATGGATTTAGATGCTTTCAAAAGTCTGGATTTCATCCTTTTGAAAAGTGAAGTTCTCTTGTGCCATAACTTCATGAGTTCCATTTGTGGTGTCTGTAAGTTATTTTGTCGCCTTACAATTTCTAATTCTACTTGTCTCTCGTTAAGGACTTCATGAGTTTTCTAATGTTAACTGATTCTGTTTCTTAATTCAGTATAACAGTCCTGCCGACTGTACTCATTGAATAGCTATTAAGACGCTTCGTTTTGAGACCACTTACAGCCTTCTTGTAACTTTAAGTTACTGGCTCTGTATACATATTGACTGAACCTCCTCATTCTGCAGACTTTGGATGGTCGTTCTGAGTCCGCTTACTGACAGACTCGTTTGAGGAAACGTCTTCTCGTCCCTCTTCTACTATTGAAACGTGTGGCCCACTCGTTGGCATATCACGATATTTCACAAAAATTCGCACATTATCAGATATACGCAAGTATTTACAATGTTTCCGAAACGTGCCTTTCGCGGTTCACCTGAATGAAACGTAGAATTACGTTATTGCATTCTACTACTCACGAGTAGATACGTTACAATCGGATAAATAAAACGGTATTCTGTGAGAGCCCATTTAAATCGCTCATCACTAACTTTATACGGAGAATTATCGTTGAAGTCTTGACGGTTTGGCAACGTGCCGCAATATATTTGCATTTGGCTGTCTACTATATGTGTATCTGATGATTACGATAAGTGCTATCGATTGTCTGATGTGGTCTCTGTCGTCTTTGTCCATTCTATTCTGGCAAGCAAAAAGTTGTGTAGCGAGATGCATGGTTTGACCGGTTATAAACAAATGTGGAATTGATACGATTTCTACAGCGAGTACTGGCGGTGTTTGCTATCTCCAGAAGATTTTGTCCGCATGCTTTCAATTTATTACTTAGAACTGTGCAACGAGAGTCGCAAAGTTTAACAGTCATCTTTATGATCCCTAGTCGGCGCATTCAAAACGATGATCGAGTCAGGTTTACTTCCACTTTTATGGTTTTTCAGATGGGACTGTATTGATTTTTAGATGGTCTTTTTCGATAAACTCTAGGTGTGCATCATCAGAATTCAACTACGTAGTTCCACAGTATTTTCGTTAAGAACTTATGGCACTCTGAAATGCACAAATCATTGTGACCGAAAGTATCATAGAAATTCCAGTTTTCTATTCAATTCATGAACATAAAATTTCCATATCATTGTTTTTACAGGCAAATCAATCGTAGAATGTTTAAAGTCAGACCCGCAATTTAAAGCAAAAGTGTACGATTTCTTCCAAAAAGTCAAATTTGGCTGTATTCTACTGTCAAGAATATCTGATTATGTGAAAGAACCAAAAGCTCCTGTGCTCATTCGTCAGTTGGCTATTATTTTAAAGTAAGTTTTTCAAGTGCTATAACAGAACGTGATATTCACATAAGGTATACAATTATTAAACCACTGAAACCATTTGAAAAGATAAACACGGTACAAAAATTGAATAATGATTCATTAAATTGGTGTAAAACATAATGGACTAATCAAGTCAACCGAAGTAGGGAAGCAAAAAGAAACAGAGTAAGCGACTGAAAAATTTACTGTGGAATGAGCTAACAGATGAAATCACCGACTCAATTGTTCAGTGACTGACCAACCGGGGAGTGGTGAGAAATGTAGAATACTGTAAACTGAGTGCCAGTCATAATTGATAACAGCTCTAGCATTCTTGTAGACTTTGTAGTCAACCTCTTTCAAAACCAGTTTTTTGTTGTTGGAGCTCGTTAAGAGTGCGCATACTTGTCACGGCTGTGTTTCCAATAAAAAAAATCGTGTTCATTGAGTGACTGATTGACTGACTGATTGACTGACTGACTGACCTTCAATCTATTAGTTATTTGATTATTGCACGTTTGAATAAGTGCACTACAGGATTATATTTATTGTTACATAACTAACTGAATATCAAAGGAAAGTATTTCCCAATATATAAAGAATCATCACACGTTTGTCTCGTATTCAGATAGATAGAAATCTGTACTGTCCTTCATTCTTTATGGCAAACTGACATCCCTTATACTATGCAACCTGCGAATCATTCATACACGAAATTGTGGCGGAATGGATTATTTGGTTATACATTTGACTGAAAATCTTTTCGGCCAATACAGCTACCATGTACATACTTGTCAACTATCGTGCCGTTTGAACTCGCACCTTGATATCTCAACCTTATCTGACAAAGTGATATGGAATACAGTTCTATCTAACAACCATTCAGTGAAGTTTATCTCAACGAGATAATACAGGATGTTAGGGGAAGTGGAGGTAAGAAAGGCTCCTAGCTTCTGAATTTGTCCATCAAGTTTTATACTTCGGTTATAGGTATTAGATCAAAGTGTGGGTCATACCCTATTCATACCCGCTTCTGTTCCCACACGCGGTCAGGCACATTGCACAGTAATTTATCCAGCTATAATACAAATGTTATTTACCTCCATCTTGGCTCAACTACATCAGTGACATCTACCATTTAAACCAACATGAAACTTAAAATGACAGTTAAAAACCAACACCAACAAACAATTAGGGAGAAACCTGGAGAGGACAGTGGTGAATTTCGATCAGATCCTTTCATAACGAACATGCACTTAAGTATGTACACAGTAGACATGTGGAAAAACTCTTTACCATCAGGAATATTGAAAAATTGCACGTTCACTATCAACGTATTTTTAAATCCAGGTTTCGTTTACCCTCACGGCGTTCAGTCAGTCAATTATATAACAAGCAATTGTTTCAAAGGAAGAACAATCACAAAATCATGACTAGTTACGTCCGGGGGCAGTTTACATACGGCTATCAGACTGTCGGTGAAGAGAGGGCAGAGGATGAACAGAAGAGGTTCAGCTGAGTTCTCTAAATGTCTATAACCCCTCAGCTTTCATTGTACGTGCTGAATAGCCACTGCAGACAAAAAAACGGAGAGCTACGCTGCTTGGCAGTCTTAAAAATGGCAAAGCAGTCAGCTGTTATAAGCAAGAAGCTCATTAACTGTAACTACCACATATGCAGTTCATGAATTAAATGACGCATGCCTTCTGTTACAATAACCCCTTGAAAAAGTACTCTCCTGAGTGGTTTGTGGTTTACTTCAGCGTTATATAGTTTTCTCCTGTCAGTTATTCGGTCACGATTTTCCTTTTCAAATAGACCGCTCTAACTGTGTACTCAGAGAATTTTTTCACAATATTTTTTTTGATAAATCAGTGTCCAGTTAGGTAGACAGCAGTCTACTCTGTCTAATGGGATAATTGGTTCAAGGTGTCTTGAGAGGACTAGTTTTGTAATTTTCCAGTGTAAAAAAACATAGAACAAACCGTTGGAGAAAACATTGAACAGTTCGCCAGAAAACTAACAGCTTGTTTCGCGTGGACTTCGCATACCTCAGTGAAACATAGGATTAAATTACATCACATTCTCAATCCTGTTTACAAAGATAGGCTTTTACAGTCATTTGACTGGAAGACTAAATCTGATATAAGTTTTAACTAACTATGAAACACACAGAATTAATTTGGTTAGCGACGAAATCAAATCACTAGCTTCGGCGATGCTTGGACAGTTTCAGTTTTTCACCAGTTTACTGTTCACCGCATCAACTCCCCATTCAGAATGATAAGAAAATGGAAAATGATTCACGGCTATTATGCTTACATGCGATTGACTCAATATAGCTTAATGCTAGCAGCTTTTGAGTTTACTGCCCGTTGAAACAGAAAACGTTGATGATCACTGTTAGAATAAAATCATCATTAGTTTGGTTTTACTCACATTCCCGTAACAATCTGAGCACTCTAGCACCACCGTACAATAAGTAGGTGTCTAATTATCCGCTTTTTGGCAAGCTGATTCACGTGAACCAGCTGGTGACAATGTTTAAAAGGGGTTGGAAACAAAACAAAACCGATGCACATAGTTTTTGTGGAAGTGTACATTGGACGTCTCAATATTCCTAAGCTATTTCAGCTAGGTATTTTCAAATGTTTACACATAATTTTCTCAAACAATAGATCACACGTATTCCAATCCAATTAGGAGTGACCATCAGTCAGGTGGTATGCAAAGTGTGAAGAAAATTGAGCCAACGAGTTCCAATGAAGATGACTTCATATCACTTCGGCGATGAAAAAGCGAGTAACCAAACGTTATCTCCAATATTCAACAAATCAAGACCATGGTCCACGTGATCATGCGGAAAAACGGTGTGCGGCCATCGGGTTGCAACCTAGACAATCAGAATGTCCATTTCAATCTGATCACATGACATGATTTTTGTAAACAAGTAAAAACTTGCATGAGGGTGGATACATTTGGCCTCAATTAAAAATAGTTTTATTTGCATAAATAATATTTATACATTCTACATCTTTTATTAGTCAACTTATGTCCTGAAGTCATACAGCTATTTGTCTACATCTCGCTTTATTCAGGGAAGGCGTAAACCTCTGTCGTGACGCGAAAACGGACGTGCCTGACATCGCCTGTAATACAGTTTTCCCGCGCCTTCCACGCGAAACAATTGCTTTCATGCAAGCCTGTCTCACCCCAGATCAAGAAGCCCTTTTGGAAGAACTAGGACCTGCGTGGACTTCAGCACGGTAATGTTTTTTTTAAAATCTCTTCTCAAAGTCGTTTTTGTAAACTTACACAGTATGACGTTTGGTAAAATGCCTTGAGGCAAATTCCGTTTAGAAGATGGAATTTTGTGCAAAACCTGGAATTGGGTTGCTCTCGAACCAGTAACAGCATCAACATGTTGTTCATTGTATCTGCTAAGTAGTTCAGAATAGTAGACTACAAGTTATTGTCGTCCTTCTGATAGTATAAATTACACTTATTGATAAATTATGATAAATGTAATGTGTAACTGCATACGAATTATATTAAGATACGTGTTTTATTCGAGAGGTGAAGTGACACTTCCCGTGTGGATATACATTCCCGACTATTAACTGTCAGTTATTTCATCCCAGAAAGTAATTAGAAAATAAGCTGAGATAGCCAAATGATCAAAGTTGCAACCTCGGTACTCGGCACGCAGAATTTCGGACACATGGTAGGTTTGCATCCTGCGATCTGCGTGACATATATGTAAAAGTGTATGTGAGAAAAGATTGTGGATCAAACGAGGTCAAGAGGAATAGCGAGGGTGCAATAAGCTATTTTGTGTGTAAAGGACTGTGTGCCCTAAAGTGACAACAATTAATTCTGTTGTTGCAAAAACTTAATTGTCTGATCGCTTTGAGTTAGTTGCTCAGAACCTTGCAGGTGACCCGAACTGCAGCTTATACATCTATCCGATAACCGCTATGGATGTCCTAAACTTGACGTTGTCTCAAAGTTACACAACAAGCTGGGTTCAGTCACTGTCCCGAAAACAGGAGGAGGAGTATCGTGAACTTGTTGTTGTCCACTTAAATATTTAAGCTCATTTTCCGTTTTCTTTCGTGACAGCATGTGGAATACTCAAGAATATGTTTGCCCTATCGCATTTCTTTAACTGGGTTGCTGGTCAGAATGTGAAAATAAAACCAGAAATACCCTCGTCCAAGGTCAAACTGATTTACTGTTCTTGACACAGAAGCAGACATATCCTTAGATCAAAATATGCACTACATAAGCTGTTTTTTCGTTAGTAGCAGATGATATTGGCTCTAATGCGACAGTAGTATACGATGGATTATATCGGCCCATTTATTACTGCCTCGATCCCCACCAACCATAGTCACTGCAACAGTGAGGTTTCACGGGTGCGCTGCCTAGAGACTTTCTTGCGAGCTATATGAGAAAATCCATGGTAGGACTCCAACTGTAGCCTAACGACGTCTCAGCCTCCTTCGGCGACCTAAAAGGGTTCGCAGTAGCTTGCCGAATCTTACAGTCCAAACGAACTGTCAGTCACTGTGATTACAACTTAAATCAGTTAATCTTGTTAACGAAGTTTCTGATTATTTTCAAGTGGTTTCTTACCGTGACATGCTCTGAAAGCGTTTCTCTACCGCGTACAAAGGTCCTTATTCTGTTTTCGTCTAGCAGTAACAGCGGGGCAACTAGTAAAAACGTGTTCATAAATTGTCTCCTTCCAACATGATTAGCAATGGGAGTCTACACAATGCGATCCTCAAGTCAAGAATAGAACAAGATAACCAATAATATAACTGCACCATACTGTCATTCATTAACAGTCATATTGAAATGCACTTAGAGCCAGGCCCGCTTAACAATTTTCGGCGTCCACGACAAGTGTGAAGTCAGTCAGCCGTTCTATCCTGAGGTACCCCTTTAATTCTCGGCACAACATATTTCGCTAGAAAGTTTACAGATTTGTGTATAACAAACAAGCCAATTTCTAAGTCCGTCCTTTGTACCACTGCAGATAAATGTGTTGGCAGAAGCGTGACACCATCTTTGGACAGTTCTGAAATGAGACAGCGACATGATGCATTATCTACATAGAGCGCCACTTACAGAAGCACTCTGTGACTTATCTCAACCAACCAACTTTGAAATGCAATTGCGGCCACTCAGGTACTCTGTGAGGTTGCTTCATGTCCATCCTATGAAAGCAACACGAACAATAATCCAGGGCTGGTTTTTGTCCTCACTTATGTTGTAGCAAATTGACAATGCCATTCTTTCATCAGACAATTTGACGTCGGAAGCAAAAACGTGATTTACACGCAATATCTTCTATGAATTGACACAATGTAAAGCGGTTTCTTTAACGTTGACAAGGTCTTCCGCTTCATCGTAATCATCACTGCCTCTTAACTGCCACATAAACATAAAGAAGGCCAAATTTAAGCAGAAAAAAGAAATAGAAAGAAATGGAGAGGTAGGGACCCAACTACTGAAAATAGCTCCGTCTACACTCAAACATTCAGCAACTTCAACCAGAATGCACTTAGGTCTCATGAACATGAGATCATAAGAATAAATCTCATACTTAACAAAACATGTTTACCATGTATGGCCTTAGACCGTGTCTGCCGTCGCATGATCTGAACCAATCATTCGACACTATGAATCCTTCAGCTTGCACCGGATCAGTAAAATGGTTTTCAGTGGGTATATATCATCTGCAATAGGGACTTCAGCACGTTTTCGCGGGTTTACTTGTACCATTGAAGTGAGACTTCTCTAACGTCATAAAGCTGCTAGGCCACTTTACAGTGGCAAAACTTTAATGATGTTCCATTGTTCACCTGATTTCTAAACAATCCATCATTCGTGAATACGTTCTAAGAAGTCTTACGAGGTGTATCAAACAGTTTTGACACAGAGTTATTTGTAATGTATGGTTTTAAGAATCGTGAAAGAATGTTTGCTATTGTTTGGTAGTCGTTTCCCTATTATTGAAAATTCAGATTCATTCGTCAAACAGTCTCATCTTCTAGTTTGTTTGCTCAACCTAGTCATAGACTCACGTAGGGTATAGCATACCAGAGGAACAAGTAATTGACAGGGACATGGAATCTAACAATGTCACAATGGAACATTTTGGTCTGATGAGATTAGTTCGCGTACGGTTGACTACCTTTGACCACTTACTGCTTATCACAATGCTTATTGCATGGTGAAGTTGTAGAAGGGTTAAGCGGAAAACTGTAATGTGCCACTTATTACATCTGCATGAGACGGTTAAGTACATGGGATGGGATTGATGAAAAGAGGACTATTTTGAAACAAGCGACGGTTTATTAGCTTAGCGTGTATGTAAGTTTGCGTGATTAAAAACGATTCGTTTGTAGTTTTGGCATGTACAAATGAAAATGTTACAACGTTGGAATTTTGGCTGTTAGTGAAATACACACCAGCTTCTGAACTGCCCGTAATATTCATTTCCAAGATGTGGTTGTGTCATCAGATTTGATGCAGCAGTTTTGGTAAACTTTCCCAGGGTAGCAGAGGAGATTTCGTACTATGACTTTTCCTTGACTCTAGAGTCCATTTCCTCTCCAGTAGTTCTAACTTGCTCCAAACAAACATCTTGTCTTCCGTGAACTCCTGTCATTTACGTAAAGATTATAGACCTTCCAAGAGTGAAGTCAAAAGACGAGAAATGTCTGATGCAAACCAGCACAACTGGCTATGTCTTCTTACTGTACACAGTTGTTTAACTCGAATACAAGGAACAGGCACGGTTAGCGCCGTTCGCAAAAGTTTCCATATTAGTCTGTCACCGTGATTGGAGCTCGTGCTTAAACGTCACCACAAGCGGCCTGCACGGTACCACTTGCGTATTTAATCACGTACCTCATATCCAGTGTGCGTCCGGATAAATAAGACCGGGTGGCATTTAAGTGGAAGCCTTTGTAGTCCAGTCTGCCAGTGTTGGCTCACCTTCGTCGCTAGGAGAAACTTAAGGAGGTTTAAATGGTAAGATCTAAGCTAGCAAAACTGATGCGGAAAATATAAGGCAAGAAGACATGTGTGTGCACTAAAGCCGTTTGGCCAGGTATAGAGAGAAGCAATTTAAATGTGAATTAACGAGTCGAACAAAAACTTCCTCATAAAGTACCTTGAGAAAGCTGGGAAAAACAAACGGATAACAGGTCAGCATGACCTAAGGTTCCGAAAAGAGCAGCTGCTGATTTACCAAACGATGTAGATTGTTGGTTATTACGGATGAAAGCGAAGACATGTATATCATGTTTACATCATATATGTCATTAATGTAAACAAGTTTGTGCATTATTGTCAGATGTTGATCTGGGTTCGTTCTCAGCAATATAATCGCGAGTAAACTTCTTGGATGTTCTGCTTCTTTCGATTGTCTTGCCATGAGTGTGATATGTCAACATGTCATATTTGGCCAAAGTTGATCTTCAGAAGTAGGATGTAGATAGTTCAGTTGATAAGGTCAGTTTTTCAACTAAGCTTCCAAACCGATGTCAGGCCTCTTGTGTTGCAGCACATAAAAAATTTTACACCAAGCGAGTGTAACTCTAGTTCCATCTGCGTCAACTCAAATGAATATAAAACATCAACCAACGTAACACTCATGAATAAAAGTTCGGGGATTTGAATTATTTCAAACTGAACACCAGTCATACGTGAGTTCAACCTTCACAGTCACGAAAGGTTTTCGGCCAGCTCACGTCAAAACGACGCATCATACTTGAGTTTTTCTCTTATTAGAGCTCATCAATAGTGTGTGTCCTCGTCCGGACGGAAAGTTTCATCCCGGCAGGCGTGTTTACGGGACTAAAGTGTTCAACGCAACATCAGCAACCTCACTAAAAACAAGACCAAATGATCAACTTCAAACGCCTAACCACAATTTCGCGAAGTGGTATAGCTAGAAGACATGTGTGAACGCCAAGACTGTGATCAGATACGGGTGGTTCTTAATTTGAGAAATTTAGCACTGTTTGTCGGAGACAAGGCAACGATGGTTTATCATGACAAGGAGATTTTGATGCTTTTTATAAGGTCTTGTTATATTCAGTGACGTAGACACATAAGTTCGTAAGGAGTATTCTATACATAAAAGTTAATTTGTCTACGGTTGTCGGAAGCCTACGTTATGTATATGAAAATTGAATAAGGTTCTTCTGACAAGATATGACATCGGATTAAGAGATTGTCTTTAAGATGGCTTGACTGCGTTGTAGTTTATAAGACCTCCTATTCTGTAGAATAGTGCCGGTCAGCTGTAACCCTCTGACCAAGCGCAATAGAACTCCATGTTCCTTGATAATTGTATACAGACTGTTCACAAAGGGGAATGGAAGGTTTTGATTAGGGAATTTGGAAGCAGATGGTTCTAGTTGATAAGTTCCATTGTAAAAACATAAGTCATATATTGTGTGATGTTGGACTGCTCAACATTTCTTACAATCTGAAAGGTCACAGATATGTAACCCTAATATAAGGAAAATATGTAGAACAAAATATGTAGAACAAATCTCACAACGATAAAATAAACAATGGCCATCTGAACTAAGTTGCCAAGGCGATCTAAATGGTTTCGGTTCACCTGAGAAGCAAGGCAGTCGTATTATCAAAAACTGTTTATGGATACACTTCATAGATCATAATTAAAAAGGCTTTCTTTCTAGCTCACCCATGTTGTGCGATTTTTCAGGTGTGTTGCAAAGATTTTTCAAACAGCTTGTTGTTCTTCAGACGTGTGAGACATGTTCCAGTTTTGCTTCTCGGCATCCACTCCCTGTTATCTTGTTACACTATTCGTCTGCATATTTTGTAAGCCTATAATTACCTGCCCTGAGTTCAGTAAAACCACTCCATAAAATAAAAACTGAAAATCTCCTATAACCAAATCCAACATCTAAAGTATGATGAAGATCTAACTGCCCGTAATCCACATACTTTGTAATCATATTCAAACAGCAAAAGACGACCGCAGACAAACTGTCTCCCTAAAACGAAATAACACTGGGATCGAATATGTAACAGGTGGCTCGCATTGAACATTCTTTTGTGTGCTGATATATAGACGGAATTTGGATGTTTTAACACACTCTAACTCTCACGTCAATCGAGTTTTCTCAGCTTACTTTTATGTGATCAATCTGGCTAATTACAATTATGTGTGGCATACTGACTGAAACCTAAGTTAAATTGGTTGCAGAACAGGGAATGCTGCACAGGATTGAGAGTTTTTATAAAAAGCTTGATACTTTGTAAGGTATAAGTGAAGTACTTTTACGAACCCATCAACAGATCCAATATGAACAATAAGGTTGAAACTCAAAAATACGAGAAGATTACATAACTTGAACTTTTGTAAAAATGATCACGATCGATAGTAGATTGCCAAAAACAGCAAGGTAATTTTGCATGATTTGCACGTTAGTATAGTTAATTCGTGATACAGATGAATACAGCAGATCATTCATACAAAGACATAAACTGGTAAAATAACGCGGCAAGTCAAAAAGTAGGCCGCACTGTCAGACCTTACATTCACTTTCCAATATCCTCCACTTGACAAACATCACGATAAAAATGGTATTTGATGTCGTTACCACGTTAAAGACATTATTCACTCAAACTAGTTACAACTAGATTCATCTTCATGATAATGAAGAAATAAATACGTTCTCCTATAGTCCTTCGGACATTTAGATAAGAAATTGTGTAATTTTAGTGGGCCTGTAACGCAGGCCAGTTACAGTGGCAACTTCAGTAGTTACTGATTACGTGATAGAATTCATGTCCAAAAGATTGCGATGTATTTCAGTATCGTTGAAAAAGTAATCGAATTTCACATCAACTCCATGATTACAGTTGATTGATGCAAATGGATCGATTGTTTGCAAGTAACTACACCTAGACAATTACCCATCTACCACGGTTAACGAGCTGAATCAACTCTTGCAAGCAAATTGGTTTAGAACGCCGAGACGGTGAATCTCCGAGGTATTTAAGGTAGTCCGTATGATTCCTCGCTTCACGTATGGACGCGCTACCAACTTTTCCACTCATAACAAATATTTGTCTTCTCCCAGCGTAAGCGCTTATCAGGACTCTTCCAACCGAGTGTGTCCGCACAGTCCGCAATGAAAGATTTTCCCTAGAAAGCTTCACACGTTGGAAGGAAACAGACACTTTCATCTGGCCACTGGACTCCCGACACCAATGCGCAAAACATTAACAAGTTTTCTAAAACTTTTTCTTTAGATACGAAGGAATAAGCAAATTTAAGACGATTTTCGGTATACCATTGAGTACTACCAACAGTTGTTTATCAATCAAGCATGCATTCTGTAAGTTAGCTTCCGGGAATCAAATATAAAACAGTGGTTGTATGCGCTATCATTGAATTTTATTGCGTTCATCTTCGAGTTGAAAATCACAATAAAAAATTGATGTATTCATCATATTTGGCATAATGTGATCCATTTAGCAAAGAAGTACAATCGTAGATGTCCGCATTAAACTTTAACCTGAGAACTCGTACTACTTGGAATTACAGACCACTAATAAACGTAAAGGTCGTAATTGAATTGAAATCCTCTCTCGCAAGTAATAAGGAGAAGACCTTGTACTAGTTGCAACAAACAGTTGTTAGTCGTAAGTCAAGAATTCGAGATTATGGATGTGGTAAAGAAATGTAAGTTTGTCACTGGCTGATCTCAATGGCACATGCAAAGTCACAAACTGTGAATTGGTCAGTATATTACGGAAGAAGGCACTTAGCGAATAACGTAGGGCGTAACGTTGGTACTATTCGTTCAATCTTGACACAGTATCTTGTAGAAACATTGGATTGGTCTGCCAGTAAATTGTCTACCGTGTAGTAGTTTGGATAAGCGATAAACTAAATGGGTTTTCACCTAGAAGGGATAGTCGACAGGTCTCATAATCCTAAAATCACCATGCTCCATGTAATGAATGGACCGTGAGGCTAACTAGCATTGTCTTACAAGCACTGCTTTACAAATCACAACGTGAACGTAGTGGTATAACAAACAAACCTGGCCGCTTTCACTTGCTCACTGGTTACACTCATGGGCCAACCCTAAACAGTGGAAACGTCGTCAGACAATGTTCTTCCGAAATAGGTGTTCTAGCGACAGTCTTGTGAAAAGATACATGTGAACAAGCATGAGCTAGAGGCTCAATAAATCATGCACACCACTTACACGCATGAAAATCAAAATCCTGCCAATAATACGTCAGCATGTCTTGTTGTACAGTTCAACTTTAGTCCGTGCGCACCTGTTGGTTTCGACTGCGACTCACGCAGTAAAAACTTTTGTGTTGTTGAAAGATAAAACCCACCGCTCGCAGTTATATTCACAGAAGTTGACCAGATTCACATTCAATATTCTTTTTACGATTTTTTTTCGGTTCAGAGAGGACGAGGATGATGATATAACCTATATACCAAAGTTTTCGCATAAATTTGAAATCGATGTGCAAAAGTACGACCCTTCATTATTCCGATACAACGATAAAGACTTCGCAACAGATTCTCAAGTAAGCAGCCTGAGAGATAATCATTGCAATGGTCATTTGAATTGGTAACTTATAGGTTAAGCGTTTGAATGCTCTGTTCAGATCTACCGGCCAATGTGTTTAATAATCTTATGAGTGAACTTAATTATTATGTCATTTGAGTTAAGGCTTAGGTTGAGGCTTTCGAGATATACAGTGATATACCTTGTATGTTTTCCCTCACTGTATCTCTTGCAAAACTAGTACAGGATAAACAAAACATGGACCGATAGTAGAATTAAATTCTGCGGACACATGTAGGCCTCGTTAATACTCGATGGACTTGGAACATACAGTTGTCTGTCGCCTGGCATGGAATATTGCGTAATTTGTGGTCCGGAAAGTGTGTACCATTCATGGCACTTCTAACGACAACCAGTTTATTTGCATGAACAACAGCTGGTTGACTCAACCAAAACTGCCCGATATGTTGGACATTTCGAAATTGTGCAGTAGATCAAAGCAAGCGAATACACGCTTGTACATTTATAAAACACAGAATCGTGGTCTACTTATCGAAAGCAAACATCACTGAGGTGTGACTTAGGCATGACATTATTGCCCCAGATTATAGTTGCAGACAACCGTTTGATGATATCTCAGTTAGAAGATAGCATTGCGACGGACTTTCGTCATGCCAGACTTGTTATTCGTCAATCATATGGACCCCCATGTGACCGATTAATAGCGAGTTGAATTGACTCGTTGTCGGTATTACCGCTTGATCGTAAGTAGAGTTGCGCTAAGTTTGGATCTCATACAAGTACTTCTACAAGAAGCTGAGCAGCGAAGAACGTAGTTATGAGTCAGACGTGTCCACATCCGCTCCTGTGATCTCAAACTTATTGTCCACATTTTTGACTACAATACCTCCTCAACCGAGATAAAAAATATTCTGCCACAATTCATTTGAACCCACCCGTCATTACGTATTAGCGAGCCTTAATTGGCGTTCCTAAGTAGCACGCACAGTAATCATCTAATGCAACGTGAGTAAAACTCGTTTCTAGATCACGTTTCAAAAAGTCCAGCCCGAAAATTTCCATGTGAAAATGAAGGGGGCAGATAGACGAAAGTGTTGTTCAATTAGTGGCAGTTAGTAACCCCGGCTGCATACCGATAACAGTCAGACCTTGGCGTGAATGATTTAAGTGAACTGAATGAAAACCCGTAAATATTTTGATGTACCCCTATATGTTGGCTCATCAAGTTTCCCGAAGTAAATTCGTTTTCTACATTTTTATGTTAAATATCTTTGCAGAAGCGGTACATACAACCGGCAAAGCTTAACCAGTTCGCAAAAGAATTAATGAAGCGTGGAGTAAGGTAAGTTACTATAATATTTATATATGAAAACAAAACTGTTGCTCATTACAAGAAATTGATAAACTATTTATGATGGACAGTTTTGGCTAATATGTATCTGGCTACCATCAATACTTCTGTTCGCCCTTGGTTTCTGTCCAGAAAGGACCTCCGTTGATAAAACACCCCAAACTATTGTAGTTTCCTCTCATTGATGTCTTAAATTTGACTTCCTCTTAAAACAATGCCGTACAATTCAATCATTGTAGGAAATCACAGCATACCAACTCAGGTTACTAGACGATAGTTCCATGATAGGTTTCAGTGGTATTTCATCTGTGTCGAGGAGGTTTGAGCGCTTGAACACACTAAGTCAGTGTATCGGTATAGTAATTCATCCTCGGGATGGAAATCTGAGCAGGTGTAAACGTTCACATCTCATTCCGTCTTTTACAGTATCGTCAAGGTTGTTCTCAATTTCAAGGCCAAAAACAACCGTGAACTTTCTGTGACAGATGGTGAATATTTGGAATTGCTTGATGGATCAAAGTCTTGGTTCAAAGTGCGCAACTCGATCAATCAGGTTGGCTACTGTCCAAAGATGGTCTTACGTGTAATTGAACGTCACCGATCTGCTATCTCACGACCGTCCATATTTATGGGATATGAGTGAGGGTGAGTTGAACATTAGATACTTCATCGGGAATTTTGCTTTAAAAGAGAATCGCTGGCCGCTTAACTTAGTATACGTTGAAAATATGTCAATTGGTGAACCAACCTTAACGTTCGAAATTGTAAGCTTAAATCCTCGAATTCCAATTATGTTGTCTTAGCTGGTAAGACAGCGTTTGCAACCGAACTATAAAGCAGTGATAAGAAGTGTAAACAAAGCTTTGAATTATCTATCTACTTCAACACATGCTGTAGACGATGTCCGTAAGACGGTGTTCAGAAGGACCTCAGCAATGCCATTCCTCGGGTAAATTGTGCAGTCATTGGCTGTGTGCAGAGTGAATCGGTTGTGTTGTACGAAGCAGATCGCCAAACAGTCACCACATAGTGAGGAGGAAATGCTCGATTTAAGTACTAAAACAATCATCTACCGTACGAGCAGAAAAGAGCCCCAAAAAATCTGCCAGGTAGAATCAAATGCCATAAATCCCGACCCGTCATCAATTTATTTTTGACGCAACAGCAATGCATTGAAAGTTATACACAAGTGTTACCACAGGCTACTGAAGTTTATGACTTCCTACACTAATCAACTCAAGCAATGTACAAAAATAATGCAATAACACCTACAGAATCAAACGAATCAAAGATGGCCGTTTAAGAATAACGCAATGAGTACACAAGGAGTATAGTGCCGACACACGAAGTCGACGTGAGCAAGCGAACAACAGGACGAGAAGACAACACAGCGGAACGACAAGCGAGCGCGCAGCGTGAGTCGTACGTTTGAGTGCGCAGGGTACTTCTCGGTATCTACACTCGTTCAACCAAACACATGGGTACCTACAAAATTTGGAAACGAGAAGAGTACAAGTGACTATCGTAACTCTTACACAGTTAGCAATGAACAAATACGGTCGCTACACACCCATTCGGTCACACTTTTGGAGTGGATCTGAATCCGTACGAGTTTGTGAAGTAACTTCGGTAGGCAGTGTAACTTAACTGTCATTGCTTATCGATTGGAGAATCAAATTAAATTGAGGCGGACTCACGTCCGTAGTAAACAAATTTTTGAAACACGCAACGGCTGACTGGAATCCCTATCAATTATTGGGTTGCGCTTGTAACGTACGAAGTTTTACTGTATAAAAATATTTGCAAATGTTTAGCTTGTTAATAAAGGCAAACCGAGACAACCTCATATTTCCACACCGGTTTCCTTTGTCATTTACGGCTGGGGCTCTAAAACGAAGTTATGTTATGGTAGAGCTAAGCAAATAACACCACTTATCATTGAATTGTGTAAAAATATAACAAGCCAGTGGGAATATATTTTCAGCTATTTCTTAGTGATGTTGCATCTGCATACATCACACATTTCTCCATTTGTTTTTCCGCAAATTCACCGGATAAATTAAAAAACCGCAAGCAACAAGCTGGCATTAGGCCCCAGTAACCGGTGCCTTCATTACTGAAAAATACAAACTTTATTGTATTAATTTCAGCTAACCGGTGGAACTTAGAATATTGGATAATTCACTAAACAGACTGAAAAAACATTCACTTAAAAACTGCCTCACCTAACTGAGTTCTACCAGCTGAACTATGGAACAGATTCACAGAGAATATAAGCTCCTGCATATTCTCAGATCAACTTAGTTTGATCCGGGTTTTTTTTATCAAACGGTTACATGTAAAAGAAGTTTATGTTGCGTGCACTTTTCGGGGGTCAAATAACTACTACACAATAAATTGTTCCAACCTCTAATGACACACGAAGATATGCTTATTCGCACCTGGGGATCTTCACGTGGTGACTTCTGGTAAACCGTGAACCCTAACATCCTACTGGTAGCCTGTCTACACACCGCAGGTGAAACACACAAACATGTGCTAGTTGTTGACTGCATAATTTGACGCCTGTACATGGTAAATTTTCTGATTTAAGTCGCTTGATAAAGGCTCTCCGAGAGGGTCGAAACGTTGCGAAACAGATAACTCTTTTGGTTTTTAATTCATTGTGGCTTAGCCAAGGAATTACTTAAAAATGATAAAGTGAACTCAACCCAGGACAAATTAACATGTGGTTTCTGTTTTCTAAACTAGCGGCTATGATCCAAACAGTCATCGGTCCTACTTCTGAAAAGTGTCATATGAAAAGAAAGAAAACTGTGCTGGTTGATTTGTCCTGCCTTGTGTTGTTTCAGCTGATTGTAATTGCCTTCTTCAAGATGAAGCACGATAAGGGTAGTAGATTTTTCTTCCAAACTGGTTCACTCAGCTTCATTAAAAAATGGTTGAGTGGTACGTTGGAAACCGAAATCCTTTGAACTTTAAATGTGCTCTCAGAAGATCTTGAGAAGGACAGAGTGGACATTTCTTATCAGGTCCCTAGTGAACTGCGAAGACGTTCTGGTTGGCCTTGGGGAAGGTCACCAGATTGTTCTCAACCCATACCAGAAAGGCAAGAGGTCTTCTGCTTAGAGGGTCCTCAAAATAACCATCCTTGGGACAAAGATCTCAATGCACAAGTTTGCAAATTGTAGATAGTCGCCGTCAAGAAGCAAAAGTGGAACACAGTTTCGATTGCGGTAGTAGACTAAGGCATGAGAACTATCATAGGCCATGTTCAACACCAAAGTACCGACGAAACAAGACTACACACAATCTCAGGCTAATCGTAAACAAGCAAGTAGGCTATAGGTAGAGAGTTGTGACAAGTTAATCTGTGAACAACACTGTCAACGTATAATTGAGTGTACGTCTCGAGCAAACTTTTGTGACTGTCCATATTCAAAATTAGATATAAGATATTTGAAGTTGATTGCATAATAAACACTACTCAAACCAGAGAAGGTCACAATTTGCAACGCTGTTTCGTCTGACAAAAATTACTCAATCGTAATCTGATTGTTTATTCTCATCACCAGTTCAATTGTACATAAACAACCACTTCCCTGCTAGAACATTGAGGTAACGATAGGCATATGTTGGAACTAAATTGTACAACCGACATACTTATTAACAGCGAAGAACACCAAATCTGATAGAATATACCTTACTGTTTAAGATTGTATAGCTTGTGCTGCAAGCATAAAACGTCCAGAAATTTCAATAGGTTTTTTGTTTCATTTTCAGGAGTTGATGCAGCATTCCGTACACCCGATAGATTTACTCATCCTCATCTATCCCATTCGAACAATTTATTCGCCAAATTGCTTTCTCATCGCATCAGTTCTACAATGCCCTGATTTTGCATGTCGCTTACACTAAATGTAATTTAATGCTGCTTGAATGCTTTAATAATTTCGGAGGTTGTTCGCTGGTCAGCTTCAAGGCGGCGTATATACTACTTACTTCACGGGAGTGCACAGGACAGCATCCACCGATTTTCATTGTTTTCCTTTAAACAGAATTTTCCTGAAGCTAAAATGACGGTTATATTTTTTCCAATCAAGTTTGAGCGGTTGCTCACAATGGTGCATATCAACACAAATCAGTGGTAATTTACATTCGAATATCTAATTCCCTATTGTCGTTTTGAGTCCATCTTCGTCAATTAGCTGAAATAAATTATATTTCCACACGTCAGAATTGGTTCGGTTATCTTATTACCTAGCTAACAGTTCTGCCTGGTTTAACAAATTTTTTGGTGTTTGCTTCCTAATAAACAGTATCTAAAAAATCTCCACAGTTTCACATATTCAAGAATCTCATAGCTTGTAATGTGTTTGATAATGTGCTTCTGCTACACTTCATTGTTGAATAAATGCTAGTTTTCAAATAGCATATTTGATTATCTCTGCATTTATTTCGCTTTTATAATAGTGATGGGACACGCGTTTCGAAATATACACGTTTATTCAAATGGTCACGACTTTTTTGTATTCTGTTCTTGTTGATGTATATTCTCATGATGGATTATATGGATAATAACAGGGTAGCCAACAACATTACTCAAAACGACATTGCATGCAAATCGAACGGATTGTTGTATTAAGTGTGAACCCTCAGGAATTAAACGACGATAAAAATTTACCAGACCATCACAACGGCGAAGTCGTCTGAATGATGGGGGCTCCGGGTAGTCCACCATTGCTTGCACTTTGTCTAGGAAAGGTTCGATCCCGCTCGTGGATATACCGTGACCTAGGAAGGTTACGCTGAGCATCCCAAATGAGCACTTAGCTAGATTTGTAGTCACTCCATGATACGACAAACGGGCGAATAATGAGCGTGAGTGCGCGCCGTGTTCCTCCTGTGAGGAGCTAGCGAACAAGATATCATCCAAGTACGGATAGACATCGTCCAGTCTACGACACACGTCGTGAGTAGAACGTTGGAAAGTCTGGGCAACGTTGCTCAGACCAAACGGCATGTTAAAAATTCGAAAAGTCTGAACGTTGTTGTGATCGCCGTCTTCGCGATGTCTTCGGGGCTACAGAAATCTGGTTGTTAGCTTGGAAAGAAATGACCAAGCCAAAATGATGGCAATAACACAATAGTAATCTGTTCGAACAATAATGCCAATTGGTAGGTGGTGCCTAGAACTGACAATAAGTACACTGTTACGGTCTGGATATCTTTCGTCAGTAGAATTGCACTTCACAGGAAAAGTACGTGAAACGGCGTTTGACCTGTTGTGTCAGTCATCCTGTTTCGGCAACGAATAACATTTTCGTCCTATGATCTGAACAGAACTGACTTTTGTCAAGTCACCACTAACATCCACCCTCAATGTTTATTTTCCTAACCACTGACTGAATGGGCGGATCTGTTGGTGGTTGTTGGAAGGTTGTCCGGAATCAGAACAGTTCGTTCTTCCTGATGCGTATGTGCCAAATCAGCACGCCGATTCAAGAATGTTCTTGATTATATCGTTAGGTTCAAATGTCTCTTATTGTGTCAATATATGCTGAATTTTCACTTGTGTACTACAGTTTGCTTCTTAACTAACAGGCGCCAAAGAGTAGTTGACAGCCCTCAGCAACACTACAATAACTGCCTGGTAAGTAGCGAACTCTTGCAATGTCAGCGAAATGGCGTACAATCAAATACCCGAAGTGTGCTTAAGACTGCTTGCATGCCACCGTTCTCAGACGATGGATCGATGGCGGAGGATGAATACCAAAGGACAGTCTTAGTTGCGTGAATAGTGAAAATATTCTATAGAACAGTAAATGTCAAGCTGTCCTGAAATATCTTGTAACATGAGTCCCAGAAGGTTGAAAACTTGTAAGTAACTGAGAATGCTTTCCTATGTCGGACGGTTCAGAAAGGAGAAAAATCCGGTCAGTGGTTTCTGTTTCGGAAGGTCATTAACAAATTAGACGGGTTGAAGGTTGATTAAAAATAACTCAAACGCAATTTAGTGAGCATAGTACGAGCGAACTTCGATATGCACAAAACAGTTGATGATTAGTAGAAATAGTAACAGGTAAATCGCTTCTTCATCCCCGAGCCACTGGTCATTTTGACAAAACTGATTGAATGGACCGATTAAGAAATTGAACATGTCTCAAGCCGCTGTCTGGATTCACAGATGGACAACGTTGATGCGACAGTCTGTAGTATGCTGTTCCAGCTTAAACACACTCAGATGCCGAAAGACTGTGTTACGTATATCAATTTGCACATCTCGTGTTGTGTCATTATCCGAATGGAATTATTTATAGACAACCTAATATGTAAATTAGGTGACAAATTTAAGTTGATTATCGTTGGTATGGGTTTGTGAAGTGGGGCCAATGGCATTTGAAACCGTCGTTTCTGTATATGTTCACGGATAGAAATACATGGTTTTTCACCCTTAAGGAAGTATTTCTTGCAGCCCCAAGGAATAAGAGACATCATTCTATATTTGGCTGTGTTGAACTGGGTTTGTTTTCCCGTGGTCTGACGATGTATAAGGATTATATCACGCTGCAACACATCGATCGCTGCCACACTATCTATTGTACTCCAAACTTTGATGTCCTCGCCATACAGTAGCAATGGAACTTCAGCCAGCCTCAGCATGAATGAAGTAAAGAGTAGATGACCAATAAAAAATGGATGAGAAAGTTCAACCAGTCTCCCTCATTTTCCGGGAACTCTGGCCAGCGCAAACGTGCTGCAATACCTTTCGTGTCGTATCATCAACCACTTTTCTTGTATCTAGTCACTTTCGATATTTACTGAATAGTTGTAAATTTGTCGTTTTTACCGGTATTAAACCCTCATCTTTGCCTACCGCACATTCATGACCAATACTCTTCGAAGGAAACAAGACACCTCTATTGTACGTTCAAGTTCACTATTGATCTCCGTTTGATTAGCGGCTCCCGCACTTTTGTCGGAAGTACCAGGTGACCTCCAAATTTCACCAAAATATTCACCATTATCACCGTTCTACTCACTGTAGCCTATTCTGATCATCCGAAGCTCCAAAAACTCGATGACAATCTCTTTCTGGAACAACTCAATACACCATTAATCGCAGTCATATTCCTAAGTTGGAGAAATGTCCACCTGTTTACTGGTTCTAACTATCTTCAGAATTTTTCACCTTGTAGTGACCTGCGATCATGTGGCTTCTCTAAGGATCCAGGCTGCAACCATGTTTTCCTGCTTGTTTGTTCTGTATGCATGATTCTGTGTACGCCTGCAACAAGAGGCCTGATACAAACTCAGTGCCACTTTCTTCAGTCGTACACGCAGTGAATGCTTGCCCATTTCTTAACGACCCATCTATCATCTCATTCTTCAAGGTCGTTTAACCCGAACCTTTTCGAGCGTTGTTTAGCGCACTCGAAGGTTCCACGCACTTTTCGCTTGGCGCTCTTTTGAGCATCGCCGAGTGGGCTGCGGCCCGTCTCACGCTTTTCTTCTTTTTCCTCTTGGTTGTTGCCGTTGGCCCCAGACTAGGCTAGAACTAACTACTTATCATATTTCTAAATATTGCTGGAAATATACGGTTTGTTTGCAAACCCCGCTGCGTTTTCTAGTTCGATGCCTGTTGAGATTACGTTACGATTGTTCTTCAGGAAAGACGTATTAAATTGCTAGTGGACGACGGTCTAGCGCATACTCAATTGTCCACTACAACCTCCAGCACACGCACCACAAGCGGCTTACTGCCAAACGTTATTCTCAGTGTAGCATTCGTATTGACGCTTATAACTGAGCTAAACAGTGTACAGCATACCGGTATAGCACGGCACATCCATATACCACCACTACTCCTGGGGTGTTCGTTTTATTTGACACACATTTCTAATACCTTCAACCTGACATCGTTTGCGACCTTCCATTTCCCAAAGGACATGCATACTTCTTGATCTATGTGAAATAACTTACTGGATGACCTGCTTCTCTTTCCGTGAATAACTTGTTCACTGAATTTAATACATACAACTCTATTTAACTACAGAACACACATTTTTGAGCCCCATACTTGACCATCATTTTCATAGTTCCTAATTGAGGTCAACAATTTCTTTTCGTTTGGACCAAAACTTTATACGTTAGAACACAGCGACCAGTGCATACCTCCCGTCACCGAACAGTATAGTTGAAAGGATTTACGGTCACATGAATTATTCTTTGAGGACAACCTCGGATGGTTCCAAATTGTCCGAACCCCTGCTTTTTGTCTAACAATACTATGAAGGGTGATTTTGATGGTACCTTCAAAGGAACTCGTCCTGTGAGTACAATCCCTCTTTCCACCCGTATTTTCACTTTTTTTGTCAAGCAGCCAGTCAGATGTAATCGTAAAGGAAAAAGGGTCATGTCCACAGCGAAAGTGTTTTCCACGCTGCTTTTCCAGTCAGAGGTTGTACGGGCCAATAGCAGTTCAGTAAAACGCAAGCTTAAATCAGCTGTTCTTGCAAGTATTTCCCCCCCCATTTGTTAACCTGCCGCATAGCCTTATCCTAAATATATCCCCCCACACTCCCTGTAGCTCTAAAACCTAACCAACCGTCAGAATACGGTCTTTCTCAATATGTCATTGAAAGGAAAACAACCGCTTTAATTCAGACACGTAACATATATTGATGGCAACTATCTACACAGCATGTACAAAACGTGGAGCGTTAATTTTCATCCAGGTAGAAAGCATTCTGTTCATCCAAATCCACAATCCGTATTTTCTCCTGTATAAGTAAGAATGCCATCGTGTTACTGCGCACAAACCTGACTAACCTCCTCACTTTCCCGTGCGCACGAGTTTTGTGTATATCGTTTGTCCCTTGCACAATGTAACTACCCTTTACAATATTCATTAAGCATCCTGTAGAAACTTCATTGGACAGTTTGGTGGCATGGAGCAGCAGCCGAACGTGGGTTGCATCATTCAGGCAATCACAACTCACCGACGTGCCACCCTTTATTACGCGCAATTTTCCGCTGATTGTGTTCATAGGGCGTCTATGTTTATGTTACAGCTTCCCGAAAAATAACTCTCTGACTCACTATCACATCAGTATTGACGAGATTTCCTTAATGCATTTGAAGCACCACCTCTAACTTTACAAAAGCTGTTGCGTTATAAACAGTTTCACAGTGACTTACGAGCATGTTTTTTGGTTCCATTCGTTACAGTCCCTTTAAAACCTCACATCAACCGTAGTACAGCGGACCGGTTTAAATTACGCATTATGAAGTTAGATTTATTCAGCAATAGAATGGATTTAATAAGTACTGACTCATAAGAGTTGCGAAGTTTGAATATTGTGAGTTCGAATTTCTTTCACAGTTGTTTTACTGATAATTAACTGTGTCCGTAGCCTAAATACTTCGAGGATCTTGCGTAAAGATTGTCTGCGCTAGGGATCGCGCCATGCACTGTTTGCTCTGCGACACATGGTTTCACACCTCGTGTCTGGGCATATCGAACGAGGTTTACAAAATGTTGACAACAACACAGCTAGACTGTAACCACCTTGTGTGTCATTGTTGTAGAACCGCAAGGCAGCCCCCTAGTTCTGAAACTAGCACCTTACCGGTGGATGTGACATCCCATGAGCCACGGACTGTAGCCAGTAAGGTTTGCATTGCGAGTGTTAGTGACACAGCATCATATGCGTCAGCTGCCTCGGGAGCGCCGTCAAAAAGGTTATCTCGGTTGCTCCAAAAACGTACATGCCCATTTCTGCTGACAACCCGCCAGCAGCATGTGGGCAAAAGCGACCGAATTCCGATGTTCTTTGCTCGATACTACCTAAGAAGCCCAATGTTGCTGCTCGGGAGAGCTACGTTAATAACAGCGTAATTTCGGCAAAGTTCTCCAGGAGCACCAACACAGTCGCCCCCCAACGGTTGAACTTATCTGCTCGGGAAGATTCTGTAATTGTTCAGAATCTTCCGGAATGTGCCACCATCTGCTTAAAGCTGCGATACGAGCATGATCGTGAGCTCTGAGCCAGTTTTCGCACTAGGATGGGCATAAACCCGTGTCCCAAATTCCATCCCGAGGTTGGCGAGGAAATCAGACAAACCGCAGTTAGCAAGGGTCGTGCTTTCAACGTTTAGTTTACTGAAGACGTTCTCCTCAAGGTACATAAGCTGCACGATGACTCCGGGGCCCAGGTGTACCCTGATATACCACGGGCTGAACGCCAGAGGTGAAAACTCGCTCAGAAGGAACCGGGAACCACTGACCGATCTCGTAATACTATTATTAAGGGTGTCCCCGAATCCACCAGCGAAGACCTGGAACATAGCAAGAGTCAGTAGCGATTCCTGTCAACTGCTCTTGAACTTACCAACGTCCAGGTTCAACGCATTCATCGAGTCCCGCGGCCCAAGCTGGAGTCAGACGAATCCCCACCACTACTCCTCAAAATTACTGTCACCTCTCATAAGATGGCATCGCATATACTGGAGCGGTTCCGCCACTGGCGT
>LUCH01000095.1:335725-358858 GCA_013368495.1 Paragonimus heterotremus | reverse complement strand
GTCCAGTTTAGCCCAATAGGTCATCGAGATGCGCAAGCCGTCACACCGCGTCAAGGTCCAGTCTCGTTGTGACAGACAGTGTTGCTGATGAGAATATCAGCGATGATAACAAAGGCACAAGTTGCCTTTACCAGCCTACGTCATATGCGGCGTCGGAAAGACGTCCGGTTAGGACTAAAAGCACGGGTTTATAATGTGGGTGCTGTCATTTGAACCAACGAAACTTTGCAATTTGGGGGAAGCCTACTTTGCCGAAGTGCACCTGATTTTTTGTTGGACGGTATTAAATGAGTTTCAGAATTCGTAAAGGAAACATTAAAGCGATATGGAATTGTAACATAGGAGAAGTATAGATCGAGCGTAGGTGATCAGGCACAAATCAAGCGCACCTCACCTCCTCTGACATTGTCACTGTAGGCCTGATTCACCACGCTGATTAGAGGCTTCGGATATTGTCACAAGTGCGTTAATTAATTCTTCGCTCAAAGTCATTTGTTAATGTTTCTGTCATGATGTTTTCAAAGAGTGTTCCACATTGAATATGCGTTCACACTGAAAGAATGCTGTTTATATTTCTAGCGTCATAGCTGTTGCTAGTGACCTCGTTGGCAGTGGCTCTTGTTACGTAAGACTGTGCCTCAGCGAACGTGACGGACCACAACTTCTCACAGGTCAAAGTAAGACCGCCTCCGACTTGTCGGTCATATATCGAAACTTGACCAGGTGTAAACAGCCTTTCTGTTTAAGTTGAACGAAACGTTAAGGTACGAAGAATACGTACGTTGCGATGTGTCGACACTTCATTTACTCTCATTAATCGCAAACATAAAACCTGCCGATTACATATGACACAAATAGTTCGACAGAATATGGACACGCACGCAATCATGAACGCAGTTTGTTTAACCATTCTGTCTTTCACGTTGTCTGCCCCGGTTTGAAACTACACGCGTTACTCACTCAGTCACTTGGCCATCTTTCACAGGGAACGATCGATATACTGTCATCAATGAGTTGGGCGTCGAGGGGAGCCTTCTGATTTGGACATCTCGAGCACTGCTTTTTGAAGTCATCTGTCACAGACGTAGTCTGCCATCCACATCGTACTAATACTATTCTGGACCTAAGGTTGCAAATTTACTGCTGTTGTATAGTTATTGCCTTGGGAAAATCAATAAAGGTGGTATCTGCTGGCGTGCTCCAGTCATCTGCTTTAGTTCATTGCTTCCCAGCTTCAAGCAGGCTAATCGCCGAAGATCTTTTTTAAAGCCGTTTTGATTGCTATGTGGTGAATTTTGTTGCATAGTGTAAGCCCACAAATGGTTGTCGTCAATAATTTGCTCAACTACATATAGTAAGGCAAATGGCCCGTGGTTTACAGGTTAATTGCGATCAACCTCCTTGAGAACAAAATATGATATGGGTCTCCTTGACCTTCCGAGATCTGTCGTGTTCTACAGGACGGCTCAGCAACCGAATTGGTCATCTTACCAGGTTTCCTTACCAATCTTCAGTATCCTTGTACAAATCTGATCAAGACCGGCCGACTTGTTACCAAACCATTTTTCTGGTCTTTGTAGTACGACACGTGGTGTAGTAATCTATGATTTCCTCTGGATTCCCATTTCCATCATCATCATAAACAACGATACATCTGTGGTTTTCGCTGATGCTTACGTGTACAGCCGTGATGTAAGAAGTTAGTCCTGACCAAGTAGTGTCCAGTGTCGGTTAGTGTGCCCTCTTAGTTAGTAAAGATGATGGCACATTGTATTCTAAAAGTCTCAGCTATCTCCATAAACCAACGGCGGGATTGCAAAGGGGCTTTCAATGCCTTTAGCGATATCGTTGTGCAGTGGTTCTGTTTCGATGCTGAAACCATTTTTTAGCCTCACTTGACCCTGACGTTTGTTTGTTCGCAATGCTGACGGATTACGAACATGGCTGTAATCGATGCTCAGTGGATTAGTATGCATCTGCGTTTCCGTCTAACGAAAGATCTTTCTAACTCAACGAAAATGACGCCGTTAATCAACCACATGTTGGCGGATTTAAGCCTCGGTACTCTCGAGTTCTGAAAGCATTGTATTGATGTTCGTCTTGATATGTTGAATGGAGAGTGGCACCTTGGGGATTGAAATCTAACTATTTCCAACCTTATCTATTTCTGCGGTTTCGCATGCCACTAGTTTTCGTCTCTTAACCAGAATGGTATGGAGGGTGCCATTTCTAAATTACGTGAAACAGGCAGATTAATCGGATGTTTTCAGTCCCGAATAAGTTCCATCATCCAAATGGAATCTGCACTTTTTCCTTCTTCAGACGTCTGCTTGATGCTTTCGGGTGTCCCCATACCAATTTTCCACGAATCGATGCTGGTTTGAATTTTACCGAGGGATTTCTGTGTTCATACTTACACAGAGTGACCCGAACTTAATAGAACACTGGCACAATGAGGCAGAAGTTGAAAACTGGTACATCATACTGAAGTGCGGACTCTGTGGAGGCTTACATTCACGGGTCCTTTGACAGAGTTCGGTCAGGAAGCTGCAGTGAATCGCAGTAGTTGGGGCTTATTTGGGCGGAAAATAGGAATACTGTGACCTAAATAAAGCATGCACCCTTATTTCGATGAACACAACTGTGTACAAGTAATATGCAGTGAGCGTTTCCTTACCTGACTCGATTAGCACACTTGTTGCCGTAAACCATTGGACAGTTACTTATGAGTAGTAGGGGATTTCGGTTTTCCATATAAATCTAACATCACCCACAATTGATCGCAGCTGTCGCTTCCTCGTAAACCTTCCAGTCGGCCCCAGTCGGTTCGAAAAGAAGCACTAAACTCGCTTTATATGAAAAACCGAACCCCCCTATTGCTCACCGGCCATCGAAATATCGCTCACCAAGTTAGTGATTTCTGTAACTTCAAGTTCTAATCGAGAGGTCATCGGGCAGAGTGAACAATACAATTATTGTGTCTCCTTTCGAGGCGATCGAGCAATCAGAGCATCACCCACAAGCGAAAGTGGTCGAGCATTCAGATGTAATTCGTTCGTGCCTAGTGTGAGGTCAATGGCGCAGTGGTCAACACGGTTGTCTCATGAAGGCGTGGCCGGAGTTCTAGTCCAGGTTATGGCAAGGATATGCTCTACTGATGAGCTCTAATGAGAGCGAAACTCGAGTCTAATTTTTCTTTTCAAAAGGAGCCAACTGGAAAACCATCAGACGGCGTTTTTACTGCAGTGCGACGTATCCGTTCTCGTTCTCTGCCTCACTGGATAAATTATGCAGTGCTGGTGAATCCCATTGAGTAATCTTACAAGAGAAATTACTGTTGAGATATGCCAGTGTGTTATCCGGATATCGTAAAGCATCGAAGATATAATCGGGATAGCGATGGTTGATCGACTTAATCAAAAAACGATTATTGTTAGAGATTGTCACATTTGTCTATGTTGTCTAATTTTGAGGCTTATGCAGCAATATATAGTTTCTTCACCCACGTTTACTTCGCCTACTCTACTAGCCCAATTACTTTGAAAGTTTTGATTGCTCGTGTCGAGCATCATACATTAGTGCTACCGCAAAGCGATTGTCTGATAAAGTGCGTGATGTAATTAAAATATTTCTGAGTGCGACTGTTTTTCATCTGGCCGACTTTAATCATTCTTTCAGCAAGAAAGATACTCTTTAGATTGTCTGCCTAGTGTCAAGTAATCGATCAGAATGGTTGGGTCCCGAATGTTGATCGTTACCGAGACCATCAGTATCCGATTGCACAACTCTGACCTCTACACTCAGACGTAGCTTGTTTGGACACTTAGTCTCCTTTGGCCTACAAGCAATCAAGCTCACAATTTAAAACAATGTGTAACTGATCGCAAACACGCCGTTTGTAACCTCTATTGTCAGGTTTTCTCACTCTGGTTAATATTTATTGTGTTTTAACCTCATGATCAAACACAAAAACAAGTCCCGTTCGCTATGTTAATCTTTTAATATTTTCTTAGGTTTTACGCCGTGAGCGAATTTGGGTAAACCGATTTATTCTCTAGCAAGTTAGTTGTTGTTTTAGTGAGGCACTTCATTTTACAGTACGGCCTGTACAGATGTTTTTACGCTGCATCGATGTAAAATTTTTGTCAGATATATTCAATTGTATGCTACTACCTCGTATCTGCCGGTATTGCACGAGGACAAAGTAATGGATTGTCTGATCTTGTTGGATTGGGTGCTTTTAACTAAATGCGCCGTTCACGAAAACCTGTTTGGGCTTTATCATTGTCTTGGTGTATGATGAATTTCATTGTATTGTTTCAAATTTTAGGTTGTATGTCAAGAAGCTCCACAGTTCCATCCCAGTTAATGCACACTAATACAAACGTATTAATGTCAGAGGTCTGCTCCCTGGCAGTTTTAGAGTGCATCATTCAATCAAATGGGTGTGTGCGTTTAGAAGATCTTTGGTCAATGATGTTTGCCCGGTTTCAACATTCGGGCGAAGTATTGTCAGTGATTGGTCTCTCGCCTGATATATTTGAACACTTTATTAAAAAACAGCCGGCTTTGTTCCAGTTGTCCAATGGATACGTCTATTCGGCTGATACGTCCACAGAAACCTCCACCAAAGACAACAGTAACGCTCACTTTTGTTCCCCAGTATCCGGAATTCACTCTTTTGTAAACTCCACTCAGGTCAATCATTCATCATCGTGTGGTCAAGAAGTACGAAGTCCTTTAGATGGAGAAATAGAGGCTGTACGATATTTTCAAGAGCAGCTTAAGCGCAAACCCGAGCGGTGGGTCCCAATCAAAAGCTTGGCCGGTCATTTATCTCAAGCTTCTGCATCCATCCGAACGATTGTTGGGCCGCAGTCAGAATTTTCCAATTTTTTGCTGCGACATCCGTTGTTCTTTAGAATTCAAGGGGAGCTAGTTGGATTGGCCGACAACGTCAGAGTACAGTCGAACTCACAGTTAGCCAACAAAAGGAAGTCACGCCCACTCTCTTTTCAAGGCTTCGATTCAGTCCGTGTTCGCGGTTTTTCGGAGCGGGTCTCATTGCCTGTGATCATTCACCCGATTCAAAACGTATCAGGCAATAGTACCGTCGTGAATGGAACATCCGTGCCGAATATTGACACGGTGGTACTGAGCGTTGACGAGTGTAAAGCAGTATTGTGGCTGATACACAACATTGACAGCCTTCCAGAACGGGCGATGCCGTTGGGCACCTTACTGTCCACCCTTGCACACGCCACAAAAAGCGTCTCTAGCTCCATCGGCCGGACACAGATAGAATTGATGGAATTCATCAGAAAGTATGATCGAATATTTCTTTACACTGAGTCTACCAAAACCATACGTGTTCATACGACTGCCAGTTTGAGCCTTTTGATTGTCAGTCGATGTGCTACCTCTGCGAAAACAAATGTTCTCTTGTCCCAAAGAGGATGTATATTTTGTGTGAACCGACTGTGGGGCATTATCGATCTAGGTTTCCACGAACATGTATTTTTTGATCGATCTCAGTTCAAACATGTCACGGACTTATCAAAACACTTTCAAGTGAGTGAGATTATTCGACTTGATTAATTATCGCGAGTACTACATTTTGCGATAAGGTTCTACGATCACCCGAATGGTTTACACTGTTTCGTACTAGGTTGACAAAGATTACTTCTGTATACCAAACGAACAAATCGTAATAGAGAGCGGTGGGCAGGCTTTTGTTTGAGCCGTCTTTATAGAAACGTTATACACAACAACTCCGGGCAAAATTTTAAGATCACCGTATGCGTCGAACCCCTAGGAAAAAACTGTGATATGCTTTTGGCGCCTTGCTTTAGCGCTTTGATACACTTCGACTGTGGCACATGCAGGCTATTACTCGTTGTTGGTACCTTCAGAGCCACACAGTTTCATCGCGACTGGTGTCGTAGGTTTTTTTCTAATATACGGTTAATTTTCCAGAAATGACCGTCCCAAACAAAGTTCAGCCCTCCGCTCTTTAGCAAGATTTGCTCGTTTGTTCGTTAGTTGCCGTTGATTTTACCGTAAAGATGTTGTGGTGGACACTTCGTTGCAAAGTGTAACATTGTTTGCGCATGGTTAGAAGGACGTGGATAATTCAGTGTTGTAAGATTGTTCAGGGTCAGTCTCCCTCATACCTTTTTTGTAAGTTGGTGGTCTGTTTACGTGTTTGACACCAATACCCTTTATTTCAGTGTTTTATGTAGAAAGTGTGCAATAATTGTAGGTTTCAGACCAGTTTGTAAATAATTGATAATCCTGTTTATTGATACCGTTTCGCTCCTGACTAGGCTTCTTTCTAGTCTGATTAACCTTCTGCATACGGACGTAACGTTATTAACTGGTTGGATAATTGATTGTTTACAGGCTGTTCTGAAACTACTACTCAATCAGTCTCATGTTTATAGCAGGTGGTGATAATTGTACAAATCTTTTTATGTTGTGTGATGCAAAGTTTGTGCAAAGGATTCATGGCGCGCCGGGTGTATTTGCCGGGTACAATTTGAGCTGGGCGGTGTTCGCTAATCTACGACACCTCTGGCGACAGACAGGTGTCACTTTGATGCTTAAAAGTGGCGTACATAAGGCGACAATTAGGACTGTTACTTTACGGCAGCGAAGCTTGGCAGCCCAGAGTAAATGACGTGAACCATTTTCGGGTGTCTGATCAACGGTATCTGTGTTCGATCACTCGTATCGGGTGGCACCAACGAGTAAGCAACGAAGAGGTTAGGAAGCGAGTATTTGGTAGTGATTGTCAGACGAGTTCATTTGTTCACTTCTTAGATGGTTAGGTCATGTATTGGGGATACCAACTAGTCGTCTGGCGCACCAAGCACTCTTCTGACGCTGCGGTCGACTGACGTAAGGTGCGAGGTGAACAGATGATCTTGCGTAAGGAAGTGAGATCGTTCACGAAGAGGTTTGTCCTTGTGCATCGGGTTTGTCTCCCGGGCTGGAGGTTCTCGCGACTCCCAGAGTCGGTGACTGAAGACGTTAGGTGAGATGGCGGCTGATCGAGCTCATTGGCGTGAATGTTGTCGTTGTTTCGTTGAGTTGCCTGTGAATGACGCGGGACAGTGAAAGCCGTAAGGAAGCTGTCTTGCTGATGAGGCCTTACTTTCACCTACAGCTCGGTTGTTTATTTTCAAGTTGTAGGCTGTTCGATGGTGAATGTTTGAATACAGAGGTAGCTATTTTTTATTGGTTAGATCCGTTCCCGTCCCCTTCTTTTTTCGTATATAGGGTTTGCCTTTTTATTGTATTCGTGATTGTGTGACAGTTAAGCATCAGTGTGAACCACTGATGTATTGCTGTCTATGATGGTGATGATGATGATGATGACAATTTGAACACTAGGAAGGTTCAGTTCTCTGGCATGTCTGATTGCCTTGTCCGCTCCAGAAAATCTTGACGTAACTGGTTTGTCAGAGCATATATTCTGCATTTCAGTTACTATGCCTTATTAGTCTTCAGGCTCTTGTTCGCCTCAGTATTTTATGTCTAAATTAATAACGCCCACCTCATACATTAGGCCATAATTCGATTTTTTGATTTTTTTGATTTATGGCTCTTCTGCATTATTGTGACATGATTCGAGTCTCAGGTATGATTCTTCGTTACTTCAAGCGTTCCCATCTAAATTTGAGCGTATGTAGCACAATGACTTACCGAGCAACATGTACCTCGTGATACAGACATTAAACACATCTTATTTTGCGCCCTATCTTCTTATGCATGTCATCTTTCCTCGTTGGACTAAACATGGAAAAACTGTTACGATGAACCTTGAATTCCTGCTTTTAAGAAAAGGTAAACCTTCCTCCAGATGTCCTACGCACCCGATTCTGGCAGTCGCTCCCTGTGAAGCTGAAGGAATAATTGTAGAGAGTCACTTTATTTTGGTCAGAATGGTAGACGGTAGAAAATACACAGGTGTATACGGGACTAGCTCTATACAAATGTATGAACAGTATTTATGTTCAGTCCAAAACGCAGTCGCTGAATAGTTCACTGTAGGCAATCCCGGTCTAGGCTGAACAGGAGCATCAAGGAGATGTGACGCGCGCATCAAAAGTGTATTGTTAAGTCGAATTAATTCAAACGAGTGGTGTTCATTTTGTACGAGGACAACTGATGTAGACCGTATATAATAATAGGGTGATATATAAAAATATGTATAATACCTTATAGGACTTCCCTCCTAGGACGTTTGTAGAATGAAGACGCTCGATAAAAGTGAAGAAGTATTGGGCACAGTACTTCTTGAGACTGTTGGCCATCTGACCGTTTGGCCTGAGCGAGTATGGGGAAAGTCAACAGGAGTTTCCGGGTTGGACTGTTAAGGTACGGGCTGTTCGTTACGCATGTGCTGGGTAGACTGCGAGTCACTAGGAATAGGATCGACCTCAGAAGCGATGGGAGAATCTAGGCGGGGCTCGACATAAACAACTTTGAGTCCATCAATGCTCGCTGTATCGTTGGATTCATTGCGATCGATCGCAGAGAATTTAGGGAATGGCCTAATCACACGGAATGGTCCAGAGTATGGCTTTTGGAGACGGACCTTAACGGCGTTAACATGAACGAAAACAAAATCACAAAAGTCTAAATTGGAGTGCTTTTGTTCCTGTTTGGTGTTTAACCTGGTAGGCTGGGGTCGGATTTTCATCAAGGATGACTACAACTGTTACACGAAGGTGGTGGTGTCAAAATTAGTTTGGCAGGCGTTCGACTTGTAGAACAGTTCACCAGGGAGGCGAAGTATCTTACCGTAGACTAATTCTGCGGTCGCGCAACCAATGTTTTCCTTAACAATCGATCAAAATCCAAGCCTGACTGAGGGTAAGTGGTCGGTTCAACGCTGGGGGCTTGGCTGGGCTTTTAAAGCGGCCTTCAGCTGACGATGGAGGCGTTCGACCATACCATTTGCTGCCGGATGGTATGCATTCCTTTTGATGTGGTCGTCTCCAAGTAACTGGTTGAAGTCTGTGAACAGTGCTGGTTGTAATTGTGTGCCTCTACCAATGGCTACGGTCGTTGGAACACCATAGTTTGGGATCCACCCGTTTATGAACGCTCGCGCAACTATTTCGGTGTTCTTGTTGGAGGGAGGTATTGTCACTGGCCATCTGGTGAAGTGGTCAGCACATGTTAAAATATATTGGCGATCTTGTGAATACGGCAAGGGTCCGACTATATCAACATGGACACGACCGAAACGTGCGTCGAGGTCAGCGAATGTGCCGGGGGCCGTGATGGTATGCCGGTGGACTTTGCTGCGTTAACAATCAAGGCGAGTTCCCACCCATTCTCCTATGTTCTTATGCACGTTCTGCCGTACAAATCGGTTTGAAGTCAGCTTGACGGTGGCACAAATGCCGGGATGTGACATGCGGCGGTGACTGTTAAGAATAGAGCGTCTGAAACTTATTGACACAAATGGGTGAGGGTTGACTGTCGTGGTACCACACATGATTGTGCCTTCGCAGTGAGGAAGAGGCAACTCCCGAAGTTTGAGCGAAGAAGAGGCGCGACACTGCTACAACTCCAAATTGTTGTCTTGTTAATGAGCTAATTCCTTTAAATCGACGGTGTCTGTTCGGTGTAGGCCACTTAAGGTAACTCTGGATAAGGCGTCGGCGACAGTGTTTTTATCTCCCGCGATATATTGTATGTCTGTTGTGAACTGGGAAGTGTAGTCCAACTGTCGAATTCTCCTCGGGGAATAACGGTGGGGCTTGGCGTTGAAAGAATTAATAAATGGCTTGCGATCTATTAGAACAGTAAAACGCCTGCCTTCCAACACGTGACGAAAGTGTTTAATGGCGAGAAAGATAGCCAGCAACTCGCTACCGAAGGTACTATAGCGCGTCTGCGCTTGTTGAAGCTTGTTGGAGAAAAATGATAAACGCTGGACTTGACCGTTCAGGATCTACTGCAGAACCGCTCCGACAACTGTTTGGGATGCGTCGGTCTGTAAAATGAGAGTCGAATCTTCTTCCACATGAATGTGTGCCAGGTTCGTCACTTGTGACAACGCGTATTTGGCTGCGAGTAATGTAATAATAGGTGGAGGCGGTAAAACAATGTTTGGGGTTATCCTTTAGTAAATCTGTAAGAGATTTCAACAACTCCGAACAGTGCGGGATAAAACGAAAGTGATAAGTAGCAATGTCTAGAAACCGATGTAAGCTTTTCTGGGATTGTGCTGGTGGATAATCTTTAAGAGCAGCGATTTTCCACGGTAAACGCTCAATACCATCACGAGTTGTTGGTTGACCCAAAACATTGATAGTATCCACGCCAGAAATACACTTCATCGGGTTTAGGGTTATGCTACACTGATCGAAATGTTTAAAAACTGCACGGGGGTGTGACATGTGTGAATGTGCGTCCTTGCTCATTACCAGAATGTCATTGATATAGATAAACACGGAGGACTTAGTCCATGAACCCGTGAAAGGTTTGAGCCACATTTTGTAACCCAAATGGCATACGAATATGTTTGTACAGTCCAAGTGAAATGGTGATCGCCGTCTTCGCTACATCTGGGGCCACGAGGATCTGATGATGTGCCCGAACCAAATCGAGCCTTGAGAAAATGGTCATACCGTGCAGACCGATGGAAAAATCGTGAATTTGGAGATTGGGGTGCCTGACTGAGATGGTGGCGTTGTTCAACACGCGATACTGACCACGGACGCCAGTCGCCGCGTGATGTGAGGCCTAAGAGCTAATGGGGGCTGAATGGTACCGAGTCATATGAAATTCTCGAATTTAGCTTTGACGATTTTGAGTTTCTCTGGTGGTAATCGACGGGGGCGAGCGACGATGCCTTGTCGTTTTGTAGTGATGTGATGGAAAACGCGTTTTAATCATGACATTGAGCCTGATGGATTGATAAGACGTGGGAATTGTCGAAGCAGAGTTGCGGAACTGTTGTCTGGTAAGGCCGAACGTAATCGCATTGAGTTAATCGATGTGGCCTTTCCGTGTACGCACAAAGCTGTTGTGCTGTCCAACAGTTTCCGACTCCTTACATCCACCACGAGTCCAAAGGAAGTGAGAAAGTCAACACCAATAATTGGGTATTGTACATCCGCAACAGTAAAGTTCCAGTGGAATTGCCGACGGAGGCCAAGGTCGAGAGTGAATAGTTTTTCTCCGTAAGTCTGTATGGCAGTGCGGATAGCGATCTGTACGGTATACGACACTGGTTTGAGGTTGTTTGTTACCAGGGGGTAAAATAACGCTAACCTCAGCGCCCGTATCACAGGGGGAATTGAGGGATGTTGAACGGTCTAATACATAAAACAAGAGACATAAATACTGGCTAGCGGCAGTTGTCGCCATTACCGACTGGCTTGATCGTTTCCCGTCTGAGTTTGATCATTTCGAAAGGAACAAAGCTGGTTGCAACGACGAGCACGCGTACCAAATCGACGGTGGCAATAGCACACACTGCAGTCGAACTGTCGTGTGGGCGGGACCTTTAGCGTACTGATGGCCGTTTGTCTGCTAGCATTTTCGTTAAAGTGGCCAACTGCAAGGACATTTGTGAAAACTACTCTTTCAGGCTTGAGACGTCTTGCTGGAGGGTGTCGCGGTTGCAATACACTTGCAGTTGGGCTGCTCGCTGAGTAGCATAATTGTGATGGATCTGGTCAGCCAACTCTGTTAGCCTGATGGTGTATCTTTCTCTAAAACAGCCAATGTGTGACGTAGCTCGCGTGCGAGGTTCTGAAGCCGTAACTCGCGCAACACCGGTTCGTTGACAGTCTGCTTGTTTGACAACTGTGTCATTTGTCGAAACAGCTGTGATGGAGTGCGATCTCCCAATTCGACGTCAACAAGGAGCTTACTGTTGTTGTCCTCGTCAGAATCTGCCATCCTCTCAATAATGGCCGATTTGATGACCATGTAAGGATTCTCAGCTGGGCGCCCATAAATTACATCCGCAACTTCCGCAGCCTTGGCCTCAGGTAAATTCGAGACGACGTATTCATACATGGTGCGCTATGAGTAAATTCACCGAAATTCAGAAATAATTTCAATTTGTGCTAACCACAGGCTAGGGTCACTACTGCCAAACTCAAGAAATTCAGTCATGACAGTGTTCTCTGGAACAGTTGCTTCCTGCTCAATATGAAGAGAAAGAAAACACGCGAGAGTAAAGATACCGAGATTTTTTTTGAGAATTGTTATAAAAAGACTACAGAATAAACAGTATTAGTAATACTTGTGATGAAAGTCAATACACGGGCTCATCAGCTTGTGGGGACTAGCTCTATACAAATGTATGAACAGTATTTATGTTCAGTCCAAAACGCAGTCACTGAATAGTTCACTATAGGCAATCCCGGTTTAAGCTAAACAGGAGCATCAAGGAGATGTGACGCGCACACCAAAAGTGTATTGTTAAGTCGAATTAATCGAAACGAGTGGTGTTCGTTTTGTACGTGGACAACCGATGTAGACTGTATATAATAATAGGGTGAAGTATGAAAATGTGTGCAATACCGTATACGTTTAGCATCAAGATGGTTTGTTATGGAGAGTTACTTTGGAGACCCATCTTGATTGGCCGAAATCGTTTTCTATGGAATAAGGCGTTTCGAAGGAATGATTTGGAGCTGCCTGACACTATTTCCTTTACAGCTGTTGTTTTTTATTATTGGTGGATCGGTAGATCAC
The DNA here is from genome assembly GCA_013368495.1 of Paragonimus heterotremus. Classification (NCBI taxonomy): domain Eukaryota; kingdom Metazoa; phylum Platyhelminthes; class Trematoda; order Plagiorchiida; family Troglotrematidae; genus Paragonimus; species Paragonimus heterotremus. The sequence goes on along the minus strand of LUCH01000095.1, from coordinate 346,126 downwards.
GTGTTCATTCCGAACAGGGCAATCAATTTTAACTCGAAGTGGTAATCGGCAAACTCCCGTCAGCTTCTGATAAATGGATTGAGAATAACACAACGTTATGAGCAAGTTGTAATACTTTACGTTTCAACCACCTCGGGTGGCTTTCCTTGGCTTCATTTGCCTTTTCAGGACTTACTGTGTGTAGTGTTCACCAGAATCACTTGTTTTACTGCCAACTATAGTATTAGTAAATGGGTTGAGAATAACTACGTTACGAGCAAGTTGTAATACTCAGTGTTCCAACCACTTCGGGTGATTAAGCATGCCAATTACGTCAATCACCCTGTTTTCAATGTACATTGTATTTCCGCTAGGGTGGTTCCATTTTATCTGCTAATCAATAATACCAGCCTCACGTATCTTTCTAAGGCAACGCATACACTCGACTACCTACCACCTGGAATGTTTGTTTTTGTTGTAACAGTTGAGATGGGCTTATCCGTCATGTATTACCAGAAGATGTTACGACCTATGTGCCGAAACTGATTAATCAGCGTGAGTTTATTTTTTTACAAAGCAAATGAACGTCAAAAAAGGGGATTTGGCAAACTTTTCGGAAGACTAAATCATGTTTCTTCTGCCCTACGTTCAATAACGCATCTTTCAAGAAAAGTGGTTATAAATCTCTCATCTCGACCATTCAGTACAAACAAGATGAGCTCATTGAACACACGGTGGTTGACCCAGTTGGCATGCCTCTTCGCCAAAGTGCTCGTAACGTTGTTATTCTCAATCGATTTATCAAGATGAGCTCACTTTAAAAAGGTCTCAATTTCAGCATCCAACAGAAGCACTTCAATTGTCGTTGTTGCTTTTCAAAACAATGGAGATTTTTGCCGTGAAAAGCTGCTAGCCGCGAATCAGTATCCAAACGCATTTATTGAAAATACAATTAAGCGCATATCATCTAAGGAGGGGACCAGACAGACCAAAGCTTTCCATTCCGATGTGTAAACACTGTATCGTGAACAAACATAGGAAAAAGTTCGCTCCATCCTTTCTGAGTACGCCATCCGGACCGTATTTCGGTTAGCTAATATCTTAAAACGACTGGTGATGCATCCTAAGGATCCAGTCTCTATGAGCAACCAGATAGACTGCGTTTATGAAATCAAGTGCAGTGCCAGTTACATAGGAGAGACAAGCAGACAACTGAAAGTACGTGTTGTTGAACACAAGAGGTACACGCGGTTTCCTCCCAGAGACGCATATCAACTTGAGAAACTAGAGAAGGATCCGGCTATTGCACTGCTTCCACTGTCAGAAAATCACAACGTACGTTTTGATCAGGCTCCAGTGATTCACAAGGATCTGTCTTCTTATGCGGAGTAATTCTGTGCTGAGGCTCCCACCATTTACATCCAACCTGCATGCGTTAATCGTAAAGATAGCAAACCTCAGTCTACGGTGTGGCGCGGATGGATAATTAACACTAGACAGGCGCACCCTATCTACATCAGTCTTATGCCATTCAATGGGCAAAGGATTCCGCTAATCAGTTCAGACGCAGTGTAGGTTGACCTAACCACGTCAGACCACACGTGACCTCTGTTCCTTCGTTGATGCGATTTCGATTACAACGTTCCTGAGGAATATCACCCCAGGTGGTTGGAACGTTGAGTATTATAACTTGCTCTTAACGTTGTGCTCTTCCTAATCCATTTATGAGTAACTTGTTAAACACGACTCCCAAATTGTTCCACTTCCTTCATAAAATATTTGGTGCGGATATCATACATCCAGCTGTAGTACTTTAGAACTGAATAATGATTACATTCCAGCCAGTATACCGACAAATGAGGACGGTTGCTGCCATGTTACATAATAGGTCACATACAGGCTGAATTCCCTCGGGCCGCCCATATTTAGACAACAAGAACTTCAACTTAGTGACCAAGGTCTGAAATCACTAACCGTGTAGTTGATAGGCAGACTACGTTGGCAATTAACTACCTGTGCAGCAGAGTGAAGCGTTTCACAATCTCGAGGGGTCCAGCTTTAGTGCTGATGAAATAATAACCATCCAAATTAAACAGGCGTGATTCTTAACCGGGTGTCGTTCCCATTGATCTGTTCAAGCTCATGTTCGGCGATTGAATATCTAGTAGCCCAGAGTAAACGAAATAAGCAGACTATATTATTGTCTCTTATGGCTCACAGAAAGCATTCATTTTGTAATGCTATTCGTCATGGGTTGTGTGTCACTGCATTGGTCTTACGGTTCTTTGGTGTTAGTCTCCGAACTTTCAATGAGAAATCGTTATTTTCCGTCCTTACCGGAAGCGTCTCGACATTTCAAATAAACCTTGTTATCTTACTCGTTGACTGTGTCGTTAATAACCACTTTAACGCCTTTGATAAGTTTGTCAGCAATCTCCTTTCTGATTCGTCTCATACTTTCCATGCTGTGTTCGGCGCATACTCATCCTATTGTGAAACCGTATACTTCTTTAAGTTTGCTTGTGCGAACTTCTGTTCGCCGATGGTCACTTCTTCCCGACTCGTCTGCTTAGGAAACAACCGTAGATCTACCAGAAAGGTTGATCAACAGTTTGTTCCCTGTCAACCTGTTTGTAATTTACTAGCCGTGTTACTGTTGGCTATCTCGCTTAACCAGTAAGTTCACCAACCTAGAACGGAGTAAACAAACAGAAAAAACGTTTGTGTTTCAGACTATGTGATTTGTTCCTTCAAACTTACTGGAGAGTATGGGCACACCATAGCATTACGGCATGCATTAATCAATCTCTCTGCACGCGGTTTATCGTACAGACATTAACGGTTCTCCATCTTACATGTTAACTTTGTGGCAAACAAAACGATAAATGGTTTGAAAGACCGCTTGATCTTACAACGCTTGACAGTATAGTTTGACGCAATATTTCTAACCAAGTTTGTTACCCGCAGTCAGCTTTGCATTGCATGATATCCCCTTCGTGTGACATGTATGGTCAAATGTAAACGAGATCGTGTGAGACTCTTCAGACCTGCAACAGCATAATTATTCCACACGAGGCTGGAACTCCTGACCGCTATTGGAAGACAATCGCCAATATCACTCAGTTGTCCTAAGTTATCGAAGGTAGTTTTTTATACAATCCTGATACCAAGCCTTTTGGTCATTAGTTTGTCTCATGACCGATATTTCTTAACTAAAACGATATCATCCTCTCCCAGACTTGCGACACGAGGCAGAAGATTTCGGCAATAGGAAGTCGGATGAGTGCTCCAACTTTCTGAATATGAAGGTGTAGGAATATTTCTAGATATACTTCAGTCTCATATTAGTAGGTTGATATTACTGCACCTAGTTCGGTCGTCGGGTCGACTGTTGAACAAATATGTGGTTTTATATTAGTTTTCTTTAAATGTTTTTTGCTACCAATGCCCCGATTTTACTAATTGCTTAATGTCTGTTAAGTGTGGTTTAGATTACGTTGCTAAAGAGGATGACGCCATGTTTACGAATTCATGGGGCGGTTGATCGGCCGAAAACGTTTAAGAATCGCTATTCTTGACAAATCGAAAATTGATTGTCGTGGATACTTTTGCTGTTGTCATTTTGTTTCCTGGTTTCTCCACACTGTTCGTTGTCCCTTCATCTTTTTGTTGAAACTCAATGACCGACTTTAGACATCCCATGAGTGACGAGGCCCACTCCTAACCATATGGTTGCGCTGCTGTGCACAGTTTATATCGAGTTCTTCCATTATCTATGTCTAGGCATCCTAAAATCTTCAAATCCATCTTATAGCCCGGTAAGTAAGTGACAGCGTTCTTCAGCCTGAGAAGTAATCCAGTAGTTTCTGTTTACTTGGTGACACATTATCGGTTCAGAAACGTAAAGGTACAACCAACCTTGTGACTAGTTTTTGGTCATGTTTAACCCTTTTACTGAGTTTTTTGTGTGCTTGTTTGAAGGCTACGGACAATTCAGCGCCCCATATTTTCGCAAGGTGCTCCAGTGGTTTTTGTTTTCTCTTAGCTTTATAGGCTATTCTCATTGTTGCTGTTTTCAAGTAGAACATACCGTAGACTCACATAATCGATCCATCGATTCGACAGCCACAGCAAGTGACATCCAAAAACCGTCGCTCCAATTTTCATACAAAGTGTTAATTACTTGTGAACGCTGTGCACACAAATCTCTTCAGTTCTGTTGGGATTTCTCAAGACATATTTGATGGTGAACTTCATTCAGTCTAATAATGTGTGCCGAAAACTCATTAAAGCGTCTCGTTTACATGAAGCTACGTCTCATGTACGTGTATTAAAGCACATCTTTTTCAGTTCGTGCACTGTCTGTTCGTTTTGGTTCTTGTTTCATGCTATACACTGTGCTATTGTGGTCATGAATGGTTGTCACTAATATGACGCAAATGGGAATGAAGGTGCGCTAAAATAGGGAATGTACTGAAAATGAAATGCCATTAGATGTAAAGCAGTAACCTGGGAAGCTGGTATCGTCTGGTAGTCTTCGTAGAGCAGATGGTTACTCGTGCGTGAACAACACAATACCTCCACTAAATCGAGGTCTGTCAGCCTTGTGTTAGACTTACTGCAGCACCCGCAAACAACGGGGTGTATTGCTTTTTCATATGGCGAATGTTTATTCGTGAATATTTACTTTTGCCGAACAGAGTGCATTTTCTTGTACTGTTTGTTAGTCAAAAAGAGGAATTATACACCAAGTACTCGTGTGCGCATATGAAGTCTGCACAATAAGAACATCTTACTGTCGTGAGGATGGAAGGAGTGCTACATAGATTGGTTTGGTTGAAACTTTACAGAATACAGTGCCCGGGTCCACTGTATGCCGTTAACTCAGTAGATCGTGGTACCTCATTGGAGAACTCTAACCGTGTTATACTCGTCCCACTGTTCGCTTTATGTTTTAAACCAAATTTTAATTTCGGTGATGTGGAACTTACACATTACGTGAATGCTGGATACAACGGACACCGAAAAATATGTGATGTGTCCTTTCGGCTTGAGTTTGTGAATTGTGTGCGGTGACTTCAAAAGTTATCATCTTGAACTGACTGTGATCAGTTTTCATTTCATTTTTTCCATGACGTTGTTATTTAGTGCTAACAATGGAACAACCTCAGTTTCCTTCACTCTTAGAACGATCAGGTCGCCTTTTTGGCAGCTTCATACACAATTCGCATGGGCTTGATTACGGTTCTCCAGGAACCTCTTACTTGTCATAGCTCACTCACTTGCGCATCAGAAAATTGTAATTTAATATCCTTTTGCTTATTGAATGTGGTGCACTTATGATAGAATACCACCTGTTTAAGTGAAAGCGCTCCAAATAAATCATTCAGAGTAGGTGAAAGTCTTTCATTGATGACAGCGATAAAGTTTCATTTGTTTCACATTACCAAAATGTTATCGATATTCTCAATCTGTTTTAAAATTGTGTAAGTTTTACACCGGAGAGTTGTTTCATTTTCACCGGTTCGGTCTAGTCGAAGTCGAAATTAGTACTACAGTAGGGTACACGTCCGCATCTCCTCTTCTGATGATTTGAGGACTGGCTCCAACTTCACAAAGGCCACTTCTCATAAAGCGTGTTTGTGCGGTAAGCGAGGCGCAAAATCGAACAGCTATTAATAGTTACAAAAACTTGACGGATTTGACTAACAAAGATCCCTGATTTTGTTACCGTTTGTGAGCATTGGTGACCGCAACTGTTGTCTTTACATATACGCTACATAACACCAGACTTGTTAGGGTGTCACCGAATCGAACGCCCTCACATTGCGTCCGGTTTATTTTTCGATCTCTGTATGATACCTAGTAAGAGCAAACAGTCCTTGCCACAGCGGCTTACAGAATTCGTTTACTAGCTAAGTTGTAGGCTGCTTCCGAACCTACTTTTACTTTGGAGGTTATTTATGTTAGGGCCATCGTTGAGCAAAAACTGTTGACCGGATTTTAACCACATTTAAAAAATAATAGTAAACAAGATTGTCAACAAAGTCACCGGCAAGTTGTTTGAACTTTCAAAATAATGTAGCCGTTAATTTTGCTTTCTTTACTAGGTAACAGTGAGCTGTTATAGCGGATGCTCGAAATTGCCCCTTTTGATGGCAATTCGTTTGTTGATCTAGTCTATCATATGTTGGGATATTCTGCCTGGCGATCATTGTACCTCTAGTTTACCAGTGGGTTTGGGATGTAAACCGGGAGTTTCATTTACTTGCGTAGGAAGCAAAATCAACAGAACCGTACCAGGTGATCTCGGAACCAGTCGTACGGGCCCATCCGCGAACAGTGGACGTAATCCTTGTTTCAGTGGAAACGGCTTCGCCGTAGTCCATTTGAGTTTTAATGCCTGATGATAAGAGAAAACGTAACATAAGTAAAACTTCCAAATGGGGGACATTATTCCTCATACTTTTTCGAAAATGGAAGCCGGAAATTCTAGGATTGTATTTTCTAAACCATGGGAGACCTTGTGAATAAGGCTGTGTTGCATGTATACCGTTGTCCGCGCTTTACCTCATTTTTGCTGTGTGTCCCACCACAAAGTTACTGGGTTACTCTACTGGCTAGGTCGATGCTTTCTATCAATGGGGATCGCTAGATTATAGCCTATCAGATCCATTCTGTAAAGAATAGATTCATCTGTTGCTCACATTCTTTTAGACAAGGTTTGTGACAAAATATGTGAGGGTGCTATCCTAGACGAACGTACAGTGGCACGAGGGTGGAGGGGTTCGCAGCCATAAGGTAACACGATCGCCTTGCGTGTGAATTCGGCGGTAGAAATACCGCTTTATTGAACGATTTTACTTTTGTAGGACAGTGATCTAGTGATGAGAAGCTTTAGTCTGTTGCATGAGGATTGTGGGTTCTAAGTTCTTTCTGATTAAAAAAGAAGATGAAACCTATCATCATTTGTCTGTTTTGAGAGTGCACATTACGAAACATTGTTTTCATTCTCCCCACTTTGTGTGTCCTATTTTGTTTTAAATGGGTTGTTCTATTTTAATCCTTTCGATTCGATCATCGTTGCTTGTACATTGAATTGCATCTGTTCACTTTCGGTCATATTGGCTGACAATATGACGTTCAATATTCTGCAGTGCTTTTGGATAGTCGTCTGCGTTTTTAAAAGATTTTGTCTTGGGACGTATTCTAAGTGTACATTCGCACACTGCAGGTAAGCTGTCGACATGCGGTAATCCAGATATCAGATTGACTCGATTGACGTTTTCTCCCATATCGCAGTTGATAGTTAAATCAGTTATTACCAAAAACTGCTCACGAATATCCAAAACTTCTGTGTATGTCATTTTTTCGGTTTGTACTGTAATGAACGCTTTCAATATTTTTCACTCGGTTCGGTTTTGCTTTAGGTGCAGATTTAGTTATCCTTAACAGTGTGCGTCTTTTTCTTGCTTATTTGTCCTTCCGGTTAACATCGTAAGGGACTATCCATAAACACGGCATTATGATGCAAAGCCTTACTGCGGGTTGTTTTAAAATTTTCGTTCTCGTCTTACATTATAATTTAGTGATAGTTTCAATCAAAGTTGTTTCGGTTACCCTCTTCTTTTCTTTCATCTAACAAGCACTTTCGTAAATTTGGGTTCTAATTCCCACGCATAATAAAAGGAGCGTTGGTGTGTGTGAGAGAGAATGTTTTCTTAGGCGAATGGCAGTTCTGAGTGATGTAAGCCTCCTTCTTAAGAAATAGAGCGGTACTTCGGCAGTGGAGTCGGGTGACATAGTTGGTATGATGTTAATTTGCGTAACATTTCATACACTCAGAATGTTCTGGCATGCATCACTTGATCGTAGAACGAATTTGCGCTAGCAAAGATCGATAGACAAACTGTTTCTTTTGAAAAAGTAATAAAGCAAACATCGCATCTGCGTGTTGAGTTATCATGGCCATTGGAACATCCATTTCAGCTAAACTCCGTACCAGAGTGGCCGAAGCCTGAACACAAACTGCGTACGAGCACAGATGGATTGACTGATGTGCTCACTTCTTATTAGATTTCTGGATGCATCCTCTTGTTTCCACATAGTGCGCTAACAACCAGCTCGTATAATCGACTTCTCCTTTTCGACCTTTCACTTAATGAACCCTATTACTTGGGTATGTTCTCGCCGCATTCCAGTGCCCGTTAGTCGTGCCAGTCTAGTGACATGCGGCGCGTGTGTTTGTATTCTCTGTGGGATTGCAATGGCCAAGTGCAACCTTCATGACGCATGGTGAGTGTCGGACCACAGTTCAGGACTGTTGCTCAGAGGGTTTGTACGTAAGCCGTGCGAGATAGTTATATCATCCGCCCCAACCTGTGCGATCTTTTCTACTGACTCAATTCATTCCGATGGTTCAGTCAGCAGAATCCCCAGTCATATACAGAAGATACGTTAGTTTATTCTTCCTAAGGAGTCTGCATTCAAGCGTTAATGTAAAACAGTCATTTTCAGAAGGAAATAGTTGCCATTAAGGTCATCTACCGTTCGTGATTATTCCGCACCGTAAATATATGTTATCCTGTCGGCTCCAGGTCATTGAACATTTTCAGTCAGCTATATAGTACATAACTAGATAGTGGTTTAAGTTATAGGGCAACATTAGTCTATAAATGTTGGTTTTCTTGATTATCTTTGCAGTAAATTTATCACGATTTTTTCGTTCTGCAACTATTTGGTGTTCAATTCACTCCTTCTGGTTTACAATGTTCCCGTCCTTGTTGCCACCATGGTAATAGGCTTCACCAGTGAGTTCAGCATCATTTCTCCAACATGCTTTCAACTTGTCAACTTATCGTTTATTGACCTGCCATCTGTTGATCAGTCTACTCAGTAATATTGGACTGTTTCATGATCTCAAGTTGAACCTCAGTCACGTCTGATTGCAACCTGCGCTTTTAGGTAGACTTCTCAGCTAGCTTCTTCTGAAATCGCTCACTTTCTTCACAGTTGCGTCTGGATGCGTCTAGAGTTGTATTGCCCACCAAAATTGTCCTCTCATTAGAACATGACAGATTACCATCCTATTGGCGTGGCTCACTTCTTTCTGTGCATGTTATTTTCCCTACCAAAGTGTTGTGTACGAACTCTCACGTTTATCTTGTAATCTTGGCCCACTCAGCACTGCATGCCATTTCGATCCTTCGCTGTGGTATTGAAACGAGATGATCACAGAATGAGCACCAGGTACCCGAACGTAACCTGTGTACAATAGTAGTTTTGATCGGCTGAATGGATCGTCTTGATTGATTGTAGGCACATTTACATCGATAAGGTATTGTAGTTGGTTGCTAGCTAAGTGTTTCGAGCGGAAGAATCGAGATACCGGATTTAAGAGGTTTTTAATGCGTCCACACACAACCGTGAGGCCACTGGTGTCAATTCATCATAACACAACAAATGAAGTAGCATCACAGTTGATAGAGATGGTCAGCTTGGTAGGTTGTTACACCACATTCAGATGTCGAACAGAATGCTTTATGACCTGCCTTCTTAAATCTGGAATGCAACTGTGACAAGATGGGTGTTTGTTTTGCTTCCAGTTGCTTAATCTGTTCAATGTGAACCTGTTGGTAAGCAGGAACGTCAGTAAGCGAAGTCAATTGTCAGTTCCCCATAAAACAGCTTCTTTTGATATGTTCAGCGTGTTAACTATCAGCATACAGCGATAATCATAACTTTACCGTAGTTTATGAGCGCTTCAGGATTTCGATGATTGATTCAAACTTCCGTTGCCATAATTATTCGTGCCTGACCTTGGGGCAACGTTTGTCATGTGATTGATTTTTATCCACTCTATGCTGAAACATTTTCCATTGTCACACGATGTGTGCGCAATATTTTGATCGAGGTGCCCGTCTCCAAGACAGGAAGGAATCAAGTCATGCCATTATTGACTGCTGCGTTCTACTAAAAGGACCACTTTTTGGTGACCTGTATACATATTCGTTTACACTTATAATGTGATCGAGCGATGCTTTCAGATCCGTCTGCTTCATATTGCCTTCTGTGAGTATGTTCTGTAATGTAAATGCCACAGCTCTGAAAATGGTTGTGCTTGTGGCGAATGTGTAGATAGATTTCCAGTGTTTGGCCGTCGTTGTTCAGTTGGTATCAAATGGGAGTTTCACGTGAGGAACGTGGCCGTTCGCCAGTACGTATTTCGCAAACCCTAGATACTTTATCAGTTGGTCAACTAATATAAACGCCACCACCAACAGTTGGGTAAAACCGCGTGGTGGTCAGGCAACAACTTGGTCACAAAATATGAAGACCTTGACTGCTCCATTGAGCAGAGTGGGTAGGTGTCGCCTGCCTGGATGGGGTCCTCGTGATCACTCAAACCGCTGGTTAGAGACG
>LUCH01000095.1:319916-335572 GCA_013368495.1 Paragonimus heterotremus | reverse complement strand
GATGATGATGATGATGATGATAAACGCGCACAGATGGTTTACCCGTTTTCCGCTTGCTACATCGATACATTTCATCGAGGCCATCATTCGTTGGATAAATTCGCTCGGGGTGTTGAACAAAGATGCAATCACGAATTATGGAGACCCCGATGTTTGTTTCCTGTAGGGTTAATAGTTGTCTTCTTCCAGGTCACGGTGATTTCGTGATCTCTCAAATCACTAATCGTCATTACTGTTCATCATGTCTTATTTATCTATGCCATCTCCCGTTCTTCTCATTAGTATTTTTCATTTTTGTCTTGATAGATTTTTTCCGTGTGTGATACTTCTTGCCACTGTTATGATGAGCGGTGTCTCTGCCAACAATGTCATTAAATGAGACTCAGAGTTGTTTATTTGTATCTGCATATATGTGGCAGTCTGCTCTCTGGTTTCAGAAAACACCTTAAGGTCGATGGTGTCTTGTCAGTTCTCAAAAGCTGTTTACTTTTGATTCCACTCCAGCTGATAGCAACTGTTTGTCGTCACATGAAGTTTCTCATGAATGACAAGGTCTGATTTTCCTGTCATTCGATTGATTAACACAGAGGTTTAATCAAGTTCATTAACATCAATCTACTGAACTCACCCAACTCCCATTTTCTATCTCTCATAACAAACTGTCATGCAGCGACGGGTCGCGATTTTTTCCAGTTTCAGGGACGTCAGAAATGGCAAATAAAATTTTGTGCTCAAAGATATTTTGTTCACATCTCAGTGACTATCTCTGCAAATTACTACAATCAGAAAATAGTATGAACACTGGACGGTAAAAATGAAGGTCAGGTCATACCTGAGGCACGTGGTATTCCTAACGGTTGAAACGGGTGATAGCCATGGACAGTGGTATGATGCAGTCAGATAAGCTCAACAAGTTGAGGCTCGATAACTGGATTGCTAGTGGAAAATGTACGGACCAAAATACAAGATGATTGACAGGAAAACAAGCAAATAGTGTGCATAGGTCATTGCAACCAACGAAAGTAGATTTGAAGCAACCCTACAGAGTATTTGGTGTCACAATCTCAGTAGTCAGCAAAGTATACTCGAAGAGGTAAAGAAGAGATGGCCGAGAGAGAATGGGAAAAAAGAGTTGTGCGTTCACTGGAACAGTGCAGGACCGATCACCGTGTTTCCGTTAGCATATATTTAAATGCGAACCGTCTATGATTTGTATTAGTTACGTGAAACGTTTGCTTCACTTCTGGTTGGAACGTCGCCCGAATAGCGGTTGTCTGGTCCACCTCCGTCTCTTGGGCGTACTCAGTAATCACATTATTTGCGCAACCTGTCTTGGAGTTCTTGGTTTATGTGGGTAGATGCTACATGTATTTCTGGATTTATCTACGTCCACTGGTGCGATCAAATCCGCAGGTTGCTTTTAAGTTGACGAGTGGCGACACGGAGTTCTTTCGAAGCGAGTAGTTTATCCGAACATGACGATTTTGGTGGCTTTGTATGTGAGTCATTAACTTTTTCATACTGTTGACGTCCGAGAGCGTCTCCACGAACTTGAGTATGTTTTCCAGACTGTTCGGTATCAATTTTGGTCCTGTAAACTTGGATCCTGTCAACAAATTGGCTGATCTACATGCTCACTTTGTGCATAGGAGCAGCACAACTCCCCATTCTTGTATTCATTCACTAAACAATGGTAAAGAGTGTGAATTATTGATCCCTGGTTTTGTTCTCAAAATTCAGTTATACTGACATGATCACGTTAGATATAGCTGATTTGTCATAATCCACTGGTCAGCCCAGTCCCCTTGGGAGTAGTGCTCAGGTAACCTGGTCATCTCGGTAGGAGACACGATTATTTCCTGTCAACTCTACCTGATAGCCTTGCTACCAGAACTTCTCAGCCAAGTTAAAATCCTAAATCTTATTTAAACTGTCCGGTTAAAGTTTGTTCGATCACCCTCACCAGTGGACGAAATCAAAATTACGCCGAAGCGTAGCTAATTCTTGGCGTTGCTGAGGCTGCATTGCGTTGGCATCACAAAAGGGCAACCGAGTGTGAGATGGATTATTTCATGCATACATGGTAGGTTAGCTATCCCAGGCTGCTTGTCGACAATCGTCCACTCTTTACCGTATTTATCCATGTTTCCTGTTTGACCTGCGATTCGTGTGTGGATTGTTTTAGGTCCCATACATGTAAACATTTTCACAAACCTAGCCAGCCCACCTACGAATTTACCTCTGTGTGAAGTGACCGAGCATTGATCGTTTACATTGGTCAACTGTCTTGTGTGCATCCCATGCATGATTTTTTTAGTTATCCTAAGTTTTCAACTGATAGTAGAGTTGACTGACATCTGTTCTTCATTGCAGTTTTCCTTTTCTAGGTCATCATTTTCAGGTGAGAGGTCTTGAAACCATAGCTTCCGTTGTCTGAGTATTCCGGTAAACATGAGTTTAGGACAGTTAGGCGTTGTATCACATTGTCCCTGAACTCTAATGGTTGGTTCGCCTGCCTTCTCACACGTTGTTTTAGTTACCTAGACGACGAGCGAAAGGCGCCGTCATTTGGTTCCTCTGTGCACTCCCACTGTTGGTCACATGCCCTAGGACACCAACTTGTAGTGTTCGGGTGACTAGGGAAATCAGTTGGTCATACGACACTGGCATAACTACAGACCGGCCTGAGCTCTATGCATTCATATAGATTTTTTACACAATGGGCGTTGCGCTGTTTCCGACTTTAGTGTGTACATTGTCCGAGGCAGTTTAACCCAGTGAAATGAAGACAGGTAACAGTTCCATTGCTTTACTAATGTTGGTTGCCACTGTAGGTTTGGACTAACTCAAAATCCTCTCGAGTTCTTGTTTTTTTTTCTGAAAACTGAACAAGCTGGTCTGTAATTGGTTTGTGCAGTTTTTATTGCTTAAAATTTTACTAGGCAAATCCAACAAATCTACGGCATTTAAAGTATTCGTCGGCTGACTTGCAGCGTCCAAGTCCTATGCTTCCGTACACGGGTTATCTCGTATTTCATGTCTTTGTAACAGTAAATGAAGTGTTAGTGGTCTAAGGTTCTTCCATATTTCTTATGGATCGTGGGACATATCAAGTTGCTTATATCTGTAGGTGAGTGTATTCATTGGGATCAGTATTTCAGCTCTGGGTCTCGCTTTTAGAACTGCGTGTACCGTTACTCTAACTGTCGTTTACTCTTGGTTGTGTACTGCTAATGACAGTGAGAGTAGTGTTAGTCATATTCGGCCTGCCTTAGCTGTTATGTCTTTATCGGGTCTGGTGGCAGGAAGGTTGGAAAACAGTTCAGGCTGCCCACTGTATATATAAACTTGTTGCCTACCCTCTAAGTCAGAGTAATTGAACTAGAATCGTTTGAGATGCAGTATTGACCTTGAGTGAAGAAACGAAGACCACTTGTATTAGTATTTGTGTACATTTCCACCGGATATTTGAACTTCTGACAGTTCAACATTACAGGCTTGTATGTGAGTTGTATGTACATATGCTGGACACTGGCTGACACTTAAGCTCGCGCTTTTCACGGATACCCATTCGCGAGTCCTCCAGGTGGATATCCACTCATTGATTTATCGTTTGAATATGTTTGTCGTCCAACATCCTCCAATCGCTGTTCTGTTATAAAACATCTAGTAGTTATATGAATTCTACTAATTCATTACTTACGACGCCTGTCCGATCATCACATGGTTGTGAGTTCAGTCCTGGTTATCTTAATTTCTTCTTTATAGGTTTGGGAACTTTGACGATACCCAGTCCGCACTGAGGCTGGTATATCGCATAACAGTGACTACATTGCGATGTAAAAGCTGAGTAGTCAGCTTTAATAAACCCACAATGGCTTGCGTGTTTAGTATTTCTGTCGTCTGCTACGAAATGTGCTACCCTCGTTAATTGATAGTGTGTTATGGACTAATGGTGCCACGTGATGGTTCTCTATCGATGTACTGGACATGAAAGATGAAGCTTTGTGATGTGCATTCCACCTTCCTCCCTATCCGTCAATATATAAGCCTTGATACTACGATGCAAACCAAAGATCGTATTGTCAGATAACTTCTTTTACCATCACCGAATGGGTTCCACCGAACGCAGACATCTGTTGTTGATTGTGCAAAAGCAATTTACTTCCGCAACCGTGAGTGGCCACATCTCGCTGCCATAGAGTAACGCTTCTCGCGATCACCCTATGTACGCGTCCCTTAAACAGACATGCCCAGCTATCTTTGAAGGGGAACTAGATTGAGAATTCTTTCCAATTTCGTTCCCTATGCACTCGTCACTACAGATACTACTTTATAGATACACAAAGCAGAAACGCGTATCTCTACGGCTAGAGCGGTGTTCGCTAATCTACGACACCTCTGGCGACAAACAGGTTTCCCTCTGATGCTTAAAAGTGGCATATATAAGGCGACAATGAGGTCTGTTACCTTACGGCAACGAAGCTTGGCCGCTCAGGGTAAATGACGTGAACCATTTTCAGGTGTCTGACCAACAACGGTATCTACGTTCAATCGCTCGTATCGGGTGGCGCCAACGAGTAAACAACGAAGAGGTTAGGAGGCGAGTATTTGGTAGTTATTGTCAAACGAATTCCTTTGTTCACTTCTTATATTCGCACAGACTTAGATGGTTAGGTCACGTACTGGAGAAACCGGTTAGTCGTCTGACACACCGAACACTGTTTGCTGATTGGCCTAAGGTGCGAGGTGGACAGATGATTTTGCGTAGGAAAATGAAATCGTTCACGTAGGGGTTGGTCATTGTGCATCGGGTTCGTCTCCCAGGCTGAGACTTTCGGGGCTCATAGGGTCGGTGGCTGGAGATGTTTGGTGAGATGGCGGCTGATCGAGCTCAGTGGCGTGAATGTTGTCGTTGTTTGTCCGAGATGTCTGTGAAGTGAGTATTAAATGATGTGAGCCATAAGGAAGCTATCCTACTGATGATGCCTTACTTTCACTTACAGCTCTTTTTTGTTTGCAAGGTGCAGGCGTTTTGTTGTTAAATGTTTGAATATAGACAGCTATGTTTTAGTAGTTAGGTCCGTTCCCGTCCTCTTCTTTATATCCTATACGGGGTTTGCCTTTTTCTTGTATTTGTGGTTGTGTGGCAGTTAAGTATCAGTGTGAACCACTGATGTATTGTTGTCTATGATGATGATGACACAAACCTGTCAGATACGTCCGTGACTTCATCATCCGACGTTAAATTTGCTTGACCACGTTTACTTCTAGTGCTCCTGCCGTCTGTGTTTGACCAGCCGGACAGTGTCATCTTGCCCACGTATGGGTGAGTATATTACATGATATGCGTTGGCTTTTGGTCTCAAACCCGAAGACAGAAATGCATTCTCCTCAGCTCATTTGGTGACAGTTCATTACCGTAGCTACGTAATATGTAGCCTAAGAGCATACACTTTATTGTGGTAAAACCAAGAATTTGTGTGATGGTTAGGCCCAGATTGGCGAACTCGTACTCGGTGTAACATTTGAAATCGTTTTCTTTTGAACAGCTTACTGCGATTGTTTAAAACACTTTTTAAAACACAGTTTCGTCTCTCGTGTAACCCGTAAAACCACGAAAGCAGATGCAGAGACGTTGACGCGTAGGTGATGAATTGAAGAGTAAACTGAAGTGGAACCGAATGCACGTATCTCATGTGTCTATTCAACTGGAAGACAGTGCATCTATCTGCTAACCACAGCACATATGTTCGTTTGGTTCTCTTCACCGCACATGTCAAAATCACTCCAAACCTTCCAAAATGGCCTCTCAAAAGTCGTAAAACCATCAATGATCCTCCCATCTTTCTTCCCTGTGTAAACTCGGGTACTTTTTACAGATAGCTGCATTCCTGACTGTTTATTTTGATCACCTTTGCTGGCATGTCTACGTGTGCAAAAGTGTAAGACATGAATTAGTCTTGTTTTAGTCATAATATCGTACTCATTTGCAAGCCGACATATTCTCGGCTTCTTCGTTTCTGCACATTCGGTGATTATAGTCAACTTCAATTTGGATATCATGCATATTTGGTCGCAGCCTTCTCATTCAGACAGACTTTTTCAAAAAAGAAGCTCTAGACTCGAGTTTCGCTCTCATTAGAGCTAGTCAGTAGTGCATATCCTTGCCACTGCCGGGATTAGAACTCCGGCCACGTTTTCATGAGGTAACCATGTTGGGCACTGCGCCATTGAACTCACATAAGGCACGACCAAAGTGTATCTGAACGCTGGACTACTTTCGCGTGTCAGTAATGATTATAGTAAAACTAGCCATTGCCATTGACGGAATGATTAATTCAGTTGGTATCTGGCTTGCGGATATCCTATTCGTTTTTATAGACATTACCTGCACCAAGTAGCTAGCTCTCATTAACTACTGTCGCAGTGTGTAGTACAATTCAATAGGATAGTCAGTAAATTGATAAAAATGTGAATTCATTTCCTACATATATGACCTCAAACAGCGCATCTTAAATGACTTGACTAAGAGTACGTCTATCTAAGTCTTATCTGATACTCAGGAATAATTTCCGGACGGTCACATTTTGACTCCGTCGGCTTATTACGTATAGAACCGGACGCCGGCGGGTAATTATCATTACTTTGAAATACTCCAAGATTTGTGAACTGTCTGCATCCTCATTGACCATGAATTATGATGCACTACTGACCTCGATACATGCCGTCTGTTAGTCAAAGGGAAATCTATTCCCCGCTGAACATCATTCACCAGAGGGGGTGCCACCACGCTTCTCGGCACTGACTTCAAGCGTTCTTTCTGCACTACTGACGTAAGTGTTTCCACAATTCATTAAAATTAATAGATCCAATGACCGGTAGGGAGCGTGAAGTTTGGAGGTAGGTGCAAACTGGTGGGTTTTACTAGCCCATCAAATTTTGCTGTGCTACACGCGCGTTCCAGTGTCTATCAATAAGCCAAATTACCGATTGCTTACAGGTTGTCCTGAAAGTGTGTATGCTCACTTGGTCTCATATTCCAACTAATAGGATACGCTTACGGATCTCATGTTCGATTAGGAAAGAGCTTATTTCAAGAGCGAAACGTTACCAACAACTCGTAGTTGACATTGACCAGGGTGCATACGATGCACCTCATCCTACCAGTTCCTGTCCTTTGCAGCCGCAGTTCCTTAGCAAGATAAGGTGAAGGACGTCTTATCACGACGCCGCACCTTGTAATATTGCTTCGGTCGCATAATGCACGTATCCAGCCGTCCAGGTTATCATCCGGGTGAATGCTCTGTCGGTGTGCGGCAGGTATTGCATCTCATCTATCTGTTTCTTATGTTATATGTTAATTAATGCAATTGCATAGGTATGGACATAGTCTGCACCTGTAAAGGTTTATGTCAACTGGTGATTGAGCATCTGCTAAAGCGGTTGATCGGATCAATGATACGGTTGATAGAGCAAACACAACAGTAAAACTTGGCATCCTCGACTACCCTGCGTGTCCCGTATATACGTCGTCGTTTTGACTCGCCCAATTCGTTCGCCATGTTGTCACGTCGTACTAGTTTGACGGGAATCGTAACTGTGTTGATTAAGCAATACCGGTCGATCTAGTGTGTGCCGAATTCATTGACGCAGGCTATTCGTCCTCCATGGAACTGATACGTTAACTTTCGTAGATCGATATCACGTGCATCTTTGTTCACCTGTGACATTAAGCGTGCTTACGTATTATATTTGACAACTGCGATAATAATGTTAACAATATGTGTGTTACTGATGAGTTGTTGGGAACTTGGTTAATTTCAAGTTGAGCATCATCCACAGTTGATCGCAGCTGTCGCATTCCCATAGAGTAATAGTCTGACTGTTTCTGTTTAGTTTCATATGTGTTGAAGAGAGATCCTATGACTTGATACACGCCGATTATGCACTTGTGGACGAACCTAGTAGTCTATTTTCAAATCTTTACACATTCCTCTTGTCTCTTTCCCATCGTTAAGAGTGTTTGAATGCCCAGTTCAGTTTTGATTGAACTATTTTCGAAAAAGAGCTGTGGCTTGTAACTTCACGCTTGCACTTATCGGTTGATCCGCTTTCATTTTGCTTATGAAATTTTAGAGTTAGGTACAAGTTCTACATGTGAAAGCCGAAAAGAAATATCCACGTTGCTGCTCACTGTATCTTTGTATATGTAATCAATATACGAAGACCCATGTTATAATCGTTTTCATTTGGTTTTACTCGGACTAGTCATTAGCACTTTCGTCATATGTTGTCACGGTCTTGGCTAACTGCTGTTGTAGTGCTTCTGTCCCCTGCATATTTCATTGAAAGTTATTGCCCAATGCACTCAGAAGATGAAAGACTAATTTACAGAAGTTAACACCACACAACATATTAGTCATACAGACTCGGCTAAGATACATTTCCCAGTATAAAATAATTAGTCTTGGTTTTTAGACCCTTAGATGTAGCCTAAAACCTGGAGTGGTGAATGTTCAGAAAATGTATAATTTCCGTTTCTTGTAATTGGTGAATACCCTCAGTCAAAATGGATTATTTTTGCTTTCTGTCAGGTTCGCGAAACCGTATTTTTTAACGCAGTCCTTGCATCTAAAGAATCTCGTGCTAAATGGCGTGCCACGTGCGTTTGGAAAGAAACCGACCAACTGGCAAATTACCTTCAACGCCTGTCAATCGGCAGTCAACTTGGCGCCGATTGTGATGATAACAGTGAGTACGTAGATGATCCAGATTCCGGTCTGGACAATTCACATGAGGACGCAATCAGTACACGACCGTCCTCCCTATTGAACATGTTTGAGGAGGTTCGCGAGGCATTTCACCACTGCCTGAGTCGGTTCGCTGAAATTCGTCTTGCCAACGCATGGGAACTTCAGTCGAAGCCCGTAACGTCAGAACCGGAAGATGGCCAACTTGTGAATCAGCGTGTGCTAGATGCAACCGAAAATGAATCCGTGCACATCGGACAAAATGATCCACGCTCGACTAACAGCAGTCCTGTCTCGGAGTTGAGCACCCTTTCGGGTATTCCCAGTATTCCGTGTTACGGGGACGGATGTTGCTCGATACGCACTAATGTTTCTGTACCACTAGATTCTGAACTGGATAGACCTCGATGTACATGCTCCTGCAGACGGAATACTTCGAGTTCTTCCAAACCTTCCATAACATGTTCAGTTGCCACCCAGACTTTGTTCACTGGTGATATTATGGCTACCAAGCTGTACCATGAAGGCACCGGAACTTTGGCTTAATGGGGAAGTCGAGTAACTTTAGCATACAATCAATTTACTACCGGCTCTGGTAGGGTGTCTTTGTCCATTCTTAACCACGTTAAACACAGAAGTTTCCAGGCCTCTTTCAACTTTGTTTCTGTTTCTTCCCTATTCGTTTCCGCTTTCTTTTGACTCGTGCCTACTTTCAAGGTCGCAGCTGTTTTGCATTAACCACAATTATCTTATCCATTTTTGAGCCGTTTTGCTCACTATTGTCTCGTTCCGTAATCATTCCGGCTGTGAGTATCGTTCAATTTCTCTTATTCTCATACTTTTTGTCCTTGTATTCGCTTTTTTGTTCCTAAATGGCTGTGCACTTATATCATGTTGAAACACGTTACCCGTTTACCTCGTTTGTTTTGGTTGTACTTTTTAGATTATTTTATCTGCATTCACAGTATAGTAAATAAATTTCCGCCCACATGCCCTGTTCATACTGATCTCTTTCGAGTATGCATCCTACTCCAAGCTGCGTTGTTGCTATAGCAACCGTTGTGTTATTCAGTTTGTTCACCATGGCAGCAATGCACCCGTATTAACTTTTCAGGCCGTGTTTCGCTATTCAGCGGAAATGTTACTCTCATCTGCAGGCAGATTTATCAGTGATAACTGGTACAGTCTGTACAAACATAATACAACATACCTGTCAGTCCAAACGTCCCTGAGGCTGTGATGAGTCGTTGTGGCGTCTGGTTTTTTCCGTCTTTCCCACTCATGCTCATGCCCTGTCCACTGTGTGTTTTGGTCTTTTTTGAATGTTGGCCGCTGTACCGATACTGCCTACTCTGACTCTGCATTGTTAGTTACACACTCTGCGCAACATCGTACGCCAGATTACATGCATCTACTCCTGTTGCCACGCATACCAGTTGCATACTTTTATGACATCTGTAGGTTAGTTATATCCGGTTCGTAACAGCAAGCTGTTGAGTCTCAACGAAGTGTGATTCGATGGACTGGCTAGCTGGTGTTCGATCGCCTACACACCTCTCGGTTTAGTTTCTAACAATCTTAAGTTCTCGTGTTAAATTACTATTTGTGATACTCAATGCTTTAAAAGACAACTTGTAGAGCCTAGTTCATAACTTCAGAATTTTTAGTTTCTGAAAATTTATGCATTACTGGATTTTGGTGAAATACTCCAGTGCACTCTCGCAGTCACTCTTCCAAACTGTTAAGCGCAGAATTGTGAGAATGTTCAGGTGTGCGGTGCATTCCCGAGATTACGCTCAAACGATACGGGCGCGAAACACGCAGCGAAAACGCGTCCACGTTACATACACCACCAGCCACTCACTAGTGGGACTGGATTGTATCACAGGCGGACTGCATCACGTTTGATTGTTGAATCGAACAACCGGTCCACAAACGGCCGTGTGTGGTGTCGGCTTGATCATGTTACCATGTCGACTACTGTGGTGAGTGTTGATGACATTGTTGAATCCACGTGAACGTGACAACTGAGCGGTTGGTACGGCCTGATTATCCGTTTACGATGCCTTAGCTTATAGGTGCTTGTACAGGGAGACTCCAGCTGCAAGTATATCGGCCGTTGATCACGATCGGGGAACTGCCTGAAGGGCTTGACGAAATGGGTCCAATTAATGACCCAAAATGAATGGGTGAACCACAGATATTCACATATGGCGTCATAGCTTTTTGAAATCGGCTGCGTAGCATGCAGCTATTCAGAAGGGATAGTTGTACGTTGTCACGAGATCGTAACAACTCAAATGAAGTATAACTGGGTAACACAAAGAACTACAGGTTCAACCGTTCGGTTGCAGTGGTCACTATTGCCAACCTTGTGTTTAGCATCTCAGTTAATTTGAACCGTACCTAGTAACGAGACCATGTTTACTTTGAGCGCGGTCTTTTAGGAACCACAATGTTGTGTTATTTGAAATTCTAAGCGGGTTTGCCTTCGTCTTAATCAGGTTGGCTTGAAGGCTTTCTCAGAATGGCATCACCGTAGTAGAGTGGTGAAAAAGTTGAACTGACATGAGAGCGGATTCGAGTGTTAAATCACTCAGTTCACAAGTAGTCTTAAACCTGTCTGTGTTTGCTCTATATATTCTCGTACACTTCGTTATGCGCAGTGGCACATTCCAAACAATGGCGAGGCGTCGTATAAATCACGTCAGCTTCTGATCGATTTACTCCTAAATCAACCGACTAAGTTTTCTTAAGTAATAGTTTCAAAGTTTAAATCTGCGCAACACTTGGTTGGCGATATCGTCTCAGTTTTCCATGGTTTCCCCTAAAAAATGTTTTGTATCCTACGATTCCCATCCCATCATTGCCAAACATATTTACCCTCTGAATCACCTGAATGCTGTTTCGTGACTTCTGCCACGGTTTTCCAGCGACATGATCGACAACGTTCACTGTAACTTAAACTGGATGGATATGAACACCAGACGCGTCTCGCATGATGCACTGACCAACGCCCGATACGGAATGCCTGACCTATCGGGTAGCATGTATAGGTTAGATGTGATTTCGTGGTAAGGGTCACTTGGTGTAATACGAGAAATCGGACAGTTGAGCGACAAACTCCTTCAAGAGTCGTAATCCGTGGACATCCTCCGATAACGTTGCCCTGTTCGAGTGACTGGCAGTGAGTGTTCTCTTATCTAATAATTTTACACCTCACCCAGGTGGTTCTGTTTGATGAGCTATTGCACTGGATGAAAGCAGCGCTCATGGAAGTTCAAGTTCCAATGGTTCCGTCAGCCCCGTAGCTAAACTACGGTATGAACTAATCATATCAAGGGTCAGGCGCAATATAGCCAAGCTTTATGTTTTTGGTTGAACATCGACTCCGGTGATAGTTATACCTCTTGGTCCCATTTTCTGTAGATGTCCGTATGTTGATAATCCAGCTGTGCCCAATTCGCTGTTGTCACTCGTGTATATTGTGGTGGACTGTCAGGCAGGAAGTGCGAGTATTCCAACCCTCGGCGGAATACCTCAATACAGGGAGAGTTGCGTTCAAAAACCCAAAGCGAGCGGATGGAGAACGGCGTGGGTGACCGGATGAGTCATCGCTCGACCGAATTGGACCTACGGACGAGACGTGGCAGCCAAAATAGGCTGAATGACCAAACTGGAGGCGTGAGTATTCCAACACTCGCCAATTTTTGGATGAAGACGTGGAAGAATGGCTGTCAGAATTTGAAGCGATTACGGCATGCAACGGATTAGAAAGCGAAACACTACTGTTGATGGCAATAACAACACTGCTAACCGGACGAACAAAAGCTGTCTATGCCTTGAGCAGGCAAAACGGGCGTAACATCGTATCAAAAAACACGGACTGTACTGATTCAAGAGTTTACAAAAGAACAAGACTGACAACAGGCGATGGATCGGTTTTATGGTGCCGGATTTTAGCAACACTCAAGACCCTCTGGTTCGCTATCAGCACTTATTACGACAATTGACTTTGGGCTTACCGGAAGCAGAAGGAATAGATTAGTGAGGGAGCGGTTCATCCAGATTTTGCCGCCGGAGTTGCAGAAGCGCGTTCGGATAGCCGAGTCTTGTGGGATCACGGAGTTGCACAACGCCAACCCGTACGGACGCAAGTCGGACGGCTGGAAGTCACGGAGCTCGAACAGAAAGTGAGGCAGCTGACGAAGGCAGTGGAAGGTTTGAAGACGAATGCGGAACCAAGAGAAGGACGAGTTGGACGAGCGCATGAACAACCTCACCGTAATCATTGCTTTGTTTGTAATGGTGTGGGTCACTGCCCGTCAGTGTCCTAACAGACGTCTTCACCCTTGTTTTTCGGTAGTTACGGGTTATCATGGGGGCGTTCCACGGGTGAAAGTTCTGATTGAGGGGGAACACAAGGGTGCGATAGTAGATACGGGAGCGGGTGCAACGATTACTGGCAGAGTACCAGGATTGCTCGTTAGGTCCGGTAATTGGCATGTAGTTATGGTCGGAGGCTACGCCACGCAACGTTAGTGATTGACAATGTGAAAGAGACTATAATAGGCGCCGATCTGCTACGTTCATTGAAAGGAAGCGCAGACCTGGAGAGGGACGAAATGCGTGTTGTTGGTGATGTCGTGAAGTTGCGTCGCGAGGAGACCAAGGATCAGTGCCGAATGGGCTGCGTCTCGGTGATGTCTCTGTCAGAGTGTCCGGTCCCAGCCGTCTGGCAGTGTGTTAACAAGTTTGCTGATTTGTTTACTAACGCGGATGATCAACACGGATTCTGTACGTGAATGGAACACTCGACAGAGTTACAGCCGGGTGAGGAATACAGAGCAGTATATCGGCAGATACCATTCAAGTTGATTCCGTAGGTGGAAAGACAATTAAAGGAGATGTTGGAGAAAGGAATCATTCAAATGACAAACAGCTCATTTTCGTCACCGGTTGTGTTGACCAAGAAGGCGGATGGAACCTACCGATTTTGTGTCGACTTCCGAGAGCTGAACCGAGTGATGATCAATGATGCGTTCCGGATGCCTCAGATGGAGGAGATTTTTGCGCAGCTGCATGGAGCTGGAGTACTATTCCTCATTGATTTGCGCTCCGGTTACTGGCAACTACCAATGGTACGGAAGGATAAAGCGAAGACTGCGTTTTGTGTGAACGGACAGCAATACGAGTTCCTTAGGATGCCGTTTGGTCTGTGCAATGCTCCAGCGACCTACAGACGTCTCTTGCTCAGCATTCTGGAGGGTCAAGAGGGAGTAACCGTATACGGAGATGACATCGTTGTATTCTCCAAGACAGTGTCGGAACACGTGGACAGATTCCGAGCAGTGTTGCAACGAATCGAGGCAGCCGGCCTAAAACTGAGTAGTAAGAAGTGCCAAATAGCTCGCAATTCAATCGTCTGTTTGGGACACACGGTTGGTAATGGAAAAATCCAACCACTGCCAGAGAAGTTGACAGCTATCAAGAACTTCCCGACACCAAATTCGAAACGGCGGCTGAGGTGTTTCCTCTGAATGGTCGGTTACGACTCAAAATGTACGTTAGGGTTCTCCCAGAAACCATATCCACTGTTCCAATTGCTGAGGAAGGACAGGAAATTTCTATGGACTGAGGACTTAGAGATGGCGTTCAACGAACTCGAACAGTAGGCTGTCAGCACTCGACGGTGCCTGACAATCCCAAAACCGAATGAGCCATTCACAGTGTTAGTTAACGTAATTGATATCGGAATCGGGGCAGTTCTTTCATAACCTTCGGGGACAATTGAGTATGCCCGTCGAAAACTGACGGAAGCAGAGAGAAAGTATTTTACCACGGAGAAAGAGTGCCTAACTATCGTCTGGGCGCTGGAGAAGTGGAGGAGCTGTCTGATAACGACCACGTTTTATGTTGAGACCGACCACAAACCCCTGATCTGGCTGAAGACGGCGAAGGATCCACGTGGACGACTGGCACTATTGGCACTTCGACTACTAGAGTTCAGCTTTACTATTGGACATGTCAACGGCACGAACAATGATGTACCTGATGCACTGTCGCGGCCGATACAGGATAGTGAGCTGCAATTGAAGCCATACCCGTGTACGCAGCAGTGGTTGCCGATAAAGACATCTTGGCCAATCAACAGCAAAACCCTCAAGTATGCAAAATATGTGAACATCTACTGGCAGGGACCAAACTCAAGAGGTTGACTTCAGAACTGAACGAACTGGTACATATCTGGGACTGGCCACACCTGGAGAACGGTCAACTCGTCGTCGACGTGGAGTTACAACGAGGGCTTTGCCATTTATTCCAGTGAACCAGAGGGAACGTGTGATTCGACTGGCACACACGGATTTTCACGTGGGACGAGAACGCGTGTACGATCTAATGCGGCGAAGGGTATTTTGGCCCACAGTGGAGAAAGATGTGACCGATTTCGTTCGAGCCTGCCCCAATTACCAAGAGAATCGGGAGACAATGACAACAACACCGCCGATGCAATCGATTGTAACAGAAGAGGCCGCGCACACCTGGGATGTAGACATTTTTGGTCCGCTCCCAACGAGTTCAAAGGGAAATCGCTACATAGTTGTCATGATTGACCACTTCACACGATGGGTGGAAGCCGTTCCCACGGCAGATCAGACGAGCGGGACGGTTGCAAACGCCTTCGTGAACAACGTCCTGGCTCGCTTCGGAGTACCGTACAGAGTTATCACGGACCAGGGCTCGTGTTCTGAAGGACAGCAATTCTAGGAGATGCTGAGAAATTGAGGGATTCAGCGCTTGAGAACATCGCCGTACCATCCAAAAACGAACGGACTGACGGGGTGATTTAATCGCACAATGAAGGAATGGCTGGACAATAGAAACAATAACTGGGAAGAAGGA
>LUCH01000095.1:289619-306736 GCA_013368495.1 Paragonimus heterotremus | reverse complement strand
CACCCCCAGTCTTCTATCACACGACATTCGGAAGAGTGGAGAAGGCTTTTCGTGTGTTGTATCCCCCAATCAATAAACATACTTTACCTTTCGCTGAGGCCCGTGCAATACACCGCTACGAACCTTCGCTTTGTGTACAGAAGCAAATGGTAGTTAACCTATCACTACCATGGTGTTAAGAGTTTGCAATCATTCGTTAAGTGTTGTTATTACTTGAATGTTTTGGTTGTACCGTTTACTTAGGTTTATTTCCTTCTGTTGTATTAAGGTTTATGTTGAACTGCCTATTAGTTTCCGTCTATTATCGCGTGCTTTACTGTAAGACCGATAGTGTCTGCACCGTTAGTTTCTTACTGGACCAGTTTGAAATTTGAATTTTGTTCGTTTGTTTCAAACTTATGATGGCCCATTCAAACGTGACTGGTACTGTGTGCTATTTCTATCGCAGCTGATGACTCTTTCCTATTTTACACTTATTTAAATTGATGTATGTTAATTGATCATAGCCCGCGTATCGTAACCGAAGAGATCGGTCGAAATGTCTCTGCAGAGTACATCTTACATAATTCTACTTGCGTTTTCTAAATTTATTGGGGGACATAACTGTTTTAAACTGAGTAAGTTGGTATCGTTTGTCATAACAGCACATCAGAAATGTTGCTTGCGGCAGGTCATTTCGAAGACACTGAAATTCCTTGATGACGTGGCTGCAGTCTTGCATTGGTTCCCATACATCATTCGAAACGATAGTCAGCAAGGAATGAATAGCACTACTTCAACTCATCCATAGTTTGACCCGTGAACCTTTGTGTACATCTACGCCATGTGCTCTCAGGTCGCTGGCTTATTCATATTGCAAGATTCTCATTGATACTGTAAGTGATTTTGTAACTCATGTTTGAGGGCGCCTTGCATTTGGTGGCCGCTCAGTACAAAGATTTCCTGTTGACTAAATTATATTTTTTCTGGCACTTACTTGTCTAATGGGGCTTGTTTTATTGAGTCAGACACTGTGAATGTGCTTCACGTAACACATTTGGGTGTTTCTGGCGCTCGATACCGGTCGTCTCGGTGGCTGCGGCCATGATCTGTTCTTTAAACTGTTGCCACATATCCTGTGGGATAATGACTACAGGAGTGACTTTCAGACGAACGGCAACTTCACGTTATAAAGCAGTCCTCGTCTGGGAGTTATCCAATCATTTGACACCCAATTTCTGCTCTCGTCCGGAGGATTTACAATAAACAGGTTTGCGTATATGGATAAACAATTTGGTCGTAACCAGTTTACTGTTGTGATCCAAGTACGCGGATGGCACAAGGGTTATTTATTCGACAAAGCAATACACGGATTAAGCATGTAAACCAAACCTGTCACAAAACCACTCATTTGCACGCGGTATTCGGCCTCAGACAGTCTCGGCTACCACAGATGTCAGTGCTCAGTTCCATTGAGTAGCAGGGACCGTTATGGGTGATGCTGCACTTTGATGATCCTTCCTGCAGTCTTCTTGTGGCTTGTACGTTGTCAAAAAATATGCCCTGCACCTGCTACTGAATAGCTGCGGTATGAGTAGTATAATACGATCGCTCAACTTCACTGCACTACTGTCTCGGCTACATTCAGTACCGCGCGTCATGCGAGTGATGCGCACTTCATGATTGTTGCGTTGCCGTGCAATTACGTAATCAAGCGAATGGTATTGACCGCTTTGTGGGTGAGTCCACTTCGTGGTACCGCTCGTATCCAGCTAAAACTTGGTATTTGTGGTAGGCAGCTTGTGGGTAGCGCACCGGTGGGGCAGGAAATCACTGTCCTCATTGACTGAACTAATGCCGTATGGTTCGATGGCGCCCGGGCAGGCTACCTGAGTCGCTCCCAACTCCAACGTTCAAGTCATCCAGAACAAACGGTTGATCACTCACCGATGTCAAACGGATTGTCGTGGACAACTGACGATAGAACTGTTCCTTTGCATCAGCGTGACACATTGTTCGACCATAAACACTAACAAATGCGGCACACTTACTTCGACCGAATCACAGTCGCAGTGACAGGATTCGAGGGCTAATACCGTGCGATTCGCCTTTCATTAAAGCACTGGTACGGTCAGTGACTGTAAAATAGACAGCATGCTTCCGTATATATATATATATATATATATATATATATATATATATATATATATTCAAACTATTGAAAATGCCAGTCATACTTAATGCCGAAATAAGGTTTTTTCACCACTCCGCGTACTCTTCATTCCGTCGGTCTTCTGTGACCTTTGGGCTCTGTGTCAACGGTTCTAATTTATAGATTTTTAGTGTGTGCGCTCGGCTGGACGAATTCCGCTGATGTAAGACTTCTGTTCTCTTTCGTTCTTACTTACTGTTTGCTGACCTCGTAGTATTTGCCTGCACAAAGGTGCCAGAGCTATCAGCTAGCCATTGGGCCTTCTTTTGCTCATTAGCTCGTGGTAAACTGGGTGGGAGTTTGTTCTTCCTCGCGTGGATTATCCTGATTACTATAACATTCGGTCAACTGTGCAAGCATTATATCCAGGTACAAACCAAAGCATCGTAAGTCTCGACTACTTGCCAAAGCTTTGATTTTAGGCGTCAAATTAATCCATTACAGCGTATGCCAGTAGACCTGATGCTGGTTACTCCCTTATTGCGCATCTTTACTATGGGTTGACCGTCAAATTACGAGTAGGTCTCTTAGCACAATTCCTCTAGTTTTATCAGTTCTCTTCTGGCGAAAGCCTTGTCCTGCTGAGACGACGGTCATTCTCGTTGGTTAGGGACTGCAAGCTTTGTATGTACACATACGTGTGTATGAAGCTACATAGCTGTTTTAATGTGAGGGTCTTAAATTTAGTTTGGAACATTATTCCAGTCGCGCATGGCATCCCAGTGCCTCGCGATATTTGCTAGAACTTAGTTTTAGAATAGTGATGGCTAAATGATAACCTTTGCAGGTAAATCAGCTAACTGAGTTCTTATCATGCGGTTTCTCTGGCTAGATTTAATGTTAACTGTGTCTTTTTTCACTCTGCTTTTGTGAGTGTGAGCTTACCCTGGATTAGTGTGTTATGAGCTGTTTTCTCTCGTGGTTCCGGTAAATATGTCTACAGAGGATAAATTGATGATTCACACCGGTTTGTACAAAACGTCTGTACATTCATAAAAAATAGAACATTGCTTTCTGTGTCCAACAACGAACAGGGCTTTTCAGGTTGAATCAATGGCTGTGTGTCATTGAACAGTCGACCGTCCTTCCTGTTTGCTACTTCGGGCCACGGACTTCTGCGTTTCGCTTATGCACAGAGTGTTCTGGGTTTTTTTCTAAACAGTTGCCAATTGACAGTCTCTTTGCCTGTATGTAGTCTAGTCTTCATATATTGACAGTTTTTCATGAAGAAAAACCTCACCTTCAACAGATCTCGAATGAAAATGTAATAGTATTGACCAGGAAGCTCTGAAAACGATATTCTTAAGACCTCATCTTTCGGTTTACCGTCACTCGTTAACCATCCTGTTGAGTCCTAAACATTCATCTCTTCTGCCTTTAACATGGTATCGAGTCCATTCGAATAGTTATTATCTGTTGCGTAGAAAATGCAGATTAACTGATCCGTGGCTTCGACAAACAAACGATGCATGCCAGCCTTTTGACAACACCTGTAGGAAAGAAGTATCGGATCGGGCGAAGTTATGACACCTTGCAAATGTGTGGTCATTGAGTACTGTTGACTGACTAGAGTGGAAGCTTTCATATTATCGGGTGATCCTAATTTTGACTGGATTATTTCGTCAAACCTAATCGAATCGTCGCCATCATGTTCGTGCCTCGTTTGCCTTCAGGATCAGTGGTATGCTTCTTAGAAATCGTGAATTTATCGTTGTTACATCGCGATCGTAATTGGAAATAATGCGCAGCAAATAAACAAGCTGTTGTAATTGCTCTGAAGTGCGCTGAGCGTTTCGTCTTAATCAATTCAACTCACACACTGGGGAAACGCCCAACTACATACCAGCAATGGAAATACCGGAAAAATTCTAATGTGCGCCAATTAAACTAAAGTAAGCAGCGTAAACCTTATAAAACGAATCAATAATTGTTGGAGCTAAACTGTAAAATATTATTCCGAAATGCACAGTCAGCTGCACAAATAAAACTTCGTTTTATTTCGTCGTGGTTGCTGTTCTTCATTCGTCCCTTGTTTGCTACTCAACAATCATTAGTCAGTGAACTTTTCACATCATGCTAAATTTAAAAACCACTTTTGTTAGGTAGTTTGGTTTCCGTAGAGCTCTGAAACATATCTGGTGATGAATCAAGCTTAATTACAATGTCGATCACCACATTATCAGCCAGCATAGTGGTTTGAGACAGAGATTTCACAGTTGATGTTTCTTGGTCTTGAACTGAAATGATTCTATATCAAATGAGATTATGTGTTCCCGTGTTTGCACAGGTAAGTTTGCCAAACTAGAAACTACATTCTGAGCGTCACCGTGCTAAATCGATTTAAACATGTAAAGTTTATTCGATTTTTTTGTAGTAACTGAGTCGCTTGCACATGTGCCGCGATATTATAAGGTTCCCAACTGGAACCGTTTTGTAGTAGTATGTTTATTTGTGGAATACATACAAAGCTAAACAGTGCTCTACTACCTTGATGATTTTTTATCACCAAGGCTACCTTTTTCGACGGTCTAAAAAACTTTGGTCTGCTTGGTTATAGGGGTAACGGGAAACCATAGTTTCATTATTTATTCATATGGAACTGGATAACGCAGTTCTCAAAATACTGGTCTGAGCACTCATCTTGTGGCGAATTTCACAGTGATGATGATACAGCTCAGTAAGTTGCGTGACCGTGTTCGATCACTAAACTTGGTCGGGATCCTCAATAGCAAGCTGTTCTTGACAATATTTTCGACGTTGTTACCAAGTTGCTCCTATTTGAGTGTCTTCTATTCAGTAAACAACCACGACACTTTCAAATAAACGATACTGAACATTTGATTACACAGAACTGGTGCTAAACAGAAAAGACTGGATTTACACCGGAAGACTTCATCCATCGTACCACGACGTCCATGAAAGGGGTCGGACCTGCTGTGGTGTTCGTCAACACATGCTTTAGGCAAAAACAAGAAGACTGAAGACCCGGAATATAAGCTTGACTCGTTTTATAACATAGAAGCTGAAAAAAGAGTGAATGAAAGTGTGGAGTAGTGTGATGTAACTAGTGAATAGCCATGGAAAAACGCATACACCACACCTGTTATCAGCCCGATCCATGCATGAACCAAGAATGTTCATGCTGCGAATGCGCAGCGCACGTTGCGGGTAAAATTGACATTTCACAACTGCGTACCTCCGTTGGAATAACTCATACACACCTAAATACCGATAGCACTCCGGATGAACTATCCCTAAGTGTACATAGCGGCACATCACGAAAAATACTGAACAAATGGTGGGTGACTGGAATGAGTTGTTCCGAGTCTCATTGTCACTTGGTAGAATAAAATTAGTGGAAGTAATAAGACACAAGCCACGCGGTTCGAATTGGATAATTCAAGCCATCCTGAAAGTTGACATCGATCTAGCGGAACCGTTGGTTGTACTTCTCAACCGATCTCTGCCGATTGGCCGTCCACCGAATACCTGGAAAGGGCTTGTATACGCGCCAAGGCCGCTTGAGTCACGTGCTCTCTGTACCACTGTTACAGTCTGTAAGGCTTACCGCCAATTGCACTCAAATAAGAACACAACAGGCTTCACATCACAGCAACCTCCAAAAGTGGATGCGGCAAGAGCGAAACAAACTACCAACCACTGTTTGTGCTTTCGGCAGTCTCCGAATAATGGAGTGTTCACTGGGTGACAATATCCAGGATAATACGACAAATTCTGAACATATTATGAAGACTCAACATGGCTTCCGCGATAGATATCCATGTGTCGTAAATCTCTTGACTGATTAGGACGTTTACACTAAAGCCCCTGTTACAGTGTTGTCCACTGTAATTTGTTCAGCGACTACGGCACTGTTTGTTGGACCTTTTTCAAATGTCAGATGAAACGGATCATCATCACGTTGTCTTTTTGCAATTCGCAGTGTTCTGAAGGAGTCCATCTGGGATATGCCCAGCCGATCGTAGTAGTTCCTGGAACGCTTATCATTGCCAAATTACCTATTTCGCTTTAAGCCAGTGACACAAAATCCTGACGAATTTTAGAGTCCGATTAATGTACAACGTTCCGCAGACACCTTGGGCTGTTTCAAACAATAGTTCATTGATGACAGCCTGTCACTCAAGATGAACAATTGCTGAATTATGCAAAGCTGCCCTATATTGACGACACTGAACTAACTGTTCTGTTATGCGAAATTGATCTCGGATCCTTAGTAATTTTCAGTTAAAGATTATTCACAAATTGTGCGGTGATCACGAAACGAGACCTCTCAGGAAGTGCTCCCTATAACTCCTGATATGTTCACTGCCATATTGTGCCCATACGTGGGAATATACAAACCCCTATCTTAAAACAGGTTTACCAGCGTTTACAGGCCAGTCTGCAGGAGAGTTTTGAAGAAACTTCGGTTATTGCAGACAAATGTTTCAGATGTCTCGACTACTTATCTAGGTTACCCACGCTTCCAGCATTTTAATGTCAGCCGTTGGGTTGTCAATGCTGCGTCGAACGTAGCATTGGATTTAGGCTCTTCTTTTGTATCTAATCCCAGTACACTATACCTGGCGTTGCGTCATTCGCAGAAAGTCACTTAGGGTCATTGCAGCTTGAAGGATGTGAATATGCACGCGAGTTCCTTTGCAAACCTGAAAGCTGTGCGTCTCGAAGACGAGTACAAAGCAGCCGGTTTCCAGGTAGCTTCCGGAAAAAAGGCATAAGTGATTCTGAAGAGCTCAGCTTTCTCAGAATCAGTTAATTTCATTTCATTTGATGCATTGCAAGAATCTCTGGTGCAAAGTGTTTCAGCAGTGGATATTGGAGGTGCCGAATGAAGGTAGTCTCACAATTTAATACAAAAGAAACCTTATACGTGTTTTCATTCTTCAAATTCGGACGAGGGTATCGAGATACAATTTCGATGCCTACTTATGGACACCAGTAGTTTAGGTTGATATTACTGACTTATAAGTAAAGCCATTATTGGTACCAAACTGTAATGTTCGGCCTGCGTGAGCACTGTGCAAATATTTCTAGGTTGTTAAGGCATACATGAAAGGATATTTAACATCGTTTTACGACAGCGACTAACGAGAATCAATTTTGAGTTCATCACATCGGCAACTTAAAAATGTGAGCACAGCATAAGAAAACGGACAGAATAGACCACTGCCTCTTCACAAAATCTCTCAGGATCAGGTAGTAACCGCAGTTTCCAACTATTCCTGACTTTCGTATAGTCTTCATCGTGCTACTATCAAAAGCTTGGTAATGTTAGACATATCTAAGCAGTATATCATAGCAAGACGTTTTGTTTAGTGAAACAGTCTCTAATACACCTTTAGTTTGTTTCCGATCCCAATTTCCATACACTTTTTCCCAAGTTCCGTGATAGGCTCTACGTTGTTGTGTTATATTTTCTCAGTCGTCCTGTTTGACACCCATTCTCCCTCGACACTGGTGACGTTGAAACCTTCCCTGTAATCGACTGAATTGCTCGTCAACATTTCGGTGGTTGGTTAAAACCAACCATCTTTTCTGTGAAGGGCTTTACAAGTCATTCATTATCCGTTCTAGGCTCATGCGTACCATTGCTTTCTGAAAACCATTCTACCGTTTACATATGTT
This sequence comes from Paragonimus heterotremus, assembly GCA_013368495.1. Taxonomy (NCBI): domain Eukaryota; kingdom Metazoa; phylum Platyhelminthes; class Trematoda; order Plagiorchiida; family Troglotrematidae; genus Paragonimus; species Paragonimus heterotremus. The sequence goes on along the minus strand of LUCH01000095.1, from coordinate 298,899 downwards.
GCATGTGGTTTTTAATTTTGCTTGCACACACTACTGGTTTTAAACAAGATGAAATTGCTTTCGCCTCTCTTTCAGGTGTCCCATTCTCACTTCTTTCTGGCCTCAAGAGGAGTATAATTCAAGACGATAAATTTGTCTGACATCGATTTCTATAGAAAGACGCCTCGTTCCCTCTGGTTAACGTCAATCAGCGGACGAAACTATAAAGGCTTTAGTCAAACACAGTTCGGTCTCTCTCTGAGGTGAACCGATCTTGACTTCAGTGAGGCGTGCTGAAAAAACCTCGAAAAATTCGTGATGACCATGAGATTCCTCGTGGGTGATAATTACCACAAGGAAGTTGTAACTCAGTGGAGCCGAAGAATATTGTGCATTAGTTTGGCAACTCTCATTTCTCTCCAAATTTTTACTTAAGTATGCTTACATAAAGGATCCTTCGCATGGCAATCCTGACAAACCTACTAAATCTGCGATTCGCCCACCCTAGTCATAATAATGTTTTACACTTTAATTTAGGTGGTTATTACGCGAGTTTCTGTGACGCCACGAAAAGAGGCATTAGAATCGAGTTTCGCTGTCATTAGAGCTCGTTAGTAGTGCATATCCTTGCCACTGCCGGGATTAAAACTCCAACCACGTTTCCATGAGGCCACCGTGTTGATTTCAACTTGGGAAGAAGTCCTGGTCAAAAGGTCATCATTCGGAGTTAGCAAGATAACTACTGTGTCTCCTGTCGAGGCGATCGGACAACCTGCTAATTACTCACAAGAGAAAGTGGTTGAGCGTTCACATATGATAATTCGGTCTAGCCTAATGTGAGGTCAATGGCACAATGGTAAACACAGTTGCCTCATGAACAGCGTGGTCGCAGTTCTAATCCAGGCAGTGGCGAGGATATACATTACTGACGAGCTCTAATGAGAGCGGAACTCAAGTCTAGTGTTTCTTTTCGAAAGAGGCCGATTGGAATGTCTATGGGAATGCGACAGCTGCGATCAGCTATGGGTGATGTTCAATCTGTATGATAATCCTCACCGTGCTAATTCAAAAGTTATTAATCCATTTTTTCTTGTGAACTGACACATACAAACAAATTCCAGCCAATTCTGTTTTACGTTTACTCACCGAAGTTAAACTCCACTGTGATTACAGACTCATCCCTTTTTGGAAATGAAGGTGTTCTGGAGGTTGGTTGTCATCCTATCTTGTGAACTCTTGGACGAGACAGTGCTGTTGAGAGTGGTTACCCTACAAACCCAAGATCTTTTTGATTATTACAAGATTCCGCAGATATATCTTCAGTGCTAATTTTACTAGTGTCACTAAACGTGAATCTTTGAAATTTACCTGTGATTCTGATCGAGCTCAGTCTGCAACATTGAGTGTAACGATCCAATGGCTCAATGTCACACTTGCTGTATATTCTGTGACATTCAGTGTCACAATGCAAAACAAGTTTTACTTGCAGTCTGTTTATTCAGGTAGACCGACTCCATGAATTTCTGACTCTTACTGTTTAGTAAATGTGCAGCTCCCCGTTGCTCGCTATGAACTTTATCATGAAATAAAACTGTTGTCGTCCACTTCTCCAACTGGTTGGGAATAGCTGGAAAGTGGAACTAAGACGTCAATTTTTTAACTCCACAACTGACGTGAGGAGGCTGAATTTATCTTCAACTGAGGGTCGTGGGGGAATGATCCGCTCATTGTGGCTTGATCAACACGGCCTACAGTTTCTGATCATGTGCGGTATGTTAATCTTCGTATTGAAAACTTGAAGTGTTTGATTTGTCTGCTGGTTTGAGGTTCAGCACTTAACTTGCTGTGAGTTGTCAAAAATTGTGTGATATACTAACAAGAATGCAAGTCTTACCAAACGGACCTCGAGGTTTATATCCTGTGCCGTATGGCTGCCGGTGTATGCAGATTATGTGCCGTTTTCGACGAGTGTTATGTTCCGATGCTCATTCTCGTGTGAAGTGTATTTCAGTGCGCCTCACTGAATGTAGCTCCCAAAAGCAATGGAAAGCATTCAGTAGCAAAGATGTCTGTTATGTTCTAAGTACTGGCAGTGATGATCACATTACCGAACATGACTGACTGGAATGCAGTGACTGTCGTTATGTAATCGAAAACAGACGGAGCGTCTAAAAATTTGATACCGAAAAGATCAGTTACGTCCAATGATCTCCTTTGCGATACTTAATAATGGTGTTGACCATCTTCTAATGCACTTTCAACAAAGGCACCGTGCCACAAATTAAGAAATCCTGGCGAATCTTATCAATGACTGTACACTGAAAACTACTGTTTGCTCTAGACTCAGCAAAGGTTTTCCTTCTGGAGGTTACTTCGGTGTGTGTGCACTTTTTTGCCTATCAGATGATTGTTTGAACACCGGCTTACTCCACAACCTGCGTTTGAATCCCCTGTCTTTAGTGGAACATGATTTTTTTGGTTCATTCCAGACTGCATTGCCTCTCACGAAAGACCGAACCCTGACAACCGCTCACAGTCAGGAATATCGGAAAGACTATGCAATAAAAGTCACCAGTGTTGCGATCGTCCTGGCTTTGTTTTAAACGGCGACCTGGATGATTATTGCAGATGAATGTCTCAACTGTACGATATGTTTGTGTTACTAATACTTTTTGAACTTCATTCCGTCAAATTACAATTTCACTGTACGTTGTTTTACTGTTACTATTCTGTGGCACCTAAAATTGGGTTTGAACTGTTACCTGATATGTCTAGACCAGATCCTCTTCCACGAACTTTCTACTGCATGATCTTCGCACTTAACAAAAAGTAACACTTAATAAGCCTTACTTTGCATACGAAAGGTGTAATATGCGAATCACTGAAGAAAAACAGACTTTGTTCGCAGTTTGGAATTGTGTAGATTGAAACATACTGCCCATCTATGTGGTCACGGTCTGATTGGTTCAGAGTTTTATTATGTCATTCTTTCGACACTGCTAGTTTATCGATCACCCAGCCTACTGATTGCCACCAGTCGCTAATTGTACATGCCCGTAAGAGTATTGTTCCAGCAAGTTCAAGTGATCATTATCAACCTGACTTTATCCCAGCAGCTTTCTCCAGATTCACTTTTTTCCTTACTTTTGTCTTTCATTTTGCAGACCATCCGGCGCTGCTCATTTCCTGTTCAACTGGTTAGTTGGTGACATCCGTTTCGGATTAGACTGTCATAGTGACCGAGACCAAGGGACCCTTGCGCCTAGCCACCACTATAAGTGGTTTTCGCTTCACCACGTGTAGTTTCACTCTCAGACCACGTATCCAGTGTAAACTCGAATGAATAAGACCAGGAGGCGTGTAACTGAGACCCTTGTGTCCAGCCTATCAATTCCGGTTAACACGAAGCTGAAATATTTATCTGTGGCGGAAATAAACAGATAGAGCAACTTCAAAGGTTAGATCTGAACTGAAAGAAAAACATTGAAAATATAATGCGACAAGTGGTTTAGTATACGAGTACATGTTAGTACGCTCTACAGAGGATATGGAGGAAAACCAAAATGCAAGTTTGAACCGGAAGAAGACCGAAAAAGCATTTACCATACTGTGCAACAAAGCTGGGGGAGGGAAACAAAAGTAGAGGTCCACAGATACCCGGATTTCTGGAAAGAGGGGCAGGCGAGTTGCCAAACGTCGGTGGTCGTTGGTCGATATGAACAAGAGAAACAATAAAATGGATATTACTGATATAACCTACTTGAGCCTAACGTACACGTTGTCTGTTGGCCGACGGTGTGCTATGAGAACGTTGGTTATCTACTTATCCGAAGCAGCCAACGTATTCAAGACCACACATATCGCAAAACCATATAACTCTGTCACTACGACTTATGGCATTGATGGTTCCCTTGCGTACCGCGTGCTTCACTTCGATTCTTCCTCTTACACAATTTATAAAATTAAACGGGGCATCGTTGAAACGACATTGTACGCATCCGAGATGTTTGCTATACCTTTTATCTTCTTTACGCGTAATTCTTGATGGTTCCTTATCATGACTAAACGCAACGATGAGTCTACTCAATGCTTTGAATAATGTAAATTAGTAGAATGGTTCCATCCAAAAATAAGGTTGTGGGAGACGGACTTGGAGTTAATAATCCGTCTATACTTGTTGTTTTGGACCCCGTTAGAATTGAAACAAACGGAATACTGGGTTGGACTGCTGAATATTTGTGCTACTTAAGCATCAAAAACCGAGGCACACGTGTATACCCTTTGGGTGTTGTTTTCCACAAAATGCATTCAAGCAAAACAGAATCCAAGTGCACTACATTTAAAAAGCCATAGAACGGGCGAAACACATACTCAGATTACCTGGATATCATAATTACCGCAAATGTACCGTATTTTGCAAAACGCTTCAAGAAGTTGCCGTGACAACCTACCCAAGCAATACACAGTCCCGTTTTAAGGTGGGGTTATGTGATGGAACTGGGACAGGAGTATAAATATGCGCTGACCCGGATTATTCAACTACTGTTAAGATAAAAGTTACAATTTGTACAGTTTCATGACTTCCGGTGGTAACGCCCATATCAGCTAGTGAAATAATCTTTTTATCTGTCTAACTGTATCGATCCATGTCAAGTTCTAAAGTACTGCGGGCGTCCGATATTCTAGTTTGGCGATTCGCTGTCACTACTTAACCACTGTCAAAAGTTTCCTGTTACGTCACTGAAATTTGTTTATGAGTATCGTGGAATTTTATGGACTAGGTTTGTCATTCTTAATAGCTATTAGCGAATTTATGCTCATCATTCGATGAGCTTTTGTCGACAGATTCTAATGCTTCCCATGTATCCCTCTGTTCTATCTAAGTTTGTTCTAACTTACTTCGCTTGTGTCTCAGACAGTGACCGAGATGTCATTCTTTTTGGATCCTCAAAGCTGCGATTACTGTAGAGAGGTATGTTTTATTTATTCATCAGTGACTAACAGAGATTGTGTTCATGTGTGCAGGTTTGACTCGGTTTGAAAGATGTTTTGTGTACCTCCTCTAAAGGACCATTAAATCCAATATTTCCCATAAACTGGACATGATGTTAATGTTTATTATTTCCACTCGGAGTTTCTATATGCAAGCAAGTAGCTGAAGTGTACATTCTGCCATTTGTTTCCTCTAACTGTGCATACATTTGAGCCACCAATATCACTACATGCTTCCTCATACGTACCATGTGCATTCAACTCACATGCTTCCCTTCACATATTGATAACATGGACTGAAGTCTAGGGAATTTTACCGAAAACTTTATGACTACAGCCATGTTCTGCGATTCAATGCATGATAAAATTGCTTTTATTCGAGCGTACTTTTTCGCATTGTGATTACTAGCCTGCTGTAGAAAATTTAGGCGGCTCGGTCCGCGTACAGAAACGTGACCAATCTAGGTAGCGCAAGAAGTAACTGGTCAGCACTACAAGGCACGATACAGAACAGACGTAATTTTGGGTATCGAAGGACAAGGTTAGAAGGGAGGAAATTTATGGGTATTTCTTTAAATTCTCCCTCTTTACCATTTGCCTCAGTTTTCCCGTAAAACCATAAACGGTTTATTAATCCACTTCGTTACTTTTACCCTCTCGTCATCCCTACTGTAGCCCATCGTGGCCCCCATGGGAGCCTAGTTGGTAACCTTAGTTCCATCACTTTAGCTTAGTAAACTTCGAAGACAGCTTTCAACCAGCGTCCGTAAGTGCTCAATTTGTTGGTCCCTGCAGCGAAGCCTACACCGATTAAACTACGAAACAATTAACTGACAAGGTGACTGATCCGAGCGGCGTGAGTACATGTACTGTGTGGTCGAAACCAGAAAACGCACATGGGTTGAATGTGAATTGTGTAACAAGACATGCTGCTGTGCTGTGGGTGCCGTTTTGGTTCTCATTTGTGTAGGTCGTGTGCATGGCTTATTAGGCTTATGGCTCATGTTTGTTTGTGTTGTTTCTTTTTACATGACTGTTGTTGGAACCCCTACTTCGGAAGACCTCTATCCTCCGGTGTCTCCACGTTGCCCCATAGTTGATCCGCAGGTGTAACGGACAATTAGAGTGAAAACGGCTGGCTATATGTTACATACACACATGGAAAAGCTTGTTTAAACCGCAGTTGTTGTCTACTCTGTTTATTCCAGTCATTCTGTTCACTGGAAATACTCCATCCAGATCGACTAGCAGACACTTGGTTAGTTATTATGAATGATGTGGCTGGATATAAACCTTTACACAAGCTATTGGTACTGTATTACGTAACGCCAAACTTATCACCCATGAAAAGACACCTACAGGTATTTGATCCATTGTGTCCTGTAACTAATGCTATGAACGGTTGAGAATTGTGTTTGCGTTCCGTCAGTTTCATGAAATATGATATGACATCTGTCAGACACCAGTACAATTGTCGACCAATTAGAGAGTGTAAGGAGGAATGGCAAATCGAGCTTTCACTTCATTACGTTGAATGAACGACACGCGCATTCCCATAATACAATATGACAGTCGTTCAGCTAGTAAATGGGCTATGCGATGGTTTTCTTTAATCACACAGTCAAATATTCAGGCAAAAAGATGCTTACTACTACATTCCTTTCCAAACAGATAACTCAGTGGTCATGCAATTGTAGCCAGTGTAGACGTGTTGGTTGATCCGCACTCAGTTACAACCTAAGTGACTGATACTACTTATTTGGGCCCCATGAATCTGACCAAACGTACATTATTACTTACAGTTCCTTACTCCTTTTCCGTGAGAAGAAAGAACTATTCCATTAGCAGGACGTAAATAGTTGCCTTTGAAAAATGTACCATCAGCTGTTTTTGCACAGTCAACACTTGTACGCAGAGAGCGAGATTTGAAAAGGATCGCGGGACTCTTTCCGGTTACCGAATGTGATGCATTTCTGTACTGCATGAGAAAACCATAGATTCCTCGATTAACTTCCACAATTGAGTTTGGTGTTAGAGAAGCAATGGCAGACTTCAGTGTGCGCGCAAAATTTTCTGCAAGTCCATTGGACTGTGGGTGTTGCGGAGCAGTAAACAAATGCTGACGTCCAAGTCCTCTAATCCATTCCTCCAAAAAACTTGGCAGTGAAGTGAGTACCATTGTCGGTGACCAAAGCAGCAGGTACACCCTCGCGACAGGATGGTTTTCTCAAAATATGTTGTGTAAAGTCTGCACTCGGTGATGAAGTGTGAAAAACTTCAGACCATCTAGAATAAGCATCAATAATCACTAGAGCATAGTATTTCCCCAGGAAAGGACCACAGTAATCATCATGAACTCTCTGAAATGTTTCAAACGTAACAGGCCACGGAAGCCATCGTGATTGTTTCGCATGAATCTTGTGTATACATTTGGTACAAATCTTGGTAGTGTTTAATATCTGATTCTAATTCCGGCCACCAGCAAGATAAACGTGCAAGCGACTCCACCTTATCAACTCCTTAATGTCCGGAATGCAAGTCCACAAATATATCAGATCTCAGAGTCGGTGGAATAACAACACGATCACTAAAACACAGTAATCCATCTGGAGTAATGGACAAACTTTCACAGCGACAGTAAAATGCGGGAAATCTATGCTGCTCCTTTTGTCCAGCCACATTGTAAGACAAAGATAATAGAATCAAAGCATTCACGAGTATCGCACACAAGTGCATCTCTTTTACTGGCAGTGGTTGAACTAGTAAACAGTCAACGTTGTCAGAGTTTGAGTCCGATGATGGAACTTTCGATAAGTAATGAACATGGGAAATAGTTTTTGTACTACGACGAATAATTGTTTAATTGTAGGAACTAAGAGCAATGCTCCAGCGTTGCACCATGACAGCAGATGACTTTGCTGGCGATTTGCTGGGATTATATGGAAATTTTAAGGCTTTATAGTCTGTTGCAACAGTGAATGAGAGTCCAAAAAGGTTTTTATGAAGTTTTTTAACAGCTTAATATACTCCAAGGGCTTCACGTTGGGTCTGAGAATACCCATGTTTGGCTTTAGACGGATGATGTGAAATGCACATACAGGTCTATCACACCGTTCAAGAACCGCACCTATTCCTGTGGAAGAAGCATTGGTAGTTACAGCCGAATGACCTTTGATGAAAAAACGGTTTTAAAACAGCTGTAGTTTGAAGACGGGTAATTAAAGTACGGAAAGTTTTTCGTGGTTAGTGGACCAAGAAAATTGTTAATGGGTTACATGTCAAACAAAGGATTGGCACATTGAGCGAAATTCGTCATAAAACCTGAGTAGTATTGGAGTGTACCTAGAACAGAACGGAGTCCCCGAAGGTTAGTGGGTGATGGTGCATTCATGTGATGATTGTAAATCATAACGGAACACTATATGTTATTGTTATTCTACTGCATGAATAATTGCATTGTACAGATACTGAAAACATTACAATTCCGTTGGCTGACGTGCAGTGTTATTATTACTGTGTAGAAGCTAGCTTTGGGTTTGTGCTAAGTACATTCCTTATTACTATTACGTATTCAAACTATCACAATTGGCCTTGCGGGCAGGATTATTTCATACGACGAATTATTGCAATATGGAAACTCTGAACGTCCACTGAAGTTCAAAGGAAATGGAGGATTGCTTAGAACGCTTTGAAATTTGGTGTATTACTGGTAATGATATGACAGACGAGAAGAAAACGCCGCATTTCCTCATGGTCATTGGCAAAGATGCATATGCATCAATTGAAATCCAGGCGTTTCCCAATTCGCCTCTTACACTTCTGTACGATTCTCTGAAACATCTGCTACTGAGGCATGTTCAGCCCGTCAACTTCGAAGCTGTGGAACGAGCGCAATTCCATACTTTAGTCAGAAAAGAATCTCAAGAGGTCCGTGAGTCTATTATTCAAACTCAAGCACCAAGAGATCGATTGATTGTAGGGAATAATTCCCCTTGTCTTCGACAAAAATTATTACTACTGAGGGAAGCTTCTTTCCAATCAGCCACAGCTGTTTGTGGGCAATTCCAGGATGTACAGGGCGCGATAAATGAGGAACATAACGCCAACAGTGCTGAGAAGCAGGCAAATCAACAGCAGCGGCAGTTCGAGAAGATAAACTGTCAGCGAAGTAAGGCAGCCGAGCCACGTCATTTTACTCCAAATTCCGTCCAACCTTTTGGTAACTGCAAGTCATGTGGTCATGAACTTTCTTGACTTACGTGTCCATATCGCAACTCCAAATGCTACGAATGTGGCGATCTCGAGATCG
>LUCH01000095.1:225255-275745 GCA_013368495.1 Paragonimus heterotremus | reverse complement strand
TCCATGTTCACATCACACCGGAGGTAGAAACAACCACGTGATAGCGTAAACCGTTTTCCATGGGAAATACTATCAGGGAAACAGGCCGAACATATAATTCAGATGTATAACTAACCAACAAACTTAACGACACAGCTTTCATCGGGAATCACTGTGATAGTTCATGTGCAATGCAATGCAAACGCAACGTGGCCGAAAATGATAAATTCAATTATATCTCCAAAACCGCGCGAAACTGTGCGTGGCTGCAAGATGGGAATATGCATTCCACCACGAAAGTTCCGATGGAAGCATTTTCAGAACGTACAATCGATTAGGAAAGCCTACATTACGCTTTTATCGAGAAAAATGACGACACACATTTCTCAACAAAAGCGGGAATATGAACAGTGTTTAGGTATGGCTGATATTTTCACAGGAACACAATTATTATACTCGATAAAACATTTGATGAATTTCTTTTGCTGCATAGATGGCCGTTTCCAACTCGTTTTGGCCTTGAATCACCATACCGGCGAACTACGCGTTTATCATTGTTTTTAAGTCTGACGACGTATTAATTGCACTCACACGCGCCATCACCGTAATTCTTCATTTACCCTGTATCCTGGTGGCCCAACCATTGCTTAAAGTCTGTAGTACGTTTGATGCGATCACTTTGAACTCGCCTTGTCTTTCACAATACAGTAGAGTAGCACACCCACCGAGATGTTTCGACACCAACTGACTGGCGGACGTCGTCTGCCGGCGCGTGTAACAACTTTCAACTCATGTTCGAATGGATGTCGCAGAGATTTGATTCCACGACTGAAAATCCTGGAAGAGTATCATCATGGTCGGATGACTGAGTGGGACATTTGGAGGGTCGCCAGGTGATGGTGGTGGAGGAAATACCAGAGGGTGCAATAAAACAAGTGTGGTTCGGCGGATAATTGTGCTAGTTATGGAATCAGGTAGTGATGCACTTGACGGAGCACTTACGTTAGGAATTTGGTAACTAGTAGTAGCTATGCTTTGGATAGAACGATAGGGTTTTTGTTGAATTACAGTGTAATGCATGGAAGGTTTGGAAAATACCGTAGTTGTGGGTCAGCTTAAAACAGTAGAGGACTTATTCTACATTTTCATATGCGAAGCATTTGCTCTTAAAATGTGATCTTCAGAACCAGATACTTAACGTTTACCAAATCCCGTCGATTTACCCTCATTTTGCAAATCTAAAACATCAGTTTCCAGTAAGCACCGTACAGATCTTACTGCTGGTCTGGAGACCTGTTCTGACGTTCTGGGTGCGTGACTGGTGTGTGCAGTCACTCCAGATAGTTGAGGGAAATGCCTACATTAAGGTTGAAACGGATTTGTTTGTTCAACCTCGTCTTTGTTCTTGAACTTTGCGATACTGCTTCCAACACTCTGGAGAGCTTTGGGCACTTTAGTTCCAGGACTCATTCCAGTCAGCACCTCGGTTGACGCTCAAAATTGTAGATGACTGGGAGATGTATTTTTAGTACAAACCGTAGGTTTTACTGGGGAAACTTGACCACCTAGCGTCAACAGGGCTGGACGTGGTTTGCTTTTCAATATCATTCTGGACGGACATGGTAACGGTGTTGTCTGTTGCAATTTGGTGATCTAAGGAGGTCATGGACCAGTCGAGGTCAACAATCAAGTTAATGAGGTTGCTGATTTCGTTACTAGAGTTCTTTTTTACTTGGGAAATATCGGTCTTCCATTCTACTAGCCTTTGGTAAGGCTCTTTCCAAGGTCAGTAAAGGTATTCTGTCAGGCACGTTAAACACAACCACTTCACTCGCACAGCTTATCCGTTTATACATTTCAGTGGCTATCGCGTCAACAAACGTTCCAACAGTCACGAGATCTTTGTTACTAGAAGCAGAAGTCTCAGGGTAGGTGCTAATTTGGGCCTTTAGAATGCTAACCATCGGTTTCAGCCGGTGCAAAGCGTTGGTGAGCTCTCCATATTTACTGCGAATTTTCTCCGTTTTAGCCTTTGGGTCCGTTACTTTTTTAACCCGATCTGCAAACACATGGGAGACAGGAAGTGGATATAACTTGTTCCTTCTTTGTAAGGGGCTAACATTTACCTTTCAGATTACTGCTTTAGCAGCAGACTTTGGTTCCTCAGCGATAACAGCAATGGAGCAGGTGTTGGACATGATGCCTGGGGACTTTACGCCCCTCGTTTTTGTCACCATGCCTTTTGTGCATGAGGCTAATCGCTTGGCAACCGGCAACTTTTGGTAATTAGCTGACTTATTGGGCAGTCTGTTGGAATATTTCTTCTTTGTTAACACGTAGTGATCATAATTTTAAAAGCAATTAACAGTAACTGAATGCAGCAAATAGTAAGGTAATTTGAGTGGTTATATGGTATAAATGAAAAATACACTTGCACGCAATAATAACTTGCCTTTTTCGAAACACGCATGATCTTGCGGTTAGCTACACCAACTCACGTGTTTTCTCACGGCATCTTGAACATGAAAATAACAACCTTATGCCGCACACAAACACCACTTGCGCTGCTCGCATTTAGGCCCCCTTTTGTCCATCAGAAACGTTCGCGCAAATATGTTGTCCCTCATAACTTCACGAAATGTTTCAAACACACGAAGCGGGGAAGCGTATTTTTTGCTTCGAACATAACCATCCGTCACGGGTCATCCGTGGCTCATCCAACGTGTGAAGATGAACCGATATGGCTTCAAGCTACAACCGCAGATGTGAAGTGATAGAGAACCCACTTGTGGCGGTTGGTTCCATGCGTATCATTGACGTTAACCATATCAGGAAAACGTCTGAACAGCTGCACCTGCTGCCTCCGTGCGAAACATGCGTGCATCTATTATTGTCGTCTCCGGCAATACGCCAATTTTCTCTATAGGATCAAGAATCTGGGGCAGATTTTCCGCAACCTCAGCGTACACAAAGCCAGTTGCTAATCGTGGGAGGTTTCAACTGGTAACGGATGTTGCAAATATCCATTGTCATTATATACTTGCATAAACATCTGCAGCATACTGCTCCAACTCCGCATTTAAAGTGTTGTACTGAAACAGACGTCTACAGTCACTTGCTTCACTTGCAGTGAACCAACGACTTGTTGGGTGTGCATCGTACCGCAAGGCAATTAGATTGTGAATGTGCTTTAATGTAAAAGAGTTAACAATAAACGTGATTTTCCTCCCAACATGATTGGCAGCATGTATCACCAGAACTGTGCAATAGAAAATAAGTCAACTCAACTTACTCAACACGTCGTAATACGCGGCTTTTGCTAACTACGTCGGTTGTATTTCATACATCCGCACGCCATCTACCACGTAACCCCAGTAGTACTCACACTCACACTATCATACGTCAGTCGTCCACTGCCTGGTATTTTGCTTGAACCAAGCACGTACAAAACACTGTGGTCCTTCATATATTTTTGCAAACAACTTCTAAATTCCTTGAAGGTCGAATTTTCCCGATCTTCGAATACGCCACTGAATCCTTGTAGATAACCTATCATCCAAAATCAAATTTATACACAGTACAATATTTATCAAGATAGGATGGTTAACTACTGATCGAACATCGAAAGCTATTTTAGAGGAAAACGCATATACGCCATCACAACACCCACCATCAGTATTCTCAATCTTGATGCCAAATCAAAGACAAACCAGTTAACAGTCGGTTAAAACAAACACCTCAAGGCTGGTGACTAGTTTTGCCACAAAAACCACCAATTATTTTCAAACTGTTGGGCGTTACCACCGAAATATTGCCAGATATTCACGGATCTCTCATTTGTTTGCTGTTTTACGTCAGATTTCATTCCCCTAGATAATTTTTAGCGCAGCACGAACCGTCACGCAAATCAAAGTCAACGTGTGCGCGCCTGCTGGTTTTACCCTTTCGAAGTCATTCGACCTGCACATTTTTGAGCTTTGGTCAGCGCACCCCAATGTACTACGTACTTTCAACTTGATGCACTATTAAGTGTGGCCGAGTGGTCCGTGGCCCACCTCGTGCTCCTTTTCTTTTTCTTTTTCTGGTTGCCGCCGTTGGAAATGTACGATTTGCTTCCAAACCTTACTGTGTACTTTTGGTTCCATGCCTGTTGGAACTGCGCTTCAACTGCTTTTCAGAAAGACCGTTTTGAATTATTAGTGGGGGATGGTCTATCACATACCTACCTGTCCACTACATACTGGTAAGTGTAAAGTTATGCGTATTAACCGCCATGTGAACACCACACATTACTTTAACGCCTGCCTGCTTTGCATAGCTCTTACTGCATCGAGCTCCGCTAAAAATGAAGCGAGTAAAAAGTGGCTGGCAACAATGTGGAGTTATTTACACATCCTTCCCGCCAGTTCAACGTTAGTTGTTTTCGGCTTCTTTATAGCATTTTTGTTCGACCGCATCTGGAGAAGGCAGCTGTGATCTGGCTACCATATTTCCAGAATGACAAGTCGCCCCAGAAGATTTTGCGAAATCATGCAACTGAAGCAGTCCGGGATCTGAAAACCAAGTCATCTAAATAAAAACTAAAACAACTGAACATATATTATGCATACTACTACACTTTTTACAACACACTCGGCTCAGAAGTGACTTGGAATTAACCTTTTTTATAATGGTGTCTTCCGATAGTACGCCCCGGTTGATATACACCTGTGAGGACAGCAATAAACTGAGAAGCTACCCCCTAAATCTAAAAGTCTAATTTAGCGCGTACGTACACCGAACTAACCCTTTCCAAAGTATACGCAACGAACACCAGACGCGAAATTATGCAAAATTTACAATAGATTCCAACCAACGCTAAACTAAACTGATCCGCGGAAGTAGCCAGGGAGGTTAAGAATCCAGCCTTCGGGCATGCGAGCAAGCCGGAAGTGTGTATGGAGCCACCGGCGCCCACAGGCCGGAAATCATACAAACAAACATACGCGATCGCATGCAGCATGCAGACGGCAGACAAAGATCCTTACTTTCCGTGTACAGTGTGAATTAAGAAACCAAGAAGAATTTTACGCATCATGCAGCTGGCAGACCGGGGTTATCTCTAAGTCAGTATGCAGCCCCCATCCAGAAGGATATTTTGAACGCAGCCCCTTAACCTATGTGTGGAATAATTGTGGCCAGCCACCCTCATCTTTGTATAGTTAACGCTGCACCACCCTGCAGTTGGTACTGCAGTTCCCAGGCGCCGCGAGCTCCTGCTCGACTGTCTTCCCCCACGGTGTCAAAACGGAAGGAGAAGTAAAGAGTCTGCACGTCGAGTTCCTCAGAATGAACACAGTGGTCGCATGAAGGTGCTGCAGTTGAAAGAATGCGATCGACCCCGGGCGTGAACATGTAGACGAACTGGGAAGCAAAAGGGGTGAGTTCGGCCGCATGTAGACATGCAGCGTATGGACAAGCAGAGAAACGCTTTTGTGATGTGTCCGATTACAGCGCGATTGTTTTGAGTTTTGTATGCTCTTTTGCGATTTTATTCGGCAAGCCTGTTGCCGTATATCCTACTCTCGGCCTAAGGTCACAATATTAACGTAACTGTTCTCGATGAACCTTTTCCGAGTCATATCACGAACGGGAATTCCGCCAACCGATCTATCGACCTGCCCTTCATCTTATGTTATATGGAAGAGTTGTACACAATATAATATGCTTGGATGCATTGCCATACATTCGTGATTATGATTTATCCAAGGAATGAGATCTTTGGTGGAGTCCGGTTGACCTGATCCACTAACAACTTCCGAGAGTGTGGTATAGTTCCAATTAGTAGCTTCTCCTTTCAAATGACTTTTACCATGAATAACGTGAAGAAAAAACACATGCGGGAAGCGATGAGAAACTTGTATCTGAAGCGTTTGGGGTAAATTCTAGCCATCAACTTTGATTCTGTTGATCGTCATGTGGACTGGAATATTTTTCTGAACTGCGATGGATAAGTGACGTTCTCTACACCAAGATTCTCTGTGATAGAGTAGGACATAATATCATTTTTACGCCGTTTCCTATATACCGAAGATGGAAACAACCATTTGATGGCATCATTTTCAACCGTTTCTAAGAGCAACGATTCATCGAACAATATCCACCTTAAATCTTGCCGACGGAGTAGTATAAATATCCTATAGGCCAGGAAACTGGAAAGGTTGCCGTGCATGTTTCATCAATAAATATGGTAATATTAATAATGGTATATTTCTCAACGTATCTGCAAGATACACGCTCAGATGAGGGTGATCAGCATGCACACTGTACCGCGGGACGCATACCGTACACGTAATTGCTAATTGTACAATACACCAATTATGAAAAAAAGTAACAAGACGGACATTATAATAGAGGAAAACTCTAGTTTATGAAAAAGCAGTTGGCTCACTTGCTTCTAAAACGATAGTTATCTAAATGTTTAATATTCGATTGAAAAAATTGCTTAGTGGTTATATCAATTTTCGCTTCACACGGTTAAGGTTGTTCTTTATGCTCAAGGTCATGCCAGGAAAAATGTTTTTCAGGGTGAAGAAAATGAACAGCTCAAGAATTTTGCCATTAGTTGAGGCAGACAGTTTCGCAAAAATATGTTGAAACATTTGTGAAGATGCAAAAAGATTAGAGGGCTCAAATGTTTGTGCAGAAATAGACGATCTTTTGGAGTGGACCTCGTTATTTCCTCTAAATCGACGGAATTTCACAGAACTCGCGAATTGTCCAACCATTACGGGATTTTGATTATCCGGACGTTACGGAATGTTGTCTCGCATTAGAATTCATCATGGAATCAAGAATGGAAAACAAAATTACGTGACAAACAGGAGAACGTAAAGTGATCGTGTGTAGTATGACGAATAGTGGGATGTGATATTTTCTGGACGAACCTTTGACATAAAGTTTATAATTTTGTATTATTTAATAAGATATGTATCTCTAGCAAACAAGTGTTATCTTATAACTTGAAAAGAGATCGATTCAAAGCTTTCCCTAGTATATGACTACAGCCGAATTGTGATGTCGCTTTGGTATATACTGCCGATATGTAGAATGGAAAAGATGTTTAGCAACACGCGAAGATTGCCAGGCTGTCTATTCCTGTTGAAATACAATGTCAATATTGTATGGTTTTATATTTCCACTTCAACGATATCTTCGAAACCCCGAGAAATTACCAGTTTTCCGGTCGTCAGATGACGTATTTCATCGCGAAAATCGCAAAGAATGCACTTATGACGTGAAAACTTGGGATAACATTAATGAAGGGCTGTTTTCGCGGAAATGGAGGAAATTTACTCATCATCAATCCAGTTTTATTGGCACTTCTTGATATATTCCACGTTTCTCACCAAGATTGCCTGTTCGTAACTAAATAACTGCAGGTACATTCCCTGAAGTTTTGATTATAGCGTTTAGAAATATATTTCATATCAACGATTCGCGCCCAAATTATCGTTTATTCTTTGGAACGGCCCTGAAGCTAACTCCCTGAAAAAGCCATAATTGCCTTACTAGATAATACAACAGCGAGGTCATCCACCAACGAATCAGAAAATCTGGCAACCAAGATCATTTTTTCACCAGGCATAGAAGAAAATTGGCTCCTCATACAAGCCAGCAAGGTGGCGGTTAGACTTCGAATGTGACTTCGACGTGTACGTGTACTGTAGTGGCCACATTTTTTATCACTACCTATGCTGCGGTAACGACCGTTATCTTCATTCTTTTTGTTTCCAACTTCTATGTGTGAATAAACGTTTCTTTGAACAAGTATGGAAACCGACAACTACCCCAAGCATTGAAGCGTACGATTCACGCTACTCATTCGCCTGTGATTTTGCTGTCCGGTCGTTTCGTTTCGTTATTCACTCGCTCACGTCGACTTTGCCTGCCGACACTATACCCCTTCTTCACTGATTACGCTATTCTTGACCGGTCCTCTTTGGTTCGTTTTATTCAATAAATTGGTGACCCCGTTCAAGTCATATATTATAGTGCAAACTAAAGTTCACTGAATTCAGTGAAAATTCATTCAAATGAATTTTCACTTCTCTGACTTTTTGAACCTGATGTTTCTTGACTTGAAGCTACTCAAGTTGTGTCTGAAACAAATCCTGAAGCAATAGCTGGAATCCTTTGATGTTCAAGGAGAGGTTCTTTGCTGGGCTGCTTCTTTTCTTGATAACGTAACTACCAAAATTGCAACCAGATCAGATATTTTGTCTCTCTTCAATTTCTGCGGACATTCCTCGAGGGTCATTGTTGGATCAACTGTTACTTTTGATCTACATCTACAACCTTCCGGGGAAAATTTCTAGCAACGCGCTTCTGTACGCCGACGATCCAAAACTCTGGAATACCACTGATCCCACCGCACTACATACTGACCTTGGCGCGAATAAGCGCTGGTTTGACGATTACAGTCTCCTCTTAAGTGACAACAGGTGCTCAAGTACCTCACTGCGTAGAGATTCTGGCAACGACTTTACAATTCGTAGTGCATTCGGTACAGTAAATATCCTGAAAATCTGTCTGAAGAAAGACTTGAGTGTTTAGTTGTCGTCTAACCGATCCCTCGCCTATCACCTAGAGATGACGGCGATAAATGGATTTGCCGCTTTCAAGACTATTAGGCGCACTTCCCCCGCGTAGACAAAAAATCTTCTCAAACACTTTACGGAGTTCATATAAGGCCGCTTTCCGAGTGTGCTAATCACATTGTGTTCACCGGCCTGAAGAAAGACATACTGGACTTTCGGCGTCTCCAGCGCCTGGCTACCAAACTAGTCACGGGCCTAAGAAATGTCGCGTACGAGTCTCCACTCGGATTTCTTGTTCTGCATCCATTTGAATTTCGACGGCTCCGAGGTAATTTAATTCTCACACACTTCTTTGGAGTAGGTATGGTTGATCAACGATGACGGTCGACGAAGACATAACAGAGGGCTTTTCATGTTTTTCTCTTGAACCTTCCTTAGACAGTACATCCATTCTTATAAGATTTTTAATCACCGGAGCAGCCTTTTTCCTGAACGCTTAAGCAGCTGCCTTGAAGATCGCTTCAGAATACTGCTTGACTCCCACGTGCTTAAACATCTTTGTGAGAATAATCCTATACTGTCCTTGGTATCTGCTGTACTTCCAAAGAGAGGTGCTACACCCAGTTTTCAATGTCTCCCCTTCAAGTCAACAAACGCTCGAGATCAAGAAAAAGCGACTGAAGCGGAGAACTTTGAGCCTTTCCCTCGGGCGCGTTTACCAATCGCCGAATCCCAAAATAGTCATTTTGGGTAACAGTATAAATAATAATGCTAAACACATGAAGGACGATACAGGTTACTTTGCCTTGAGAAACAGTGTTCGGATTTCCTTCAGTGGCCTGTGCCATAAAGATACCTTCAGGGATGCACAGACGTTTGCAACCTTGGCAACCGAGATAAACGGGTGTGTCTAAGGACGCCTCCTTGTAGTACTTATAGCTTATTATTATCATAATCTGGCAGCATATAATTTCATAAATGAAGTTGCCCATATGTGAAATGGTATATGGCCAGATAATAGACGTACATATCCGTAAAAACCCCAGATATCTATATATATCCAGGTAAAGACATGCCAAACTCCGGAGAGTGGGCCACACTCGGCAAGTTACCCTCCAGCCTTTCTCAGGATCTAATTGGCTGGAGATAGCAGTGGCGGTCATCTGGAACGGAGAGTTTTCGATAGTACTTTGTTCACTTTCTGGTAAATTGTTACATTTTCAATGTAGTCGGTTATGGACATGCATCAGGTTTGAAAGGTAGCCGAATAATCACTTTTATGAGAGCTGAGATCGTAGGCATACATTCACTGATAGTGGTAATGGAACACTTGCAAACACATGTGGTGAAAGGGATAAATATCCCCCCGCTATGCTACTGTTGAGTATGCATTCACACTACCATATCTGTTTGCTCATGCTTTCTCTAATCTTTCAGCTTTCGCCGATGAATGAAATTTAGTTCTGATCCTCTCTGTAATAACACCTGCCCTATGGGTTTGACAATCGTGTCTGTACTCTCAGTATCACTAACCGCATCTCACTGCTGTACGTATAATGCACAATTTTCCATTTGCGGTGCGTCTTCGAGTTTATTTGGGCTGAGAGAAAGTGAGAGACACTAAATTCTGGTCGACCCACAGAAACGTGATGCCTTGGGTACGCTCTTGACAAGCTTTGGTCAGTTGATGGAATTTCGGTTAGGAAAATAGACGGACCTACTACGCTTATGCTGATGTTATACGGCACGGTAACGAACTTTTCGAAATGGTTTCCATAATCGCGAAGTTTCCTACTTCTGATCTGCTGGTTACTGCAGTTTGTGTACATTTATTCTGGTACGTCCCTTCGATGGTCGCGCGTTAACCGTTCCAGATGCTTGTGCGTGGTGAAACGGTCCGCTTTGTGCATTTACTACCTCTTTATTCGTAATCTTGTGAAATGGATGTCACGATTACTGAGCGTAAGTTACGTATTGTGCGGAAGAGATCGAATTTACATAGATTCAGCTGAATTGTTTGCAATTCCGGATGTGCATTCGTGGATGAAGTCTTCATTTACTGACTCACCTGTGAGTCCCTATCAAGTTTGTTCTAAAGCGTTATTACTGTATCTGGCGTATCAGCCGGGATGTTCAACGTTTAGTGCACCCTCAAAGCTTTCTCGACCATAGGATTTGTGGCAAGGATCGGAAATCTTATGTATGAAGGTATACAGTTTCTCACCTTGGACCACTTTTCGGCTGTATTACTGGCGGGTAGCTAACAAGTTGCTTCCTAGCTTAGCTGGTGAAACGCTCATTACGTTTAGGCGTGTTGTTTCTGTTGCTGATTATAATCCAGTCGAAGTCCAGACACGTGGCATTAGGATCTCATCTGAAACACTTTATGATTGTTTGTGATGTTTATTTACAATAAAAGTTGCCTTTTCGCGGTCTTCTTCTAGGCATTTTTGGAAAAGTGATTTGTGTATGTCAAAGGCAACCAGTAACTTCATTCACGGCTGGGTGTACTAGAAAATCGGGGTATCAGCAGAATTTAATCGAATCGATCGATAAGGCTGCATGTATCGTAGAAGGTCGTATCACGCGCGCACCGTCCAGTGCAGCTGAAAGCAAGTTTGCAAATGCTTGGCCGACAGTCTGTCCGGCTACGGTCGTAGTCCGCACGATATCGGTCTGTGGTGCAGGCCGGCACCAGCACAACTGGTAGCTGGAGACGTTGGAAGTCCGGGCAAATTCCATTTTGTTTGGCGGGGTGTAACTGAGGGTATATATATGTATATATACTCACCATTATACAATCGCTGCGTCAATAGTTGTTTCCTTTCTATTTAAATACATATGCTTCCATATCGATACCTTTGCACATATGTACTCTTGATAAGTTAAAATAGTCTGGTGTTAATCAACTTGACAACGAACTTATCTACGAACCAAACAGGAAATCCGGCTTTTCAATTTACTTTTACCCAGGTGTGAAATGAAATCAGCCTCCCGATGGCAACATAACGACAAACTCAACGACATATTCTCCCACCTACCGATGGTTTCCCTGATTGCTTGCAACGCTGGAAGTAAAATGTTTGTATATTATTCCAGCCTCAAGGTATTTCCATGTGAAGTGGTGGCCCAGAATATGTAGGTTTATTCCAGATTGTATCTCATTGTTACGGGGGAACCGTCCTCGACCATCGCGAAGAGAAATAAGGGTCACCTAGGTCAGCACAAAATTTTGATCCATGATTTTGTCATACTATTTTGTAGGCAATAAGTTCTGTACACCAGTCGGCCGCATATCCCAACTGTAACGGTCATTGTCAGCGGCGAAAATGTGCCGTAAGTCACAAATATACTGCTCACAGTTGAATAAGCATTGCAAAATGAATACAGACAGTTGCCTCACAGGCCCTATTGACAATGCAAACAGAACGACAAAGTTTCGCCTTCGGTGGGGCACACCAAATCAAAGCAAGTAAGTTACGTAGTAGAACAGTATGTAGGGTTAAGTACGGTTAAATTTAAAAAATAAGAGGGAGTTATATATAAAGTAGTCAACTATAAAGGTTGGCTATCAGAAACATGTGAAAAGTACTTTTCAAACGATATGGCAACCGCACGATTCACTGAGTGTGACAGTCAGAATATAGTCGGCCCGATTCTTTGGCCGGAAGCTCTGAAATGGCGAAAATATGTGGCACACATTGAGTACTGAAGTAGGTAGCAGCAGTCGAACACCTAGAGCGGTTGCACCCTTTTCGTGCAGCAGTGGGATGATAACCGGGAACACTACACGGAGAATAAATAGAAAGGAGAGAATAGAAAAGTGGGAAGCAGGAGAGAAAATGATTTTAATGAGGGTATATCAGGATAAGTCTGCCCGGCTGCCAGTGGCCGTCTTGGAATAATGCAGCCTTTAGCTGCCTCTTGAATAAATGTCGAACGATGTTGCAAGAGCAACTTTCACCGGTAGTGCATTCCGTGGCAGGCAGACTAGAGCGGGAAAACGATATCACTTTCACTAGAGGCTACCACGTGCTATAAAATTCTTGTGCTCATGACCCCTCAGATTCACCGCATCAGTTTCGGTAAAAAAGCGTTTACAGAGTGGTACGGAAAGCATAGATTTTGTTATTTGGGCGAAAGGTTACCTCTCAAACATACGTAGTCGTAGAAAAATAGTTTTAACATTAACAGATGGCCTTCGTGCCACAAGAAAAATAGACCATCAACGTCGCTGGTATCCTCTGTTCAGATGACTCAAAATTGCTGATTTTCTTCCAGTACGGTGCGCAGGTTCGAGTACCGAATTCCAGTAATGGCCTTGTTAGTCTGCTACGGATGCGTGAGTGGGTGTGCATTAGAAAAACCATTCTAAGCATTGCTAGCTTGTTGTTAGTTTTCTTCACCGACGGCTTAACATTAACGTTGAAGTGCCAATGTGGCCTGTCAATTGTGACGCCGAATGTCCTCGATAATTTACCGCTGACCTCAACTGTGTAGGCGTCTCATGAGCAAAAAACTACCCTCTCTGCATAAGCCCGGATGATCCAACTTGTCTAGAGGGGCACTGTGATCGGCTTCATCAAACGCCTTCATAAAATCTGAAAACATCGCATTAACTAGAAGACGTTTTTCGGCAGCTGTTGTCCCCGGGTAATGTGCAACCACCTGTTTGATCGTGCACAGGTGGTCATTTCTGAGGCCGCGCTGTTTAGGTGCCACCAGTAAGCTGGCACTTGGGCAAACGCCCACGAAATCGCCTACAATGTTCTCCATTGATTTCGATAGGTTCGGCAATGCGGTCGTCAGTCTAAAGTTACGCGAGTTCGTTCTATCTCCGCTTTCGCAGGTAGAACCGATGATGCCGCGCCCGAAAGTGACTGAAAGGCAGCCAGCAAGGTGTTATTGCTGGAACAAACGAGCAAGAAGTTCCGCCAGCTCGTATGCGCATTTTTTCAGCAAACATGAACCTATATCAACAGACGTTGGTGACTTATCACCACGCATCGGAGGCGACCGGGATGAATTTAAGAGATTAGTCCAAGGGATGAATGGGATTGCGAGGAGTGTTGCAGTGTTCCGCCTCTGCTGAGTTGGTGAACACACATGCATACTGGTGCCCCGGACTCAGAAGTGGGGAGTCCTAAGGATCCCGTGAGAGATAAAGTGGCACCTTTCGGCATAGTCGAAAGAGCCATGAGCCTGAAGAATCCTCCAGAACAGTCGGCCATCGATTTTACAGGCGGCAGTTGGTGGCACTCATGGTCGGTGCATACGGCCATGGTGCGTTGACTACGACATCTGTGTTGCAGGCGTGAGGTACTGCCTCATTCGGGGGAAAATGTATCCACAATAGACCTGCTTCTAGTTCACTGAACGCCCGATTGTCGGTTTGAGCCAAAACGACTGGCAGGCGCAGCATGAGGTGTTTATTTTACCTAAACTAGTTATTGCGGTGTTCACATACGGCATACTATGGTCTAGGCGTCAATCGACTGTTTCACGTTAGCCAGGCTGTAGCCGGTTGGCTAAGGATAGGTGGCCCCGCATCTGTCAAAAGTTTGTCTGACGGAAATTGTACGGAACCGCCAACAGAGGGCGCGCGGTAGTGACGTCACATCTTCGGTGGTAGCTGGCCGCCGCCTGGTTGCCTGCACCCAAACGTGCACCAACGCTGAGCAAATCTATCATATGGAGTTCGGTAGTTAACACTTTGTTCGTTCGGGACTGTCTATGACCTTCTTCAACCGGTGGGTCGGTTGACTTGCACAATGACCCACTTTTTACACCAGTTTGTTGAACCCAGTGGCCGCACATTGATATAATCTGCGTGCGGAAGGCCGAAGTCACATAGAACAATGACGCCCCCTCCTCGGGCAATAGTTGTCCGTCTAATTGCGCTGCGCATCCTTTCATTCCATCCTCGGTTAAGTACGGGGTACAGTAGAGGATGCAAATGACAACGAATGATAAGTGAGATGAGCCATTATTTATCCGTGAGGACTCATTGAGTGACAGCAGAGCCAGATCTCTGTTTACGGCTGTGCGTAACTGGGCATCGTTGTAGGTTCACCTCGGCTGACCAGTCGATCACCACGAAGGATGGGTTCACGATTAAGATTTGTCTTCTCGTCGGGTGTGTCGGGCGTTGGACATGTCACCACCACATCAATAATCAGCGGTCAATACACGGATTTGATGCAGGGGTGTGAGGCACTCGCATCCAGTCCCTTTATCTGGGAGGCGATAGTTGATTGCAGAATGTGGCGCTGTTGTTGGGAATTAAAACAGATATCACCAGCCGACTTATGGTAAGAGTCCAGAAATAGTCTGATTCAGTAAGTATTTATGAATGCTCTAAGGCGTTGCGTGCAATCGGTAGACCGTGGATATCTGCGTTATTTTTTAGTTAAAAAGCACTTTCTAGCTATTAAAGTCGTTGACATTTTGTTACATCTTGCAATTCCCAAGATCTTGGAATTATGTTCCCTGGATATTTTTTGTTTTAATCTTCCGAAGACGCAAGCAAGTAAAGTGCGGTAATTCAATGACAGGGATGAATGAAAACATGATGCAGGGTCACATTCTATGTTATTTCGGAGAACTGGAGGTAAAATGTAATGAAAATTGATGTCATAGACGTGCATATGAATGATCTTATTTAAATTTGGACGTAAATAAACGGGAAAGCATGAGTATGATTTCGACAATCGAACTATCGTTGAAACGTGAGAATTTAGGTTTTTATAGAACGACGAAAGTGAGGAACGTCTGTAACCTACTTCAACGTAAGAAAATTCGCCATGCTTCATCACCCGTTGGTAACACCGTTGTTAGCTATTCCCTGAAGTCGTGATGTACGCTGGTAAGAAGACGAGGTGACCTGCTGAAAAAATGACATTGGAGAACACTCCCAGCTGAAAAGAATAAGAAACCTATAACAGCAATTGTGTAGTTCGCCGGTATGGTGCTTCAAGGCCGAAACGAGTTGGAAAAGGACATTTGGCCGCGAAAAGAGATTTTACAGATTTTTCATGAAATATTAAAATGCATATTACGGGACAAATATATAAATTTTATCGAGCATAGTGTTAGTGTTGCAATGAGAAAAATGAGCTGTACTCAAAAATCGTTCATGTGCACACTTTTATTGATGAAAATGTGTGGCCATCTTTTTTATAAAAGCATCATGTTGGCTTCCCTAATAGATTTTACGTTCTGAAAATGCTTCCGTCGGAATTTTCATGGTGAAATACATAACCCTCTTCTCCGGAAGCGCTCAGTTTCTTGTGGTTTTGGAGATATGATTGAATTTGTAATTTTCGACCACGTTGGATTTGCTTTTCATTGTACACGAAGTATCACAGCAATTCCCAGTGAAAGTTATGCGATCACGGTCGTTGGTTAATTGTTCACGTTAATCATTTGTTCGGCTCGGTTCCCTTGTATTATACCTGGTGGAAAAGGGTCTACGTCATAACTTGGTTGTTTCTACCCACTGTGCAGTGTGAACATGTGTTACACATCCCACTTTATGGTTAACGACGTGCGTATTGTTTTATTTATTGCCTGTTGACTATTCTTGAATATGGCTTGCCATGTGTATGCGAGTCAATGCTTATTTATCTTACGCATATGAGATCTCGGCTGTCATTATCCGCTAAGCGGGCGAACCGTTCCGTAAGTCTCATGCTATAGATCATGTGTCCGAGGATCCGACAAACGAAGAAACACGACAGTTTATGTACATACAGCTTAAGAACGTCGATTTGAGACTCGTAAGACATATTTCCTAAGCAGTGTCATAGTTTGAAACAGTTTTAATACCTACCCAAACAATACATCGTCGCTGACAACCAACGTCTCAGAAAACATGGTTTGAGGAGTTCTTTAGCAGTTTATCAGTGAGGAGTCACCCTTCCCGTTTTTTGCCAGAGCCCCCTTTGCCCGAACGACTTATAATACGTCCAGTAGGGAACTAACCACGATATTTCTCGGTTCAGCACTGCTGATATTCAGTAGACGGTCGTGTTTTCACTGTCCTGTCTGACCATAACTCGCTTGTTTACACGGTCACCTCTCTACCAGACAAACATCTCCCCCGCGAAAAGTCATTTCAGCTTGCACAACCTACGACCGGCATTCGTCATGATCCAGAATTTGGCCGTACCGTTGCAGATGCTTTCTCCAGACTACGAATTAATGCGGCTGCAAACTGATATGATAAGTCTGTCGAAGTTAGTAAAGTAACGGCTGGTCGACGACGAACTATCTTATCCTGGAACTATGACACTTTTTGGTTACCTAGCGTCCCCATTCCGTATGCTTACTCTAGCATCTTTTGCGACATGCTTATATTCAATCACTGGCCACAATTATTCGAGTTTTCACGTCCACTCTCACGCCCCGACCTGCACGCTACAGGCAAACTGACTTTTAAATGATACGTCTGACCTGTCGCGAGACAGGGTATATATTGGGCCCTGTCTGGACTATCAGCATAGCAGGATCAGTCGTCATAGCGTTCCCTTACCTGGCCATTTCCCACAACTGGTTCTTCAGTATCGTTTATCAACTTTGATATTTTTAGTCCACCGCTGCATTCTGTTGGACGGACTTTCCTTCATATATTTGTAGGTCGTTTTAATTGTTGGCGGATAGCTATTCACACGTCGGGCACTAACTTTGGGACTATTATAGGGATATTTATCCCCCGCTAAGTAGATAATTTCGGTGTATCGTCTGTGTTTACTACAGGTAGAGGCGCGTAAATCCACTGTCACTTTTAGCGTAATTTGGTTTATGTGCTTGGATGCGAACATATCAAGATGACTGCAATTATGCGCTATGGCACAGCATTCCCACGGACGACTGAGCACCTTACTAATTGTGCATGCATGCAAACATGGATAGACGGAATACCGTCGGTTTAATCTTTCGAGTGTGAGAACAACCCTAGATAATGATCTTGGAACCATCCCAGCCGAACCAATGTATGGATCAATTTTGTAACTACCCGACGAACTTTTCTGGCCACTTTATCCAGTCTCCCCGTCTAACTAGGTTTGGGACTTTAGTAAACACATGGAACGTATTTGCCAATCTCCACACAAAAACATGTTTGACCCATTGATTCCTTGTGAGTTGTTACAGCCCCCTGCCTCGGGCTTTTTAAGGTGATACCTCGCGTGGGTAAACACTTCAATTTCGATGGAGATAAAAGGCTCAGTAATGCAAATACTGACAGCCTGAAAGTGGCCTATGTGGACAAAGATTTTATGCAATCAACCAATTCCCCAGCATACCAGTTCATGATACGTCCTCTCTCAGCCGTTATTCAAATGGTCCCCTTAGTCCCATAGGTTTCATAACTCATTATCCCACTGTCCCCGATGGACAGCAGTTCCCTGCCACATTCAGCAACTGTCATAGGAGGACACTAATCTACATGATCATTTTTGCTAACCTGCCTCATCGTTGAATAACTCACTTTCAAAAGAGAGTCAACGCATACTTCAGATGCTGTGAGAGTGGAGTGTCGCGGCCTTATTCCTGGGTTTTACCACGTTTTGCTAATCTTGCAAAATTGCACTGGATCGCATTGTATATATTTTGATTCGATAAGACATGGACGCACCACACCTTTCAATAATTTGTGCGATGCACATGTTTTGGTTACTCACGAAACACTGGCGAGACGTCGTCTGCTAAAACGCCTCGTTAGTTAACTGTATTTCAGAGGGACAGCTTTGGATTTGTGGGGAAAACCAAAAGACGCGCATAGCACAGTGTGATGCAACTGTTTTCATAAAGCCAAAAACTTTGCACAGTACGATCTGATGTAGTAAACGGACACGACTAACAAACTAAGTTTAACATAGGAAAATATCACAATCACACGTAAGGTATACTAGAGCCTGTCTGTGCGATTTGCCTGACACCAAAGCCGCAGTCGTACATAAACCACGTCTGGAACACCTTATCTTCCGGGTAAGTTAGGGTCATTTTTACCACCCCAAGTGGAGGAAACCGGTTTATGCGGCCGTCTTTCAATGATAAGTAGAAGGCCAGTAAGGTGATACTTTTGTGATGTCTGCTTTGATGGGTACGCTATGAGTCACGTAAGCAATACCGCTGTCGAGAAACAAAAGTACGCGACAGGTTTAATTTAAGGAGGATACCAATCTTCTAGTCGACGTATGAGCGCCTCAAAATCAAACTGTAATGCAGTGGGACTACTGGTATTCTAGATTTTTACTTTAACAGCGTAGAGCGGCGAGTTGCTGGAAATGTTGCCTGTGAATTAGAAAAAACTTGCCATCGCGGACTGTTTACGGGAGTCACGGACAAGAATAAAGCGTGCGACTCGTTTCAGACACAGAAGTTCTGCCATCAAAAAGAGATAACCCGGCAAGTAACCTCCCCTTGGATGCCATACGTCTCAAGTTTGCGCTTTGGGGGATCACGTGGTACGGGACCAAACGCGTTGACAAAATCACAGAAGATACCGTTTAAAATGGGCTGCTGTCTTGACCTCCCCCTGTCTGTTAATGAAGATGAGTATAATCGTTGAGCATGACCGACTAGAAAAGGCCATTCTGCTTATAAGAAAGAAGTCCGTCCACATGAGAATGTGTAAGAATGACGCATTTCATCAAACAGTCCAAGGTCTTGCCTGGGGTGTTAGTGGGGTAGACTGGTCGGCAGCCAGTGGTGCAGTAGCGACCGTCTGTCTCAAACATTACTGTAACGCTAGCTTTCTTCTGTCTACTGAGAAGAATGCCATTCTGGATTTTGAACGGATGACGAGGAGGTTTCATCAAATTAACCATCACTTTTCTTATGGTACCAAAGTGGATAGCATCTGGACCCAATTTTTTGAACAGTGAGTTTCCGACGCCTGATACCGAGAGGTCAACACTAAGAAGTGGTTGTGGAAGGTTTCGTAGAGTTAAAGTAAAGTGCCAACATAGGGGTGTGACTGTGTACAATCGAAAAACACCCCCTGAATACATCGAGATCATTTGGGGGCAGTAAAAAGTAATCTCGTCAGTCAGTCGCAGAGGTAGAATTTGTGGCTTATTCCCTCTCGACTGATGCATAGGCCTGAACGAGAAGTTATTTTCGCGACAACCATCATCACGACATTCCTTGCGCAAGTCTGGGTGGTTCGCACGTTTCTCATCGTTCACCTATTTCGAAAAACGGGAATAAGGTTCTGGCCCCCCGAGTTGTCTGTGATATGATTAATTGCCAATAGGCTGAAGGGTCATCAAAGAGGAAGCGTAATCTGGGCGTAAGAGGCGAATGAGGAGAGGGTGTAACTTTTTGTACACTACTTCCTATTTCATAATTCTGATTGTTATTCACACTTTTCGTTTTCCTCAACTTCACATGCACAGCCAACATTCATACCAACTTAACCGAACTAATCAATAGTCAGTAAATACAACTCACTCACACTCATCGGTTCGCGAGCCTTCCGTCCTCTGTGCGTCCAATACCACTAATAGGCAGATTTTGGGAGGGTTGGAAGTTAACTGAATTGACCGACTAATGTGGCAAGCTTCCTTATTGGTCTGTCATCGAAAGTGATCTATCGGTCGTCCAACGAATCTGATCTCTGGCGCTGTCTTTCTTTCTTCTGGTGGTCTATTCAATCTAACGAATTTTTATTTATCAGTGAGTCGTTCCCATTTTACCGATATGTCTCCCGTTTGACTTGCACGTCTACCTTTGAGCCTATTCATATATTCATATTTTGGCCGTTTTTATCATTTGATAGATTATGCCACTACACGGGGCATGCAACTTGTGAAGTGGGAATGAATTTTTCGTCTTTCGCATTGCCTTCCGAGCTGCATAGTAATTCAAGCCCACGGAATCACACGCAGGAAGGCGTGAGTAGACTTAACGTTTCAAGCCTTTGACGTTACTTGTTTGCAGTTTTGAACAGGCAACATTTGGCTGTTCACTGTAACCGATAGCGTATGCAATCAAAGTCGGTGGTAAGTAGCCCATTTGGCGGAATGTTTAGCGTTCTGCACACTAGGTAACCGGTATTTTTGTTAATTGTCAAACGGGGGTACAGCCTGACCAGAACAGACCCGACTACTTGGTGAACTGTTATGTCCATGCATTCTGCTGTAGCAAGTTCGAAGATGCAACCGGGACTCCGTTCTCACATTCCGAATGGGATATCGATGACCAGTTTATCTTGGGCACACGGAAGTCACCCGGCTATCCGTAGCCACAGAACACTTGTTGACCAAATGAAATTGTTCTGTCACCATGAGTGTTGAGGTATTTATAGTAAGAAAGATCACAGAGCCCCCATTTTATGCTTCGAGGGGCATCCAATACGGTGGACGGAGTATACAGTTCAGTTGACTATCAGCAATGTTTACTGAGAGCCAAGTCTCTGCAAAGGTAGAGGTCTCAGTTGCATCACCAGTCAACAGCCTACTGCCTGCAAGTTCAAAGAACAAGCTCACGGAGTTTGTATGCATACAGCTAAGAGCTACCTCTTTGTTTGGTTGTGTAAGAAAAGAAGTCGAACAGCTGAAATGGGACTTCGGGGACGCAAGGCAACCTATCATAGAGTAAATGTTAGTGACAGCCTCCGTGCGTCCGGCAGTTCTGGAGAACCCCTTTGTATATGACGATCGCTTAAACGTGGTTTGCACCTAGGTGAGTATTCCTCTGGGGTATGCGACCTGTTTATATGATGCTGGCGACGCAAACAGGCGTGATCTCTGTGTCATTAAACAGACAGCTCAAGCATGCAAAATGGACATTTGAATTGGTATGTAAATATTTTGATTCTTCCTATTGCGAGTACATCTAAGGCGATGCCATTGGAGAAAAGATTGGCACCGTATATCGTTTTGTACATTGATGTCGCAACCAAAACGACCACATAAACTGTGGAGTAACTACCCATTATGACCGTTGGACCTGATACGATACAATTTACTAGAGACGCGGACAAAACAGTCTAACAGTTACGACCAACAGATAGAACAGTAGTTACTACAGCTGGCCCGAGTAAAACATTAATCATTAGCCGATACGGAGGGCTTTTTATGAAAACCATTGCTCAGGGTACCGATAAAAGGTTAAATAATTTCACAACAATCACAGAAATTTGAAAAAAATTCGAATAATTTAGAGGGATTCAGGAAGATCTACGACCGTAGAAACTTGCACTTACCGGTACTCAGAAAAGAGCTCAGAAGCTGGCAAATCAATCACAGGTAGTAGATGGCTTACGTGGCTGCAGCATACGCGAACAACAGTTGCTGTGAAGAGTGATAATCATTCACGTTGTTCACTACAAATATTGGTCATCTCATATTTTTTGTGGTTACGAAGTATCCAAGATATGTGCTGTGGCACACGCGCCTGCCGTTGTCCACACATCACCTGTCTACCCGTGCACGCGTGTGTTCCGCTCCCTCTCACCCTGGACCCGAACAACCCAATTGTGCCACCCACACAATCAATTGGGTGGCTGCTTTTCTTACCTATGCCTAATTGTTAAGGTGATTCACTGTCTCGTGTTCAGTAAAGCCACGCGCTACTG
This sequence comes from Paragonimus heterotremus, assembly GCA_013368495.1. Taxonomy (NCBI): domain Eukaryota; kingdom Metazoa; phylum Platyhelminthes; class Trematoda; order Plagiorchiida; family Troglotrematidae; genus Paragonimus; species Paragonimus heterotremus. The sequence continues at coordinate 253,602 of LUCH01000095.1, read as the reverse complement.
CTATCACTTGTTATCATTACATTCTGGACTGATCACGTGTCAGAGCTCGCAGTTTAACGTGTACATGTACCTACGGCATCGTTTTGGTATTGTGCTTGTCGGATATCCTTTGTCAATAGAACTGGTCGTGTTCACAGGTTGCCTTATTTGGCTGGCTAAATTGTGCCCCCTAATAAACGTTTAGCGCGCAGTCCTATCGCTTTGTTTGGGGATGTAGCTAACATCACATGGGATGTTGCGTTGATTTTCTCGTTGTTTTCGCAGACGCTTACTGCCTTATGGACTGTCCTGTTGAAATAGTGGATGTACCAGTCAGCTGGTTATATTGTTTGATAATACACTAACAGCTTTTTTGTCTACACGTTATCTCTGTCAGCCACCAGACTCCATCAGTTGGGTGGCTACTGTCGTCCACTACACATAAAACAATGCTGAAAGTAATAGCTTCAAACCCAGCCAGAGTTAGTCAGTGAATTTCGTGTAATTCTGAAATGGTTTATTTGAATAATGCCAGCGGAATTTTGAAAAACGAAGGCCAACAGGAGAGAGTGTTGCTCAACGGGCGAAGACGTAATAAAGTATGCAGAACATCAGTCACATTTTGGACTTGCGGAATAGACAGGCCAAACCCAGTGCAAACTTCTACCACACAAACTAGGAGCAATCGAAAGAATAAATAAATCAAACGTCAGTCCTTTATTTCTCCACTAGACAGAAATCGGACTCTCACCAAAGACGGCAGGTGGAACTGTAACGGGTGATCTTGAGTATTTTTCTACTACGTGCACATCGAGCTTCTTTTCAAGCAGTCGTGTGCCAGCCGCCTGCACCAGGGATTCCGGCATCTAGTTCCACTTGCGACGAAAAGCACAGTAGATCAACGTATTCTGGTTTTTGAGGGTGAACCTACACCACGTGATGTTACGCCACACACACTTCGCACTGATCAAAGCTATCGGCTTCGTCAATCGAGGAATTCCTCAATTTCGAAACTTGTTACTTCTCCGGCAGGATAGATCTTGTACACAGCTCTGTCGAAAAATTGCAGCTGCATAACAAAGCTATAGCCAACATATGGTAACATCCTAAACATCCCCGTTAATAGTAACCACACCATCCTAGTACACTCTTGCTCCATATTTAACGATTCTCAGTTGTGCGTAGCTATCCACCACTATGCAATAGCTGTGCAAGTTAAAACAGTTTAGAGAATCTATAGCTTAACCTGTTCGCCTCATAAGATTACATATAAGTATGTGCCTCTTCCTATTCTAACAGACCACCTGATAATCCTCCGGTGTCGCCAAACGTCTTTTACATTCTACAAAATGGCCGTACATACTAAATCGACATCGGAATTCTGCTGTAGTCATATGCAAGGAAAATACGTGAACCGATCACTTTTCGCGTCATACGATAACGATTGTTTGTTAGAGATACATATTTTATTAACTAACACAAAATTATAAATTCTGTATAAAAGATTTGGTCAGGAAATGTCAGGTTGCATTATTCGTCATACTTCACATGATCATTTTACGTTCTTCTGTTTATCACGTAATTCTGCTTTCCATTCTTGATTCCACGATAAATTCTAACGCGAGCCAACATTCCACAACTTCCGGAAAATCAAAATCTCGTGCTGATTGGACAATTCACGGAGTCCATGAAATTTCGTCGATTTTGAGGAAATAACGGAGTCCAGTCCGGAAGATCGTCCATTTCTCCGGAAAAATTGAGACCCACCTATCTTCCTTTATCTTCCCGAAAGCTTCTACATATTTTTCCGAAGCCGTCTACATCAACTGATGGCGAAATTCTTGGGCTGTTCATTTTGTGCATTCTGAAAAATCTTTTTTTATGGCATGACCTTGAACATAAGGCCAACGTTAACCTTGTGAGGCAAGAATTGCTGTAACAACTGAACTTTTTTATCGAACAGTGAAAATTTTGAGAACTATCGTTTTAAAAGCAAGCGAGCCAACTGCCCTTCATAAACTAGAATTTTCCTGTATTATTATGTCTGTTTTGTTACTTCATTTCCATAATTGGTGTATTGCACAATCAACAACTATGTGTTCGTTATGGGTATCACGTTAAAATGTGTGTTCTGATTACGCTTATCTGAGCATGTTTTTCACAGATGAGTTAATGCGTTATTGAAACCAAACGGTGGCCCCCAAAGTTGTTTATCGGGGGCGTCATTAGTATGCGTCAAGTTCAGTCAAAACCAACACAAAGGAGTTTGTGGGGAAAAGGCAAGTTCCCACAGACTCTGCCGTATTGGTGGTTGAACAGATTTACTTCGCGGAGTCCATCCAAACCGGATTTCAGAGACTATCTCCGTACACGTTTTGTGAACCTATATTGAACAACCTTGGCCAAGGTATTAGCCCACCGTGAGAATGGAACACAAGCCTGAAGCATAAATTCTAGGTGGGTATGAGAAAAAATAGCTCAAACTCTTCCAAACGTTTCCGGAGTGAATTGCTGTAGTGAACGTCAAAACGGGCTCGTCCTATACGTGATTCTCAGGACATGCGTACTGCAATTAGTGGGTCAAGAGCAATTGCTGCTTATGGTGATCCCCATGTCAGACCAATTAGCTACCATTTGTCGCTTACCGTCAACCGACCAACACCTGAGTTGAAACATTGAGATCCCTTTATCCGGTTCATTGAGGCGGCAAAAATGCATGTGTTATGAGATGTAAAGCCCTCGTATATTCTTATTTATTCTCATCATTTTCATTGTCCTGTCGCTATGCGCATAACCTACATAACTGGATGTTTTATGTAATCGACTGATAAGAACACCTGATGTCCGCCTACTTTTTTCTATTCTTAACACCTCGGGATTGATATTGTTGAAGATAAAGGCGTTTTGAACATCACACAGCGAAGGGGTATTCAGTCTATCACATGGTGCTTCTCCATCCTCTAAGGTGTGAATGTCACGAGGGATTTTGGTATCCGCTTACAGTATTAATTTGCTTTAAAGTTGGATATTTTCATAGTTGACCGCAGACTTCTCACTCAGGTAGAATTCTTAACCAATCGCCTTCAAAAAAAGCCAGCAAACTCGAGTTTAGCTGTTGATGGGGCTCGGCAGTAGTGCACCTCCTGGCCACTGCCTAGACCAGAACCAGGTAGTTCGTCAGTAACAATTTGAAATGTCTCAGCTCCGGACTGGATCTTTGGGGGCATCGCAAGGAACTGCCGTGCTTAGTAAGAGGTTACTATTTACACGGATCCGAGAAGGAGAGTACGACGCACGTTCCCACTGCCGGTCATTTAGGACGTTCGGAAGACTATTCTGTAAAGTCGGTTCATTGTGTTATCACGAGTTATGAAATTCAGTGCTTTGGAGAAAAAAGAAATAATATTCGTGGTTGTGAAAGCGTCCAAAGCAACCTTCTACCAATTGGATGCCTCAGTATGATTTATCTGGCATGCCCGGATGTTGATCAACACTGCTTGGCTATGGTTAGGAACGCAAACGGAGTTGGCTTTCGGTAGTCAGCGTCCTCTGGGTCGGGTCAGTGTGCTGAAGACAAGCCATCTGGCATGTTAGAGGGCTGTATCTGGCCAATAAACTCCACAGCCTAAATTTACATTTCCAAGATATGCAAATGTAGTTGGTGTAGTCGGGATGTGCCCGCCTCGGCAGTCCACAAAATATGACGCCCACAGGTAGGTGGCAGAAACTCAGTAGGCAGTGCGGAGCGCTCCGTTTATGTCGACGCGTCGACTGCAAACAATCAGGCTGGCGGTGTTTGGCAAATTATTGTTCATTGTTGTCGCAGAGTGAAGTCAAGCAGGGATTTGTGTGCAGTATCTTATAATCGGGTGTAATGCAGGTCAATTTTCGTAGGAACAACCACGTAAGTGGTTCACAGAATAAATCGGGGAGAGTGGAAATTTTTAGATACTTTGCTTTCCAGGTGCAGTGGTATCTTCTCCCTTGAATTTGACGTGACAGCTGAATGTGTGATGTGGCAAATTGTGCTGATTTTTTCCATTGCCACACGTAAAAAACTCAGCTGCTACATCTCCAGTCATTTGCGATTCTGGAGTGACCCATATCCTGACGGCAGTGTTCACTAATGCTGGCGGCTGTCCCCCTGGTATAAAGCTGCCGATGATCCTTTGGAGATGAGTGTTACTGCCAAGGGCCCCCTGTACCAACGGTAATTCTGCTTCTGTTGTGTCCTCTTTACGGATTCCCTCCGTTCTGCTTGACAGTGCGCGTATCAAACCACTTTCTAGTCCGGCCGGCACACGGTTATGGAAGTCTGAGTAATGATCATTAACTTTTGAATATGGTTTTTTCTGGTGATTCACCCGAGCCAATTATTGGCGCCATGTCAGAAATTCATCTGCTTGTTTGTTTCTTCCTTTACGATGAAGATAGTTCTACCGTGCCTCTTGTCAAAATGTTTGGCAGCGTCTTCGTTTAATCACACCACTGTACAAAATGGTAGTCTTCATGCGTTTGACATCAGCTGGTTTCATGGGCAACTTAATTCCACCCGTTTTCTGTCGGCATAATCAAGAGGATGTCTTTGGGCACTGAGTCAAGCGAAGGGCGCACAGCAGGCCCAACAACTCGATCATGTGTTTTCCATTTGAATTGAAATTGGATATGACGAGCAGAGCAAACACGAGGCCGATAGAAAGTATACCAGAGGCGAATTAAAAGTTTACGGAGGGTTTCTAGTACCTGTGCATATCCAGAAATATCCACACGCAGCTGTCTAAAAGACAGACGGCCGAGAGTGTCAGTGGCCCTTTTTGCTGAAAACCTTGTCCGGTCAGATTTGTAGTTCAAGGGGTCGCAGCGATAAAGTTGACACCGCGTCGAATAGCACCATTAGAACAGACTCAATTTTGATCGTCTTTGGTTTCGGCCGCTTTCCGGCCACGAACATGAAAAAGAAATACACTCTCACCTGATCCACACAGCTTTGTTGACAACCCAAATTTTACGCTCGTTTCTGTTACCGAAGTGAAACCGATTACGCATGAAACCTCTCGGACAGACAGCCTTATCTCGGTCAAGGATGAAACTGATGTTGTTATGAGTAAAATCACTGCGACTGCCGTTAATGCCAGGAGCCGTATAAACGTAATCACTGTAATGGCCGAAAGTGGTGAAGAAAATAAAGGGATCAAAAATAATACCACGCAACAAACACTTTACACTAAAAACTAATTAGTGTTATCACAACTTACCACATTGGATTCCCTGCCAGTTTGACCTCTTCGGGTAACCATTTGAATTATAAGGGAGCACAAGTACTCTGTATATTTCCCCTTTGCTAGTATAAAAGTGGCAGTAAGCTGCCAGAGCGTCTTTCCAGGTTTCCTCTCGGAAAACTACGATTGACGCTCCCACGGTCATTACGCACAATTTAAATTAAGAATAAGCCATTCAGTTTGTCGAAAAATCGGGAGATGATCCTGCGTACAATGTAGATCACAGTTTACCTGTGCCGGTTTTAGAGCCATAAAGAAGACATGGTTTGGATGCAGCAAAATTTGTCCTAATGCTCAAGGAAAAGCTGTGTGTTCTGGTGAGCTTTTATTGTTACATATGAGCAGGTAATCGCGCAGACGACTAGATACCAGTAGGCGTTGACCGACGGACTGACCAAGTGTGCCAGAGTTGGTGAGAGGAGCAAATTGTTGAGCTCCGGGCAATAATAATCAACCCATCCCTCTTTTAAAGACATCGTTATGCATCACTCAATAGGGTGAGGAAGCAATCCATGTTATGAAATCACGAACACTACAAGAAGACTTGCTGAGTTCATGCTACCAGCGCATCAGGTCAGTAGAAACAAAATAAATAGCATGGTGTAATCAGGGTTTGATTCAATTCTTGTCTTTGTTATTCCATGTTCGCTGATTTGCACATTTCGTACTGTAAACGTTAATATTTACAAACTAGACGGTATTCCTCAGTTTACACCGTTGTTCTCTCTACTATAGTTTGAACAAGTGCTTCACAACTTTGCCGCTGTAATCTAGTGATGACCCTTTGTCCAGCGTATCCCTCACTGCAAGAATCCTCAACAGTTTCTGAAGTTTCAAAGGAACACAACTATATTCAGTGCGCACTAGCTTTGGACGCCACATCGTTGGCGGGAACGACCTTCAGTGCCAAACATGCATTTTGTGGTAGTATGTTAAATGGACTGCACTCGAGATTGGCCATTATTTTGTACTCACCCCTGAAAACGCGCTCCTCCTTTGCATCAGTTTTCTGTTTAACCACACTCACTGAATACACAAGATTAACCAAGGATGTTCCAATGGGTAGGAGTTATTTCCAAATGCTCCTGTGGAGCTCATGTCAGTGCAAATATTTGGTGAACGTCCACTTTGTGGAAAGTGTTGCTGAGCCCATTCTGTACTGCTACAAATGAGAAACGCGGTAGAATCCCCGATCGATTATTTAGCCCTCGTCATTTCCGGACTGGCTGTGATGAAAACAGCCACGACGCCCTTAACCGCGAAGGTTGAAATGATGGCTATACATACAGGGGATAAGCCTTTTATGACAGCGAATACCAGTTACGTAATTTTAGGCCATACACTTCCATCCGGAACTAAGCAGCTTATTTGAAGCCAGAAGGTCACAAGCACTGCGCCAATAATTTATTGGGAGCTTTTGATTCGGGTAGATCCTGGGAACTGCAGCTCCTAGATGGTACGCCCTACACAAACTTCCAATGGTCTGAGGGGAGGTTATCACACTGAACATGTCGGTTTCAGGTGCTTTCTCTACCTCTGACTTTGCACCCCTTGAGGAGTTACTTGAAAATCACTTCTTATGTGAGCTGTGTAGCCTGAAACACCACCGAGAGAACCATTGAAAATAAAAAACGTACACTATGGAAGTTCAAGTTTAAGATCAATTTGCGCAGGATGACATGGCTGTTGCCAATCAAGCACCGGAATGCCAGAGAAGAGCACCCGCAGCTGCGACCGTCGCACCTGAAGCGGGAATGACGGATGTTTCCGATTCCGTTTTTTGACTTCGAGCCCTTTTTGATTATCAAGTAATCTATGTGGGAGAGGGGAGAATGAAAGAAAAATAATCACAACCCCCAATGTCTTAAAATACATGATAATTGGCGTAAGCTTTCTTCACACTACAAGGGACCTCAACCATGACAGACAAGACCGACAGGTAGTAACATACTGCATGCAAGAGGCATCAGCTAACCCTCTAGTTTCATCTCCAACTGCAAACCCTCTCGAACAGAATCACCAGAATAGCACACCTTCGTAGGTATGCAGTCACAGACGTATTTGGCCTTAACCTTCCCCTAACTATGCGGGCATTCTCCCTACTGAGGAGGCCTTGTCCAAACAGCAAGTAATTCTATATAGCAAGTAACTCTATCACCCCGTTACCCCGTAACAAAGACGTGTAAAAAACACTAAAAAAGAACTGGTCACACTGTTATAAACGGACCTCCATAGGCCTGATTCTGTCTCTGGCACAAACCAAGATCGACCAACCATACCCAATTTTACTCCGCGCCACTTTTTCGTTTTCACTGCGGCACCTAGTTGGGGTTTTACCTTTTGATGCCGTGTGTAGCGTTCCTAAGATTGGATGAAATTTTCTGGTCAAGTTGGTTTGATTTCTCTATCCCACCATTAGACAGCCTGGGACTCAGGAGTGAGGTGGAGTGTAGCTCTTGAGAACAGAACTGCTTCAAACCAGCAACCCCTGAATAGACAGCGGTGTGGGAATGAATGCAGGCTGCCCAAGTTGCCACCCGTGGTATCACTGCTCCCAGTCTGCAGGTGACGATGTTTAAACGCTCTAACAGTTTGGTCTCTGATAGGAGATTCCCAATTTGTGTTGAGCAGACATCCTAACCATGTGAAAACACCGCGGTATGTGAGACCGGAAGATGGGGAAGCGTGCATGGACTTGAAAGGTTCACAGGTTGATAGGTCACCATTTTGAGAAATGCATTAATACCATCGCCCAGAAAACACTGGGGTGATGCCATCCGACCGCACGCTATTCTTAACCTGAAAAACGTACGCTCCCCACACCATACATTACAATGGAAGGCCTGACCATATACGTCCACGTTACATTACCTACTGCACGTGAGTATGCTTACGCGACCACGCTGTCACAGATGGAACCCGAAACACTGGCTCCAAGACAAAGACAAGCCACTACCCAGCCACATTCCTGTATGCTACCACCACCTGTCAAGTCTTGTCCGCTATGCTAAAGAAGATCTGGAAAGATCCCCTGCCACACTTTATCCAGTCGCATTTTGAATGAGATCACACTAACGCTATGTACTACTTCATCTTGGAGGTTGTTCCACACACTCACTATCCGGTTGCTAAAGAAGTTTGCTCGCACGTCTTGGGACATAACGGAAATAAAAGTTTCTAATCTAAATGTGTGTGCCAGCTGAAAAGCCAACCTCTTGTTACTTTTCTGGGGCCGCCCGGTGGTAGGCTGCTTCCGAAAACCATATAATTATCCAGTTACCCAGGAGTGTTGATCGGTGGTCTACAATATGACACCGTCAAACTAGTACTCTACTTCACTCCCACAAGGTGCTCTCCAACACCGCCAGCTGCTGGCTTTTAAATACCGAACGTTTAGTATCTCTTCTTTGAACTTACTCGTCATTAAATACAGCCACACAAGATCTACCCTACAGACGTCAGAGAAGTAGATTTCAGTCCTGTGGGGCGATTTTGTAGGCTACCCAGGTATAAGCTACAGAGTGTATTTTTTCCTGATGCGCAAAGACGAGCCCACGGTCGCGCTGGGCTTTTGAGCGACCTACTGGAGCACCAGTTTCAACCAGGGGTTGAGCAGACTCAACACTGCCTTACACAAGTACTAAAGCCTTTGATTAAGGATGCTGTCTTTCATCGCTTTATGGTAGACGGCCTTCTCTTATACGCAGCTTGTCTATGTTTTTCGTGATTCGGGCATGACCAACGAACTATGCTTTATAAGTGGGATCAGAGGGACCAAAGACACCATTCTGATTACAGAATCTGGTAAGTCATTTCTCGCCAGAGGTGATGATTGTCTGCCACATGATCTCAAAAATAAACTGAGAGCTGGTGGCGTTCACTTTTGGGTCGCTTGCTAGATAACCTTGTTTCATGGTGCAAGAACTTCTAGAATTAAAGCTGGATATTACCTGGTCTAAACCTTTCAAGGTTCTTCTAGGGTCTCCCATAGCTCACCCTGAGTCCTCTGAAATTTTTAATTCCTATTCGTCAACTCTGCATCGAGTGGTCGACAATGCTCTGCGTCATGTAGAGGATATAAAATGTCCTTGGCTCGCCGCGGGTTGATGCTGGTGGCATGCAGTGTATGACAGACAAAAGGTCCCACCCTTCAAAACACCAGGTGTGTACACATCGTTAAATGAGGCGTATTATGAGCCGATGTAAAAGCATTTCAACCACTTAGCAAGATCTACCCAAGGTTGCTGCCTGAGTGAATTGATCAAGTCGTGCGAGCTAGCCCGAAGACCGATATACTTGACACTGAATGCGTCTATCGATCATCCACCAATCTGGTTGCACGTCCAAGATGTGACTGTTATTACTTTTTGTTCAAACTTCTTCTTTATCTACTCAACGTCCGACGACGCTGCTATGTCACACTGTTGCACACCCTTGCTAAGTAATAAAACTGGTGTGGCGGCTGCTCATTCGTTGCCTGTTAGTGTGTTGAAAGAAACTTCAGAAGTTAAATTGTGGCGTTACTTCTTTCCTTACTGTTTGTTTTTAATTAAAACGAGGTGGTTGGTCACGTTTCATGAGTGACAAAAAATATCGTATGTGATTTACATGGGAGGTAGCTGCATTAAAATTTTTATAAGTTCCCGGTACTTTTCGTAAATTACCAATTCCATGCCTATGATTTGTTTACAACTGTCAACCGTCAAGTTAACAGGTGACTGCTGGATTTCAAATATGGTAACAGTAAATGGCGGATTGTTCTGGCATTCATGCGCCAATCTCTTACCACTCAAAGGTTAACTAGTCTCACAACGGTCCAATTTTCAGTAGGCATGTCAAAAAATGAGTGCAGTGGATGCCGTGTCAAGCGTTTTATTTTGCAAGCGAAACGAGGCCACCTTGCAGAAAACGATCAGCATCGAAGATAACCATGGGCCAGCACACGTTTAGAATAAGACGGGGGAAACTTATCCTTGATGTGCTTGTGGTTTTATGTTCCTATTGAGCAAAGGCTCAAATTTGTGACCAGAGGCTTGACGTACAATAAACACGCACGTGTTCTGATTATAGCTAGGCTCGGATTATCCAATGAAGTGAGGTAGCAACGGCTGAGAAATGTAGAAGAACTTGTCGAAATTATGAAGTCCATTTCTACTGGCTGTGGACTATGGTCACAAAAACATCGCTGAAATGTGTGGCACAACGGACTACACTCCAAAAATGGAGGGGACCGCGGGTTCGTTGGATAAGGTGCGAACTTTCTGATCAGATAGTGGTGATAGCTTGTACTGAACATGTCGCACGAAATAATGGTTCAATATCATTTTTCGATGTCATTTTCGCAGACAATCCAGCTGGAAATCAGAAAGGATAGGGCTCACTGACTGAAAGAGGGAAAGAGGAGGACCGACAGCAGAACTCCTGAGATGGCGGATTTCGAAATGGCTGTGTGCTTTTGACATTTTCTCGTAGTTCCTATATTGGCCTGCTCAAGAGATAAGACTGGTTGAAACTGAAGTGAGAATTTCTAAACTTGAAGCGGCTGCTGAACTTTATTGGAGATTCTGGAAAACTTCAGACAAACGAGCGACCTGAAACCACGATCAGCGGTTTTTTCAGACACTCGTGACTAGTTTGAATTCATTTGAGCACCAAAAACTTGCCTTCACACGTTGCCACGAAAGAGGTCTGCGCGCGTTACGATCCAAGGTGTGCTGGCCTCGTGTGAAACGAAGAATATGATACTTGTGTGTTGTCAGTGCCTTAGGGTAAGTAAGTACGAATCGTCGTCACGTTATACGTATTAACGGTAGATTTGCTGTTAGCTTGACAGTCAGATTGTGGTCCGTGTGTTCGGGTTATATGACCTGCTAAAAGTTTGAAAGAGTATGCCATATACTGAGCGTTGGGGCAGCCAGCAGCAGTTAAACATCTGTGGAAATTGTAACAACAATTGAATAATCAGAATAATGCTTGTATGGAGAAAGAGAAAGAGAGAAGATAAAATGACGGAGATTAAGCGAACAGGGCTATCAGTACCTGATTTTTAATAGGTATTTTTGAATAAACCTGTTTTTACTTGCTTTTGTGTGGGTCAACGGATGCTGTCGGAACGGTCGCCGACGATGGTTTACTCTGTCAAACAGGCATGAGCAGCGAAGGCCATATTGTCTGCACTGATTGCTGCTGCGTAACATACGAAACTTGTACCTGAGGTTAACCGTGTCGTCGACAGTGTAAAAATTTTGCTGGGTGGTCGGTGAAACCAGGATTCCGTATGTTAGTAGAGGGGTCATTTATCAAACACCCGTAAGCTGGAAGAGATAGTTTCATCCTCCAGATATTGCTTCCTTGATATGGGGCAAACAGGCCTCTAAAGCGTTTGCAAGTTTTTTAGTGGATAACCTTTGATGTTGTCAGGCCTGTCCTTTGTGAGCGCGCACATGCTTGAATGATGACTCTTCGTAGCGGCCTTACAAATCTGCCACGGATGCACCAGGTGAAAACAGGTAATCTCCGACGGGTCTTTATTGAACATTGGTACCTGGCTATTGGCTCTTGTTTACCGGCAACATGACATTAACATTAGGACAGAGCTCCGTTGTGACAGTGGGAACAATACCGCCCTCTTGGTAGACGGTGTTTGTGCTAACTTCGGCGATGATTGGTCTTTGGTTTGAACGTGGTAAACGGCGGTTCATTTACCACGGACAAGCGCAAGACATTCAGTCTTTTTGTAGTCCACTTACGTCTACGGCTTCACATGGAGCTCGCTAAAGTTCCTTGTGATCGGTTTACATAACGGAAAGAGGGGTTATGGCCGCAAGGTAGTTTCTCTGAGCTGGGACTGAGAACCAACTAAGAATGGAGGTATATGCCATGCTGTTGGAAGTAGTGAATGATCTGCGTACATACCCAGTTATCTTAGACGTGTAGGTACAACCCCAGCGTTGTCAAAAGAAGTATAGTGGGATGGTACTTTCATGGTTCGGTGATAAGAATAAACGTCCCGTCAATGGTAACCTGGGCAGTTACCTTGAAATTACTTGGTGGACAAACCAGACGTGCCACAGATGAACCGGGAATTCTTAAACTTTGAGGGCGGTCTCATCTGACGGCGAACGATTGATACTGCTTCAGGCGATCAAATTAGTGACGATGAAAGAAGGGCAGATAAACGTTTCAGAAGCATATCTCTGGCTCAAGCATTGTGTGGAGGAGTAAGGATCACAGACGGACAGAAACTGAGAGCTTCAAGTAGGGCAGAGTTGGTCTAACGGTCGACCTCAATAAAGAGTAGGTTCTTGTTGGGGTATACTAGATTGCTGAAAGAGAAGGTTTTAAGTAAGCGAGAGATTGGTGTAGGTACGTCTGACGGTTTGTTCACTAGAGATGCTGATTACCTTCACGGATAAGGTTGGAGGTTGCGTTTAGAACTGACTCACCTAACTTTCAAACTATCCCACAATGTCGTATGAAACTCCGATATTCGGCTTCAGTGACATTTGATTGTGAGCTCAATTGTATTATCGGTGCAGGATATTATGCGGGTGGTGATAAATCTGTTTTGTTAGTCAAAGTCAACGTATATAACAAATAGAGCACAACAGTTAGAAAAAGCGCGGGTACTCGGGCTGAAAATACTCAAGTGGATCCAGAGGTAAGTGGCTAAAGGAAGGTGAACAAAAGTGGGAACAACTCGTCACTTCGAAAGATGACACAAGTTTACTTCGACAGGAGCAGAGTGAACTCATCAAATTGTTAGTGATTCCATTAAAAGTAACAGTCGTGCAAGTTGTTTGAGGGTTATGGGCGATACAAGGTGCGGCGTTGCAATCAAGGGATGAATAAGCAGGTGAACCGTGGTGATGACAGCTAGACTTAACCACATAAGTATAAGATGTTACTTCCAGATTAGCTGAAACCACTCATCAAAAAGCAACGTCCATGCGATCGTGGAAATCACCATTCAAAGTAAGGGTAGGGTCGGGCAAAAGGTAATTTCAACATTGGAATTGTGTAACAGAGATGAACGCTGGAAGGTCAACCGGCAAGCGGGGAAATGTTTCTTAGCAAGGACAATTTTGCAACGAAAATATCAGCCAAAATTGGGTAACAGGCTGGAGATGATTTGCATGCCTTTTTGGACAAAGTGTAACTTGCGTTTGGAAAAATGGGTGCAGAAAGTACCAAATAACTTTACACAGAAACAGTTGATTCTAAATCATGAGCTGCAACACCTTCCCTAGTTCCTTCTAGCATAATGGGGAAAACGAACGCAGCGCAATAAAAAATTGACACTCAATACTCGGCTATCTTCTCATAACTTTATTGGTTGAACCTCCCACCTATCAAATCGTCTCACACGTGTTACGCGGTGTTTAGTGGCACACTGTGACTGTGCCGTAGTTGAAGTTGACACACATGGGGGTGAGGAGTAATAGTTCGCAGATGACATAGAAATATATCGAATGGCTTACAGCTCCGTGTGAACCGGTTTCAGTCGGTAGGTTCACAAACATTTTCCTACCAAAAAATTTGGAGTAATGAATGATTTCCCCATAATTAAATACTCTGAAGGGATCGTGGAATCGTAGCCGCGGTGATTTTATGGGAAATGCGTAAATACGACTCTTCCTGTTCTGGACGCCAAGGTGAGCGGGTCGATGTGAAGTAAATAATAGACGTGCGGCGGCACAAGTGTTAATTTTGTTGTGTTGACACTTGAGATTGCCTTGCTTGGTTTACTTGCCGTTAAAGGGCGGCCTCGTTCTAGTGTCTTCCTAAAGTAAAAACCATAATGAGTAACACCGGTGATTCAGCTCCTACTACCGTTTCCCTTGTTGTAGTTCAGTTCGAGCCCTGTAGAATTATAAATAACAAAATGATGCATTCCAGATTTATCTCTTTTACTGCGCAACATGACTTCTATCGTTCCCCGATTTGCGAGCGGTCGCTGTGCTCCGACCTAACCAATGATCATGTGTCTGGGTGAGATCAATTACGTTTTATCTCTTTCCATTAATGAGCGGTGCAAGTTGTCCATTTTTTTCCGCGGACACATTATTTGTCTACTCTTTAGGGATCTCCACATACGATGCGAGGACCAAATTTTCCCACACGTTTGTTTAGCTGCTACCGTAGTAAATTCAGTTTTCACGGTCTCCTTCTCATTAGCCGCTCCGGAGCCTAAGTGTCTTCCATACCACTGTATATTTGAAAAAAGCATCACTGAATCGCCGGATTGCGCGTCACTCAATGTGAGCGCGAATCATTGCAAACAATTCAATAGTGAGTGAGAGATGCAGTCTATGACTGCATCGGCAGTTTACACAGAATGGAACAATTCATTCTTAAGGTGTTGGATGATATCATAAGTTACTTTCAAACTGGGACGGATAGTGTTTCTTTAAAGATCAAGACGATCCCAATGAAGACCAGTGATGAAGGCTGACTCTGTTGGATTGAAACCTACAGAATGGTAGTTATTGTAAGCAGTTAAAAATGCATATGAAAGGGTCAGGACGCAAAATAAAAACACAACATTTTCAGGTACAAGTAGTTTGTTGCTGTAAAGTTACAAATGTTGACGTTAATTAGTGAAGCACATCAAACGCCAAGATCATTTACTCAAAGTGAAACCTTCAGCTGAGCAAACGTGCCGAAATTTTGTGGAGTACTTTCTGCGCTGATAAGGGAATATACATAAAAACAAGCGAAGCATCGGAGGAAAACGGGTAAAATTTAGTGAACGTCTTCGTGCAATGTGAACCAATATATTCGGCAGCAGCCTACACATCGTACAGCAGGAAAATCAAAGTTTTAGCAGCTAAAAGATTGAGGGGCAGAAGTCTATGATGCATTTATGGTTTAGTTCCGACCTAGTGATGATCAGCCCGCTACAAATCTTGCTGAATTTTTTCTCTTCTCGTCTGCAGCTACCGGCTCTAAGGGAATGAAATGAACTGAACATCCTTCAGACTGCAGGTCCTCCTCTGGGTGTAGCGCAAAGTGCAGTTACCCAAAGTTTTCAGTGGCATGCTAGCGGTGTGAAGATTGAAGTAGCTGTAGAACGTACAGTAACAGATTGTGCCTGATTTATTAGGGAGGTTGGTGAGAAAAATTGTTGCCACCTATTTTTGCGTGTGATACCATTATGTGACCTGTGTTGAACAACGCATTTCCGGTGTAATCGCTTGTTGACGGTCAGTCCACGAGTTCCGTTGCCATTATTATGCGTGGGTGCGCTTTGCAGTATCATACAAGACCACTTGTACATTTTATTTAATAACACCGATGTTTATTCTCAACACAATTTTATGTCACAACTGGCCTCACGCGTACCATCGAACAGCCGTTAAATGCGTCGTGCATCAAATTTATGGGACTGAACAAGTTTGATTTTCTAGATATCTTCCATAAAGCTGGGTTAGTTTTTCTATTTAGTACACATATTTTAAGTCAGTTTATTACCCATTTTAGTTTGCATTATGATGAAGGCTCATAGCAATACTTTGTCAGGCGTCTCGGTCACTGCAATAGCCATACCTTCCGCTTCATTCCAGGGAACACTGTAAATATTGATTTCTGCAATTAGCAGACGGGTTGTCATCACGGTCAATTACCTTTGAGCTAACTTGTTCTCGTTAGGTAGCTGTGGCGCTCGGGTAAAGTAAAACTAACGAGATTTACGAAGATTTAAAGCAACGGTACCCCTACCAAGTCATAGGGTGAACCAAAGATAGCAGCAGGTTAGCCTAATGATATATCCGATTTCCAACGATTTATTCAACTTTTTTACACGGCCTAGCCTGTCGATGGCAAATTATCGCCGTTCATTCAACACACACAAACTTTAGTGGGCACAACACAGTTAAAGGACGTTGGCCTTAGAGTGATGTAGACTCAAGGGTTACTTGAAAATGTGCAGTGTTCTCAGCGCCGGCTCTGTAGAGGTTCTCGCAAATTTAGCCGGTTTGTCCGATGGCGTCTAGAGGACTTACTGCAGGACGATTGTCTGAAAGAATTCGAGTGCTTAAGGCACGAACGCTGAATTAGCCGCCTAAATTGACGGACTACCCAAAACGTTTTGAGCTTTAATGGGGAAATCATGATTGTTGAGGCTGATAACCGTATAATTTTGACTTGCCCAGCAAAAGGTTGGCCAAATTTCAACAGCTATCAGTGTAGTCACTGTGACAGGTCATTTCTTCATAAAAGATCACGAAATGGAATTCGCTGTCTCGTCAACACTAGTGCAGAATTCAGCAATATCTTCAGGTGTGCACACGATCTGAATTAGTCGGTCGCATCGGATTTTCCTGTAGTCAAGAGAAGCCCTTCAAGACTGTTTGGCTAGTGTTATCTCGAACTGAGTTTAGATCTCCGTAGATCCATCCGTTTTATCCTCACGATCACCGACCTCCGGCTGACTGTAACTCGTGTTGATCCTCTTCAACACTTCAAGTTTCTTACAGACTCTGGAAGCTGTCGTCTGGTGGCTTCAACGAAACAAAATGTTATCAGAATTTTGGCCGATGAGTTGTCAGTCATTTCTGTGTATGGAGGCTCTAGAGACGGAATCTGGTTACTTCTTAGTTCGGTGAATTTCTCACGCCCACTCGTCTGCCTGCCGTAGTAGGTTCTATGTAGCCCTAAAAACTGCGACTGTCTCAACGATGTTGCCAAGGCTCTCAGGTTAAAGCCGGATATGCCAAAGGTATATTGTTACGTCCTCGAATCTAGGCTCAGTTGACAACGCAGGAGCTTCGGTGCCTTGTTACCGACAAGGTAGATAGCAGTTGTGCAATTTACATCTTGTACGCTCTTCCGACAAACGTTGAGTGACTCAAGTGTAACCAACGACGCCAAATGTCAGAACCAAGTCAAGTCGCTGGAAACCGTGGTACTATTAGCATAAAAAACATAATCGGTTACAAGGAGCAAACCTCAATTCGTTTGCGTTCGTAGGATAAAATACAATGGTTGGCCGCAATAGGCCGTCAAGGGTCCGAAAGCCACGACAAGTACAAGCACAGACGACCGACAAGCAGAGACGAACCGACGAAATGCGATCGGATCGGCTTAATGTGTTTCTAACTAGCCGGTCTTCGGACGGACCGATTAGTCGGCATCAGTTTCACGGCGGCCCATAGGAAGGTCATATTCACAAAAGGTGGGGAGGGTGAGGCGGGCAGACAACAATGGGTGTGTGGGCAGGTGAGTGAGGTTCGATAACTACGAGAGGCAGGATACAGCAATTTGTAGAATTAGACGCTGGATGTGAGAATAACAAGAAAAGCCGTCTAGTTGGGCGGGGTCAAAGAGCAGAGTTCAACAGGTTCGATCAAAAGGAATTTTGACTTCCAAATCACGTCCTACACATATACAGGATCTCGAGGCCAGTCTTCCTGGATTTCATGTCCTCAAAAAGCCATCTGTTGCCAGGTTCCGTCATCATAACATTGGATTTATGTGAATATCTACTTACGCGCTTCGGTCTAGAAACGCTGCATAAACTTTTCAGCGCTTTACTAACTACGTCAAGCGGGAATTAGATTTCTTTCCCACGCACCGCCGGCTTGTTAGCAACAAACGCTTCTGAAGGCCCACACCAGGTTCGTCCGCACCCCGTCGACAGATGGGGAAATTGTTGCACAGGGGAGGTGTGGTTCTTGGATAACCAGCCGTAAACTTCTTGGGTGACCATGTTGGTAAGCACGGTGTTCGGCCGCTGACCGGTAGCGCTGGAACAGGTTGCGACTTCCACTGGACTACGAGACCTGCCGCCATCCCTGGATTCACCGAGGTGACCAGTCGATAAATGCAGTTATTTCCACAACGTGTTTGTCTTATGCAGCCTTTTAACAACTCACTTCATGATAGTGACTGTCGAATCGTTCCGTCATAGAAAAAATACACTAAAAATCCTCATCGAATTACACTGTCAATTTGGTTGCCAGGTTGGATACATCTGTTGATGTATCAGGACCAGAAGTCTGCGGGGTCTTCCCACAGTTCGGCAAAGGAAGCTGGTTACACTCCTCCCGTTTCACTGGCTATCTTCTTTCGGCTGGAAACAAGCTTGGAGGTTTGATTGTGAGTAGCCGGCCGTTAGTTCGGCCGTTCGTCATTTTGGACACATCCTCATGGAACAAAGTCTGTAATTTGGACTGACCTCAGGCAGCTGACTTTTGCCTTCCAATGGTCATTCCATAGACACTTGCCGAGCAAACTTCGACTGTCAGGCGTCGTGCCAAAATGTTATGTGGAATACCCCACGGCTGTGTCTTAGATGAAGTGGCGGAAAATGCACTTTGGCGGGGGTCAGCTTTATTTGGTCACGGCTAGTTTGAATGTATCTTCGTGACCACAGCATGATGTTGGAAAAAATCTCTCGCCTTCTGCCTGTAGCCGGCAACGTGAATAATCAATCAGCTTTATTAATACCCGTCGGTATAATCCCCTGCAACTCACCCGCTGAACAACCTTGTCCAGTTTGACAAATATTTAACGAAGATGCGTGATCGTACGTTACGCAGAATCGCCCATCTGGGAATTCCGATCGCAGGCAAGTTACCTTTCCCACAGTAAGTTTCTAACAGAATGCGCTGTATGAAAAACTAAAGTCAGACCTGACATCAAAACCCTTTCACTCCTATTACTTCTTTTGCGTTAGAATTTGCCAAAGTGTGAAGTGACAGTGTAATCCATCAAGGCTCGCAACCGACAAGGCGTCAATTCTTCAAAGTGATTGTTTATGAGAGACGTACCATAGACTTTCTATTTGTATTCTTTTGGCTAATTGGAGATGGCTCTTTCGATCAACAATATGGTATATGAACCACATGCATATTTGACACGCGGTTCATGAGGGCAAGAAACTTCTTGCCTGCTCGCCGATTGCACATCAAGTTTTCGTTTTCGACATACTTGGTTCTGTGTAATCTACTTATACTTATATAATTACCTCAAAGCTTTGTTAAAAATGTCCACATACCTACGAAACAGGGTAAAAAAGAACAAATCATATAGCGGAGTTAGAGGGACTAAAAATCTTCGGCTTTTCCGCTGAACTCGACGGTGTTTGTCTAAAAGGAAAGGGTTTTATGCCTAGATGTTCCAATAGCTTTTTAAATTGCTCTGCTGCAGACGATGAAACGATCAGGTAGACGAGAAACCTCTTGGTCCCTGTGAAAACGCGGTTCGAATTACTTCGTTAGATACTCGAGGTGAATTGTAGAGCTCACCAGGTTTGGGGAGAATTATGCTGCCCTTCTACATGAAGGATAGTCTAATATCCGTCACATATTTTCTCTGAAACTTTGATTGCGCTTAGAATCATGGGCGATAGTACGTTCACTGAAAGGAGGACATCCGAAAGTCCGAGCTGAATGAGCTGCTCAAATAATGTTAGTGGATTCGGTATACGAAACAGGCTTCAGTGAAACGTATAGAAATAGACCGGCGATAGTTATTGAAGTGAATTTGCATATCTCCTTAAGAAAAACTTCAAAACTTTTACCCACTTCTACGTAAACTCCATAGTGTTGATTGCAAAGCAACCGTTTTAAAGCAGGATTTCCTCAAACCAGAACGCCAATTAGACTGATAGGAATTATGCAAAACAACTTTTATTTTCTGAGGGAATGTCATACTATGTAGCCGGCGCCACTCACATCTCTAGCAGCGTGGTACAATTGGCATCCAGACAGAGGGAGCATGTACCCAAGATGTTGAACTGGATCGCAGTTTCCATTCAGTCTTATTTTGACCTGCCAGACATGACAGTGCTTGTGATATCTTTAACAGTGCCAATGGTGGTAAACAGGAAACTCAATATTCCAACCTGCTTAATCTCAGGGTTGATTGCGATAATCCCACTAGCGTGACGATCAGGGATTAAACATCGTTCCAAAATGTAACTGCCGCACACTATGAGTAGCCACAACTTACAAGCCTCTCGTATTGTCTGTATATACAGTTAACCGGATTTCGCATCATGCTGCTTCGTAAGAACCCATTGACTACTCGGTCCACTTATGTTAGGCATATCTAGAGTTAACGTGAAAGCTAGTAACCAGTTGGGTACGTGGGCGTGTAAGGTCTTCGTGAAGGACCATGCGACGAACTGCTCAAGTGTGCTTCGTTGGCACAGCGCTAATCCGACCCAGACAACTTACCACAGAGCAAACCATTCTCTTATTTGCAAGTATGGAATCTGAAGGTGTCAGTCTTCGCAAAAAGACATTTACTGCCCGCTGCTATAAGCGTGCTAAACATTCGAACTCATGTTGCAACTTTTACTTCAAGGCCGAACCGAAGCCCGATGTTAGCGCTTAAAGCCGCTTGCTCTAGTTTCCATGCCTCTTAATACACACTACCATCAACAGACAAACCACAGTCATTACGTTGGTAAACTGCAAGTGGGCACCACATAATACCTCTATCTTCGTCTTTTTGCAGTCTGTCGTACATCGTTCAACCTTCTACTGGTGGGGCCACCTTCTGATGTTCTTCAATCTCAGTTGCTCTGCGAAAGGATTTTTGGTACTTTTTAGTGCAAAGTCGGAAGGTTGTAACCCTCACTTAGTCATTAGTGTGCACAATAAAGAGGCCACAAGCCATGCAAAACTTCCTGATTCTCTAAAACATAAGGATTTTCCGTTGCTACTTGAAAAGATTTCACCGTGCAATTAGGTCCAGAATCAAGATGCAACAATTCGAGCAAGAGCTCAAGAATACTGCTTAATACATAAGTCTTTATGTACGCTTTCGGCTTCTGTTCATCTGAGAAGGATATATCTGGAAACGGACTGGATAAAAACGGAGCGAAATCGGAAATCACTTTGCGGCACTTCGCCACATTCCCATCGAAGCGGCTGGTGTTACCAATGGCATCATTACATATGGTGTTTGATGGTTTGAATATGATCACCACTCCATCAAAACCAATATTTTATGGAATTATGAGCTTAACACTGATGCAGAGTAATGAAGGGATTGGTAGGTGAACACCATTCTACTAACCCCCTGGTATACTTTCACGTTTTGATCAACAATAGGTAGTTTAGAAATCCATGTATTGTTACAAGACGTCGTGTCTAGAACCGAATTTTGCTTGGTTGAAGGCAGTATCATTGAAAAATGACCTGATCCAGTCAAAACGAACTCGATAAATTTTGTACATCATTTCATTAGTTTCTCACTATATACATATATTTCGTGATAAACAAAACAGATGAATGGATCGACTGATCGAACCGTTGCCTATATCCTCGTTTATAAGTTCATAAGTCAAAATCCGACCTGACGGTATCCCTCCCAAACGTCTTCCCGCCTACATTCCACTTCCTCTGTATTCCCCAGTTAACTGGACCCCAGCTCAGGTGCTCCGTTTTACTTTGTTAATTCGATGGCCGTCAGAATTGCTACTCAGCCATAATTTTACTTCTTTGGAGCAGTATCTGCATTACTCTTTTTACAGCGTAGCGTATCTCCATTTTCCTGAATTTCTTCACTGTTCAGAAAAGTTCTCCTAAGTATGAGTGCAATATTATGGCTATAGTTCATCTTTGACTTGTTGGGTGCGTCGTTTTTCAATGGCGATCTGTTACTCGAACCTGTCAAGGTTGTCGGGATATTTGTTTGGTAACAATTTGTTCGATTGTTTTGTGGCATGTTAATTTAGTCTTATGCTGATCATTTGGAATCATTGTTTTAGCTTTACGCGCTGCCCAACGTCTTCATGGAGAAGATCATACTCCCAAACTATGTGACGCTCAGATATACGTTGTCGTCAAGATATGTAAGGGCCAATTTTTTCAGAAACAAGTTTTACTTGAGGCTGAGCATCTATTGAAGTGTTTCGCTTAAGGCGATGACAACGTTATCCACATTGCCGCTTCACACAACAGCGTCACAATTTCGGGGGACCTCTTGCATATTACCATTCCACACCCCGAACACTCCTGAGAAACCACGTAGCGTTTTTGTATTATAATTCACATCCTTCGTGCTCAGTGTACCGTTTGTGTGGAGCAAACGCAAATTCACCTTCGACGGAAGTCCTGTTATGGAAGAACCTGCCAGTCATCCACCTGCCACATCATACCATCACAAACGCATGCTAGCGCAGTGTTTTTTGTCAGTTATCTCACAAAGATTAAAGTGGCGTGAGTTATCGAGAGAACGTTTTACATCGCATTGCTTGTTAAAGTTTGCATAACCACTTTAGGTTTTGCGGTTAATCATGCATAACTGCGTCTCACCTATAACCCTATGAATGCCGCTCATGTGAGAAAATGCTTCGCGCTGTTTCAATACTGGAAATACCAGTTAACAAATCGTGGCCACCAAGAAACGTCTTTGCAAGCGTTTCAGCGTTTGACTGGCATCGCTCCGCTGGAAACAGCCATGCAACTATAAAGCAGGCGAACAACATGAAAGTATAACACTTCCTAAGCGAGCTTTTATCCAAATACTCGTTTTTGTAAACGAAGAATCATAAACTAAGTATTTCTGGGTGACACAGATTCACAAATTGCCAGAGAAATTACTGACATTTAACAGTACTTCCATGAGATCCGATGAACATCACGTTGTACCTTCTGGTTTAACATGCTATATGTGGGCTCTGGTATGACGTCATGTAGTCAAGGTGATAAGCGTTGCTCGGCATGTCCCAAGCAATCACTTTGTAACCGACACACTAATACAGCAGTAGGACGAACAACAGGTTTGTATGAAGCCTCTCGAATTCCAACCGTCCTTAAGAGGGATTTTTCGATTCTAGGTCTTGTCCCTATGATCCGGCACGTGATATGAAAATGCATGAAGTGGTGTATGCGATCGGCTACGCTCACTGTCAATGTATCTGTCCACACAAATCTTCAGCATCAGTAAGCCCATCTCTTTGAGTCCGTTGGAGTGGAATACTTTGCCCCAATAGTTGCTCAACATATGTTCCAGGAAAAAGTTCCGATTTCCGTTTGCCCAGTTGAAAAAACATGCAATGTAAATAGAAGTGGTTCACTTTTCAACCAGTGATTCTTTGGCTATGGCCCCAGTTAGTTTTATGGGAGGACAAAATCCGCTTAAACAGGTTAATATCAACAACTCAAAGGGATCTGAGATGCCCACATCCGCTAGCTTATTAGACGGTGGTGGCGTGGAAGGCCAGAAAATGCGTATAGTTGGTACTCACGGGTGTGTTGACTCGATCACAGATTCCGGTCCCATTTTTCTGAATGTACATCAGTTTATAAAAACGTCCTAGAGAAAATGTGATAAAAAAGTTGGGTTTATTCATAATATGCTTGACAAAATGCACGTTTCCAGGATCTCCAGTGCGATGCGCAGGTTGACTTGACTGAGTTTCATTTTGGAGAGCCCGTCAAACGACGGCCCGGAATACCGAGTAGTATCCCTGCTTGACCAGAAGCAAAAACTATCGGGCAGTTCTTAAGTATAGACGATTTGCAATGCGTATCCACAAATGCGGCTTCTGGCCAATCCTCCCGAGCACGACATTGAATCTGTTCTACAATTCACGGGTTTTCTCTGCGACTCGTTAACGGTTCTCGTTTACCTGTGTCAGCCTACTTTGTGCTCAATCCCTAGTTCCGTATCATAATACCACACTCCTTTAAATGACTATCAGTAGCCTACATAATTTGAGGGACGAGTCGTTTGATTTACTTATTCAATATGTTGGTCGGTGAACAAACCTACTTGCCCCCAATGAAGCGAGGTTCCGATCTAACATGCACGGTGGTCAGATACTGCAAACACACTGCACCATATTCAGGTGTGCGCGAATACTTCGAAACAAGGGTAAGAATGTGTCCATTCTTGTCAGAAATTGCTGTAGCAACGATGGCCAATTTGTCTAGTACTTTTCATGGAACCGTTGGAGCTCCGGCGCTATGCGTAAACATGCAATTTAATGGAATAATGATTAGTACCACCGTATAATTATATCTCACTATTACTTTCTCTGCTTTCCTATAGCGCATCCGAAGTAACGTATCAGACAAAAATCTGAGCACGAATGGCTGATATATTGGACACACATCGGTGTCCTTATTTTCGCTTAGCCACAGCAGATAGCACTGTAATTGATCACTTATATCTTAGTCCACACTTCTGATCGTTTGCCAACAGGCCAACAAAGGTTGTAGTGGATGAAATCAGGGCATGCTTAGAATATATTTACCAAAAGTCTACTGGAATTATTTGTGCTTTCGCTTGCTGACGATTGCTGGCGTGAGGGTCCAGGTTATAACAATATGTCGCTATTGTGTTATCAAAAATAGGCGAGGTCGTCAATCCCGTTCACATAAAAATGTTTCAGGAGAGATTTCAATAGTTTGAGTATCGCCGCCGTTATACATTGGTGCGTGAGTAAAAAGCCTGCTCAGGATTTACAGGTGTGTGTCAAGTTGTGATTCTTGCGTAAAACTCCCTGCCTCAGACATCACCTGGTGTTGACTGTGGCAGTGCAGGGACGAATAGAAAGTGACAGACGCCATGGAGGAGTATTTATGAGCTTCTCTTCGAGCGATACAATCATATTATATAAGGAATTGTGATGTTATTGCAACCCCTCCTTCAGACCTATCGAGTTATGGTGAACTGAAGAGAGCGCCCGTTGGGGTAGCTACACCTGTCACTTGTACTAAGACTTGTTGCGCGTTTATTTAATATGAGGGGCAGGAATCCCTGCTGTCATTCAATGCGGGGTTTTCTCTGTTCCTCTCTTACTATGCGACATTTCACAATCGTCTATGGGTGAACACGCATCTCTTTAAGTCACGCACCCAAAGTGACCGTCGTGAAGGATAAATCTATTACCGACTTGTTGAATTGTCGGCATCAACCACTAGGCGTACATTGACTATGAACCCCTCTTCTTCCACGCTTGACATCAGTGTGCATTAGTCGTAAGGTGATATCGTGATGGGATCTTAGATTGCATTCGACTCTTTGGTCAGCTTTTATGTTTACCAAATTCTGGTCGTTCATGTGGAAACGATCGTCACCGACTTAATAAACCGAAGCGCTTATTGGACAGATTACTCCTTAATCAATATCCATAAAATGGTCCTAGGACCAACAGTGATGGTAGTGTTTTTAAAACCAAAAATATCTTCCCATGCATTGCGCGTCAAAGAGTGCGCATAATGACGTTGGGCCTTTGCTCGAGGACCAGGCTAGATGGCCTGTCGATTCGGATTTAGACAACGCGAGCCTGTTAGACAACCAGTGAGTTGATCAACTTTTACAGGCGCCCCCGGCTTCATTAAAAAAATCTCCCGTAATTGTTCTTATTGTGAGATACAGATACCGAAAACTGCAAAACGCCTAAACTGGTGGTGCAGCTGAATACTGAAAAGCGGCCTGTTCCAGTGAAAGTACACTAAAATTTTGCCGTAAACCTGGGGGCGTATTGAGCCGGTCAATACTGGAGACCCTTCAAGTGGCCTGTTCGAGTGTCGCCTACTGACTATCACCCTCAGACAGGCTGGAGTGTCGGTTGTAACGAGAAATATCGGCGCTGAATTGATTCGATCGCCCTATAGTGGCCTAATCCAGTAAGGTTTTGAACGTGACCACACCTGTTTTTCAAGCACCCCACCCAGAAGGAAGTGACTGGAGCAATGGATCTAGGCCATGCCATAAATCCTGTTTTCATCAGCTATAATACTTTCGTCGGTAATTTTGCTCTTTCAGGCTGAGCATGATAGTCTCACGCCAGGCATCTGAGATTCTGCAAAAGAGGGGGCAATGTAGCCAAGTTGGATTACGTCTACCTTCCGTGAGGGTTTTGGTGAGTGATGTAGTTTGAAGTTTTGTTTTTGGCCTTTTTCCTGGATTATTCCACGTCAGTAAGCATTCGGGTCTATTGAAGATACAGTAAATGATATTTGTGGACGATCGTTTTATGTGGCAAGTCGCAAAAGGTTTAGGCGGATAGGGGTTTGAACTAGATACGTTAGACGATTGAAGGACCGATACACAGGCACGGTAATAGGCGCCGGCTCGGCTTCTGCCCCTATTTCAATGTGTTTTCTGAAAAGAACAGAGCGATCTGCTGTGCATCAGCAGGCGAACCTTTATTTTGCTGAAGTGCTATCTGTACGACCAAGGCAGATGTTAACACGAAGGCAGCAAAAGCTCTTATTCCTTCATGATGGTTCGTCGACAATTCTGGATGCTGAGTGTTAATATATTCTTCAAGCTTTTCACCGTGCCTATGCACGCAAACCTCGGACAGGGAGTCCAGGCAGGATCCCCATTGTTAATACGCTAGAGAGTGACCCGGGAGAGAGTAACGGATATAAGGTTCGCCTGACACTCAGATTTAAGTATCTTTTATGCTTTCAAAGGTACTACAACTGAGCAAATATGAAGGTTTTGTCGGCGGCCACGAAGTGCCCTGATCCAAAAATGTCATATACAAAGGTGCCCCATTAACTCTGTCCTTCCCGGACTAGACTCTTCTGGCGAATCTGCTTCAGCTGAACCAACTTCCTTCGGATAACTTGACAGTAGATACGCACTGTTGTTAAGACATCCTCGACCACACCCAGTGTTGGAGCAATCGTTTGGGGATATCAACCATGGGCTAAAACCCCAGGTTGAAGTTTGTCCTCTTCTAATAAGCCACATGCAGTTAGTTGTTTATTTTAGGTCATATATTTCGGGATTTTCACCCACCTTTCTGCTTACTGCAACATTTCATTCACTGATCATTAATCCCGACTTACTTATGGAAGCCCAGACAAGTTTGTCGCTAGTTATCTCTTTGCTTTGTCGGCCAGCGGCTGGATTCATTTGGACCTGTGATTTCTCAGTTTTCACTTGGCGAATCAAAAACGTGATCCGAATCATCAAGTGGTTGCCACAATGACTACTATTAATCCAAGCAACATTACGTTGACCAGTTCGCTCCGATAGGCGTTTAATCGTGTCAAGAATAAGCGCAATCACAAGAAACTAATATAACTGAATGGCGTGTGTTTTGACAGCAGACCACGGAGGGGTGGAGAACCTATGAATGTTAGCCGTAGACCGTGAGGTCCCGAGCTGTCGTGTTGGGGAAAATTACTTTCCCGGAATAATTAGTTTTAATGGCTTGGTAGCTGATGCAGAAATTGAAATCGCCGAAATTTGCGTCATGGCTTTGTATATGTTTGTTTTAACTGACCATTAACTGAACACCAATTTCCCGTAATTAGTTTTCGCAAACTGGCATGGATGCTGTTGTTGTGGTCGAATGCGTGCGTGAATGTTATCACAAGAATGCTGGGGTTATTTGTAATGTACTTTTTTATTTTTGTCATTTGGTTTTTTTATTTCACTTCCAGTTGTTTATTTTTATTTGTAGGGAATGGATTATATTACTGTTTTCAAAGCGATGTTTGAGGATCGCGAATTTTGCACCTTCTCACACTGTCATGTGTCCAGAGGTACATGGATGAAGTGGGCATTATTTATGTCCGTGGAACGAGCCGTTGGTCGAAAACTGCCTTGAAGTACAAGGTAAGATGACTTGGTTTCCTGAAAACTGCGCAGATTTATTGTCGTACGAAGCACAAAAGGCGTAGGAGTGTATGCATGGATGTGCGACGTGTCCAATGGGTTAACTGTTGTTAGTTCTTACGAACCGGTTCTCGCGAGACATGTTACAGATCACAATTTTATGTGGTCCGACGAGATGTGTGTCTGGTTGTGAGCTTTTCCGAGTTGGAACACAACCACCATCGCAATCGTCTGTTATCTGAGTCCCATTCTACGCATCATGGACTCACCCTCGGTTAATTGAACGAATTCAGGAGTCTGTTCCAGTACAATACACCAACTTCCAACATTAAGCAGTATGTAGCGGATGTTTACGGGAAGTTCATCGTACCCACTGACGTTGGAAGCATCCGCCGCAAGTTAAAACTTGCAATGTCAAGTGAGGTTGCCACGTAAGATTGACCACTTTATGTTAGAGAACCTTGATGAGGTGCTGTCGGTGATTAGTGCTATAGGTGAGGTGCGCACACTGAGGGATGAAAGGAACCGATATACGCATATCTGC